>OY728164.1:286290712-286890712 GCA_963277665.1 Viscum album
TTCAGGATATTTGATTCTGAAACCAAGGTAATTTGTGGGAGTATGATACCTTTGGTTCATATTTTATGGTAGAATGGTTCTGATAATCATGAGATGTGGGAGAGGGAGGCACTGATGAGAGATTATTGGCCTCATCTTTTTGGCATGGAAGCCTCTTCATAGGCTTTCTGGGGATAGAAAGTTTCTATCATGGGGAGGTTGTAACATTATGTTATAGTTTTCCAGTATTCCTAATACCCTCTTTTAATCATTCTTTGGTTGGGTTTCATTTGGGGTTGTTTCGAGAGGAACTTTGGAAAAAGAAAATTGAAAGTTTTGGCGTTGTGCAAGGTTAGTGTACAGTTTTCCCAAACCGTGTTCCCTGCTAGAGTGAACCGTACAAACTAAGGTAGTGGGATTTTGCACAGTTGGCATACAGATTGAAAAACTATGTGACCTCTTAGGAGAAGTTGTTTAAAATATTAAAAAGGAGCACATGGATAGGGTGTGAAGTTTGTTTAAATCATGTGGCTATGACTATCAAACCATGTGTATAGGATTTTTAATATGAAAAATTAATTTTAAAACACCTGAAATCCCTGTTTAAGGTGGCTGATGGACCTATATGACCCAAAATTTATTTATCCTTCCAAGAGATCTCTTAAGAGTAGTTTTTGGCCACTCTAAAACCCTCTAGAAGTGAATCGAAGCTAGGTGAATGGTGTTTGATTTTATCCCAGTAGGTTTCCTCTTCTCATTCTCTTTCTACTACTCTCAATATTATCCTCCCTAGGGTTTTGTGGATCACCATGATATGGGAAGATATAATAACATTTTTTGGATCTTAAAACAAGGTTTAATTATTTGATCATTGTTTTCATTGTTCTTCGTTAGTGAATCCCAGTTAGAGCATTGTGATTCAAGATCTAACAGTCCCGAGGTAGGTGGTTACATTTTGATTGGCCAATTTAATTAACCCTAAATTGCTTGATTTAATTCCAATTATATGATTGAATCTAATTTCTTTAAATTACTTTCAATTGTCTAATTAAAAACCCAATTCCATTGAATTGGGTGATTTGATTTGTGAAATTGGATTTTTGAAATAAAATTGGTAAAAACCCACCAATTCCATTAAATTGGGGTGTGTTTGTAAAATTGATGGAAATTAGTGAAATTTTAATTGTGAAAAAAATGACGGAAATTTTTGAAATTTAATTGTGGAAATTGATTTAGTGAATTTGATTTCAAATTTTATTTGATGAAAATGGCTTAAAATGGTTTTAATAGAAACCTTTGGGTTTTATCTTGGAAAAATGCATGTTTTTTATTAAAAACCCCTTTTGCTTTTTAAATTGAAAATTAGAATATTAGAAATGGATAATGGGATGAATTTTATTTGAGCAGTCTTAAAATAAATTGTATGTCGTTGTTTTCTATTAGAGAATATAAAATACATAAGTAGTTAGTGAATTATTTGGACATCACTCTATGATTTACAACATTCCAAAACAAAAATGCAGCATATCACATCCCTAATAGGATGGTGATGAAGTGATTTTGACTAGTGTCAAATGGGCATGTGTATACACGTATTTTCGTGTCACTTTGAGTGTATGGATTCCCTTATCATGTAACTATAGTACGTTTAGGAATATGACCATGTTGGTTTCTAGTTTGTATTTAAATGAATATATGCCATTATTTTAAATTGTTATACATGACTTTTGAATTTATATAAAATATTTTATATAAAATATTTTATTAATACATTTGTTCAAAATTCTTCCATCAATTGAAATGTGCAGCATTTGTTTAAAGTATTTCCATAATTTGAAATGTAAAGCATGATTTATTTAAATATTCTTTTAAAATGACAAAACTATTTATTTAAAATTTAAATCTCTTTATTTTTTTAATTAAATTTTTTATTCTAATATGGAATCCTTAGTGAGACCCTACTGTTCTTTTAGCTCACACCGTATTTGTGCCTTTGGGTGTTTGTAGATTATCTCCTTCCAAGTTCGAGTAGGGGTAAAGTTCCACTTGAAGGTGGTTCTAGATATTGATCCATAGGCCTGGAGAGTTGAATCTTTTAGTACTTGGGTTGTCTATCATATTTTTTTAGTACTTTGTTGTAGTAATTTTGGTTATTTATACCTGTCTGACTTCTGGTGCACTTCTCCTTATGGAGTTTTCTTGTTCGCATATTGACTTGTTCATCTTCTTATATAATGTTTGTAGAAAATTAATTCCCAATTTCATTTTGTATGATTACAGGCTCTATTTTCCAACCTGTGGGGATCAGAAATGCCTTTTGGGTCATGTCAGTGTGGGCTTAGTTATTAGGTTACCAGGGTACCCAGGATGGTATGTGACCACATGCTTCAAAAATATCATATCTTAATTAAAAAATTATTTAAACATGGCTTTAATTATTTTATCAACAAGAATCAACATGCTTCACATATTTATTAAATTCCACTAACACTTGGAAGGTCAATTCATGTAAACATGATTTCATCATTAAAATACAACACACTGGATTCATTAAAAATTCCTCTTTAATATTTTATCCAACTAATAATCAATTAATTTTGGCTTTATGTACTTTACCAATTCCACATGCTAATCTAAGAATAACAAGAACATCATAGATATCACACTATCTAGAAAAACAAGAGGCAACCCATTATCACGGTACAAAATAGCAACATAACCATGCAATCGATAACAGTTATTTAATTTGGTTTAAGTAATTATTAAGTTAGTTTAATTGGAATTTTAGGGGATAAATCATGCTATATTTAGAATAACACATAAATAAAAGAGAAGAAATGAATCCCCTGCCTCAAAATGGTGTCAATGTTCTTCTCGCGAGAATGGACCAACCCTATAAATCCCAATCACATATCCCATAATAAACTCATCCACCTAAGGGATACATGCCACAACTACACTAAAAACTACCAAGAAACTCCATTATAAATTTTCAGATCAAGAAGAATCACATAGAAAAGATAAATGGGAGAAAACAGATTGGTGAAAATGCAAAAACAGAGGTAGAACCTACCTAGGATTGAAGACAGATTAAAGGAGGAAACCTAGAGATTGATCTTGGAAAAAAGAATCACCAAAATGTCTAAAAGGGGGATTCTAGGTCTCCTAGAATGATAGGTAGGTATTTCATGCTATAGGTTTTTGGAAACCCATGGCATTGTGCCCTTTAAAGTCATACAGCATCAGGGATTTACAGGATGTATAATCCTATTTCACATCATGTAATCCTCAGGATATAGTTTCACCAAAAAACATGTTTCCCTCTTTATTTTTAAACCCATATTTATTACATGTCATGATATGATCATCACAAGCCATGGAACCCACTTTCATGCCATTTAAATTTTTACATTATATGATATATCCCTGCTTATATCTTTTAGCACTAGACTTCCTCTAAACACATCAATCTTTAAAAAATCACATTGGGTAGATCCATGAGAATACAATAACTTACATATGATACTTATTTCATGATTAATATTCTTTATATTATTAAACTATGACCAATTTGTAGGTATCCAAACCATCGAATTGAAACCTGCATGGAAAATGGACTATCTTTCACTCGAATATCCATTTTAAATAAGAATTGTTAATAAAAGGATAATTTAAAATTATAAAGGAATGGTAAATATATATTTATGAATTAATATATTTATTAAATAAATTTATAGTAAATATATATTTTTTATACAATAGGTTAGAGAACTTTTTAAGCAATTTGAGCTTATGGTAATGTATTTTTGTCTCACTTCTATTTCTGTGAGACACAAGTCATATTCACCACTTATTTCTTTTATATAGAATATTTGATACCCATGAATTTATTTTTTCATGATTACAAAAAAAAATTATTGGCATACACATATCCATAGTATTTTATTTCTTCCATGAGGTTTTTATTCTAAAGTTATCAAATTGGTAAGGGTTTTATGTTACAATCTCAATGTTTACCAAGATTATTTATGATTAAGTTTTTGATAATTAAATTTCATAATATTCCTCTCAAGAATCCCATGAATTTTATTATAAATTGGTTATTTGTATAGATTACATTTTTTCCTTTCATTTTCCTCTCTTTAAGTACTCAGGATACTAAAATAACATTTTTAACGAAAATCAGAATTTATTTCTCTCTTCGGTCAAAAAGTCTAATTCCTTCATATCCATGTTTTATTGAAATGTTTTCAAGAATATTTTATATATTATACTATGATTATTTAAGTAATTTTTACCTATTATTTAATTTTTTATAAAAATTTTAAAAGTAATATTATTTTCATTTCCCAAATGAAGCACTTTTTAATTTTTACTAAAAATGTGAAAGGAATCTTTGTTTTAACTTCTATGGCATGAAAAAAATTTCCCACCATCATGGTTGCTCAATTATTTGAAGAATATTTTAAAAAAATTCAAGTTTATTTTCAAATAAAATTTTTCTTTGATATTTGGAGATTTTTTACATTTTAAATAAGTGATTTTAAAATTAAAAGAGTATTTTCCTCAATAAATATTTCTAGTGATCTTTTAAATGCATTTTTAATTTAAGATAACAACCTTTGATGTTCCTTATGCTATATTGGGGATATGATTCGATGATACCATCCTTATTATTTATCTAGATATTTTTTGATTATGATGATGAGATATCTATGAAACCTCTTTATTTCCCATGGGTTATATAATGACGCAATTTTGAAATATTTATGAAACCCTTTTATTTTATTTGAGTTATGATATCTGGTCAATTTTTTATGATCTTATGGAATACATATGAAGGGAAAATGATTATGTGATGGGTATTCCCAAAATTATATTTCCATCCAATTAATTGGATAAAGATGATTATCTCATTAGATAATAATTATGGAATGGGGAGTGAAACCAGTTTAGTAAGGGAATCTTTCCATTATGATAGTCTTGGGAGTGAACCTTGATTAAGGATATAATGGAATGGGGAGTTAACCCAATCCAAAATGATAGTCTTGGAAGTGAATCTTGACTAAGTAAATTATTTTCTATGATTATTTTTATGCCAAAAACATATGTCTTATGCCAATGTTATGCTCTCATGTCACATATTCTTTGATCCCTTTATGATTCATGTATTATAAACCACCGTGATTTATGCCATGATTCAAGATCATTTTCTATGATGTCCTAGGTATGATTTTCAAATGTTAATATAATGTTATCATACCCTTATAGTAATGTTATGTTTAAGTGATCATTGATATCTCCCTTACTTACTATTATTGAGCATATAATCTCACCCTTTTTTATGTTTCCTTTTCCCAGGTCATGAAGAAATATTTTATGTATTATATGTATAAGAAGAATGATAGTTATGAAGAAATTTGTGGGAGATGATTTGGATCTCTTATGAATCCAAAGACACTAAACCTATTTGATTTTGGAATGGATAATAATGTTATGTATTGAATATTCATCTAATAAGTTGTAATTTTTATGTATGAAAAGTATGGGTCCCTATATGGGTACTCATTCTTCATAAATTTTGTTGATGATTTTTGTATATATGGATATGTGCACTTAATGAGGTATAAGTCGGATTTGTTTGATAAATTCAACGAATACAAGATTGAATTTGAGAACCATCTAGTTCAGAAGATTATAAAATTCCACTCAGAAAATGGTGTAGAATATCTTAATCAAGACTTATTTGATTATTTATTAGAGTGTGTAATTTAATCACAACTCAATCCTCATTATACACCTCAATGAAATGGTGTACGTGAAAGTGTGTAATGAACTTTTTTAGACATGGTGAGATCAATGATGAGTCATTTAAGTCTTCTATTATCCTTGTAGGGATATGTGTTATAAATATAAGAATATATACTAAATAAATTTCCAATTAAAGTGATAAACCTCATTCCATATGAACTTTGGTGTGGAAGGAAATCTGTGTTGTCGAGTTTACATGTGTGGGGATATGAAGTGTTTTTTAAGGCCTCTTCAATTAACAAACTTGACCCTTAAGGAACAGAGTGTAAATTTATAGGATACCCCAAGGAAACAATGGGATATTTACTATATGAACCCTAGTGAAAAAGGTAATTGTAGTAAGACACACCATATTCCTTGAGTGGGAGAACATCTCTAAAAGTGGTAGTGGGGGTATGATAGACTTTGATGAATTATAGGCTCAAGGTATGCAAGAGTTCGCACATAAACAGATTTTAAAAATCTACATGGAAGATAAATTTCTAGATACACAAGTGTTGTGTAGGAGTACAAGATAGGTTATAGAACCTTGAAGATAAGCTTTCTAGTCACTGAGGATGGTGACTAGTTATTAGTTGACGGTAATGATCCTATAACCTGCAAGGAAAAAGTAAGTGGCACAGAAGATCCCAAATTTAAAGAAGCTATGAATTTTGAAACGGATTCCATATACCATAACTAATTCTATATTTTGGTATATCATCCAGTGGATTTAAATCCAATTGATTCTAAATGGCTATTCAAGAATAAACTAGACATGCGTGGACCAGTCAGTACTTCAAAGTTGTGACTAGTTGCAAAAGGGTTCAAACAACATCACGGGATATAATATGATGAAAACCTTTCACCAATTTCTATACTAAAATCCATCAAAATTCTACGTTACATGGTATCCTAACATTACTATAGGATTTGGTAGATGGATAAAAAAATAGTCTTCCTTAATAGGAACCTTCAAGAAGATATCTATAAGATACAGCCTAAACGATCTGTGAATCCAAAGGATTCCAACAAACTATACAAGCTATATAAATACATTTATGGACTAAAGAAATCATCCAAGTCATAGAATATTCTTTTTTTATGAATATATAATAGAATATTTTCATAAATAATGAATGTGAGACATATGTCTATAAATAGTTTATTGGAAATGAATTAATTTTATTAATAGTTTAAATTGTGCCATAATACTTATTGGAAATGAAATACCAGTCCTACAGTATCACAAATCCTGGTTAAACACATGCATCTCTATGAAGGTATTAAGTGAAGGATAATATATTCTTTAGATCAAAATCCATCATTATAGTTTCAAGAGACTTCTCATTCCAAGTCAAAGTGCATATGTTAACAAAATATTGAAAATATTTGGTATGGAATAATCCAAGAAGAGATTATTTCTAGTGTCACATAAAATTAATATTTCTAAGAAAATGTATCCTCAAACGCATGAGGAGAGACATGGTATGGAAAGGATTCCATAAACGTTAGTCATTGGGTCAATTATGTGTGTTATGTTATATACAAGGCTAGATTTCTCTTATGCCTTAAGCACAGTAAGTGGATATTAATCTAACTCAGGTGACCACCATTGGATGTAATTCAAGAATATCCTTAAGTATATAAGGTGAACTAAGGATATGTTTTTGATCTATGAAGGATATGAGAAGATGGTCATTAGAGATATATAGATACTATTTTTTAAACAGATTTGGACAATCAAAATTTTCAGTTGGGATACATCTTCACTATCAATAGAGTTGTTTTGAATTAGAAGAAATAAAAATAGGATATGGTCATAGATTATACTATAGATTCTGAGTATATTATGGCTTCTGAGTAGCTAAAAAATTATTTTAGATACAAAACTTCATCTAATAACTAGATTTGATTCCAATATGTAAAGATACTATCACACTATATTGTGATAATTCTGTAATGGTGACCCTTACAAAGTATCCAAGGTCACGTCTACGAATGAAGAACATGTGTAACATCTTGTTACTATTTTCAGGTATTTTTAATCCCCTATTTTAATAATTATTTTTTGGGGTTTTTTTAGGGGGTTTTTTGGAGGAACTTTGGAAAAAATTTGAAAGTTCTAGGGTTGTGCATGGTTGGCACATAGTTTACCCAAACCATGCGCCCTGCTAGAGAGAACCGTGCAAACCAAGGTAGTGGGATTTTTAATGTTGGGTGCATAGTTTTATAAACCATGTGGCATATTAAGAGAAACCATGCAACCCATTAAAAATGGGTGCATGTTTAGGGCACACAGTTTGTTTAAACCGTGCAGCTCTACCCAACTAACCATGCATATGATATTTTTAATCATAAAAATTAATTTTAAAATGCTAAAAATCCTTTTTAATGTTCCTGATAGACCTATATAACCCAAAATAGATTTCTCCTTCCAAGAGAGCTCCTAAGAGTATTTTTTGGGCCATCAAAACCCCTCCATAAGTGAATCGAAGCTGAGTGGATGGCGTTCAATCTTCTCCCGATAGGTTTCATTTTCCCATTCTCTTTCTCTCGCTCTCTTTCTCTTCTCCTCACAAGGATTTTGTGTACCTCCATATTGTGGGAAGATCTAATAACCTTTTTTGGATCGTAGAACTATTTTTAATTCTTGGATCCTTGTTTTTTTCGCTCTTCATTGGTGAATCCTGCTGTAGGATTTTTTATTAAAGATCTTGTGATCCCGAGGTAGGTGGTTCTATTTTGATGGGCCAATTTAATTAACCATAAATTTATTGACTTAATTTTAATTGTTTGATTTAAATATAATTGTTTGAAATTGATTTCAATTGTTTAATTAAAATCCCAATTCCATTTAATTGGGTGATTTTATTTGTGAAATTGGATTTTTGGCATGAAATTGGGAAAAACCCCCAATTCCATTGAATATGGGTGTGTTTTTGAAATTAATG
Source organism: Viscum album (assembly GCA_963277665.1). NCBI lineage: Eukaryota > Viridiplantae > Streptophyta > Magnoliopsida > Santalales > Viscaceae > Viscum > Viscum album. The sequence goes on from OY728164.1 coordinate 286,299,436, forward strand.
GAAATCAGTGAAATTTAAATTGTTTATTTTAAATTGTGAAATTATTTTGATGGAAAATTTTTAAATTTAATTGTGAAAATTGATTTAATTAATTTTATTTCAAATTGTATTTGATGAAAATAGATTAAAATGGTTTTGATATAAACCTTTGGGTTTTATCTTGGAAAAGGGACTGTTTTTTATTAAAAATATTTTTCGGTTTTTAAATGGAAAATTGGAATATTTGAAATAGAGAATGGGATGAATTTTATTTTGATTAGTTTTAAAATAAATTGTCTATCCTTGTTTGTTATTAGAAAACATGCAAGCCTTAGGTTGTTAGTGAGTTATATGGACCGCACTCTATGATTTACAATGTTAAAAAAAATGCATTGCATCATATACATGATATAATGGTGATGAATTCCTTTTAACCAATTCCAAAGGGTCGTGTGTACACACATATTTTCGTGTCACTTTGAGTGTGTGGAGTCCCTTATCCTGGAACTGTTTTACCTTTAGGAATATGACCATATTTCTCACTTGTTTGTATTTGAAATGAATATATGATATTATTGTAAACTATTTTGCATGCCTTATGAATTTATATAAGCCTTTTTATTTAAAATGTTTTATTAATCCATTTTATTAGAAGTATTCCAACAATTAAAATTTGTATTTTTTTTTGAAATTGTTTCCATCATTTGAAATATAAATCATGATTTGTTTAAATATTCTTTTTAAAATACAATTGTGTTTGTTTAAAATTGAATGCTCTTTATTTAGTTAATTAAATTTTGGCTATAGTATAGAATCCTTGGTGAGACCCAAAAGGAATTTTATCTCACACCCTACCTGTGACTTTGGGTGTTTATAGATTATCTCCTTCCAGTTTTGAGTAGGGGTAAAGTACCACATAGAGATGGTTCTAGCTGTTGATCCATGGACTTAGAGAGTTGGTTATGATGGTAATTGGGTTATCTATCCTATTTTTATGCTACTTTGTTATAGTAATTTGTGTTGTTTATACCTATTTTACTTCCGGTACACTTCTCCCTGTAGAGTTTTCTTATATGCATACAGACTTATTTATCTTCTTCTGGAGTGTTTGTACAAAATTTATTCCCACTTTCATTTTGTAAGATGGTAGGTACTAGCTTATAATCAACGGGAATCAGGAAATACCTTTGGTTCATGTTCGTGTTGGCTCAGTTTTTAGGTTACCAAGGTACCAGGGATGGTTCATTACAAAGTGGTATTAGAGGTATAGGTTTAGCTTCTTATCTTGAAGTCAGTATGCATTGTGAAATCTTTTCGAGACTTAGGAGGTAGTTGTGATTGATTGTCTAGATAGATCTCACAGCAATGAACCTTAAGTCACCAAGGGTGGCTTGTGAAATACATCCTGATGATTAGTTCTATTATTTTCCATAATTTTTATTTGGATATATTGAAATCAAAATCTTGTTTTTCTATCTATTGGGATTAATTTCCCTCATTGTTCTGTTTGAGTGTTAATCTAATGTATTATTTATGTTCTATTGATGTTGATTAGAATCATTACTCAGTGAATACATTAAAATAAAATCTAGGACGAAGATTCTGATGAACCCCAATAATAAAATCCTCTTTCAAACCCGAATCTAGTTGAGGTGATTGTGAGTACTATCCAAGCATTGTGATAGGAACCTGCACCAACTCTCGTTTAGGCTCTAGCTGTGTAGCCTCAAAGGGATAATCTCTAGAATCATTCTTTGGAATTAATTCACTAGAATCCAAAAGGATTAAAGGGATCAAATTATCAGCATGAGGTTGAGGAATGGTTGAACAGGATTGATCATTTTTTGGGGGTTTTGGAGACACCTGATAAAATCAAGGTGAATTGTTCCACCTTTATTCCTGAATGACATAGTAGGAAATGATGGGACATGATGGAGAAGATGAAGAAGAATGAGGTATTAGAGTGTAAATACTTCAACATTATTTTCACCAACCAATTATATCTAGAACTTATTCTATTGGCTAAGGATATGGGGTTTTTAAAACTTGAGCAAGCTGACTGGGCTGTGACATAGTATGCAAACTATTTTTTGGAGCTTATGCAGTTCTCACCTAAGATAGTATCAAATGAGAAGATAAAGGATAAAAAGTTAGAGTTGTGAATTTGATAGGATATTCATTCTTAGTTTTTATTACTAAATCTACCTTCTTATGATAATGTGCTGGATAGAGCGTTGATGGTTGAAATGGACCTATCTGGTAAGTGAGTTTTGTCATAATTGTCTTTCTCTCCTACTGGCGGTGAAATTTCCTTCAAACTAAATCATAAGTGTGATGAAACTCATGGTGGTTCTCAATAATAGGGTTATTATAAACCTCCTACATTTCCTAGAAGAGGTCCTTTGATTTGTTACTAGTGTGGAAGGCTAAGGAATTCAATGAGGGTTTTCATTGAGGTACTGAAGATATGTGTCTCTTGTGGATGCTAGAGTCACCTATATAAGTTCTGCCATATCTATTATACTCCTCATAGTAGAATGGGGTCATCATCTCCTTCTAAAACTATAGGTAAATAAGATGCTTCATGTATAAAAGGGTTCCAACCATAGTCATCCAGAACAAAGCTTCTTCACACAGTGAAAGATTCTCTATAGGAAGCAGATACGGGTCCAGTGATCGTGATAGGTACCATCATTATAGCTTCATCATTAGTGACTGTTTAATTTGATATTGGTGCATCTGACTCATTTATTTCAACCTGTGATTTTAATAAACTAAATATTCATACAAATATTTTATCTTATGTAATGGATATTACTACACCCCTTGGTATAAAGAGAGAACAGCATATTCATAGTCCTGCTTGTGTTTTCTCTCTATCAGATGTTAAGCTTGCTCGAAGTTTTCTGTTTCTCAACATGAAACCACTTGATGTTATTTTTGGGATGGATTGGATCATTCCCAATAAATCCTGGACTGGTTTTTATCTTGGATGAATCTTCTTCAGTACACCCAATGGTGTAGTCCATGTCTTTAAAGGAGAATGGGACCCAAGGTTGAGTAGAACCAGACCTGAGTATATATAGTTAGGGAAAGTAATATCTTTTTTTATTTTGATATGGAGTGGGAATATTTGAGTAGTGATATCATTCTTATTGTCATCGAGTTTCCCAACATGTTTCCTTTTGACTTCTCTGATCTTCCACAAGTAAGGGAGGTAGAGTTTTTTATTGATTTAGTGTCTTATACTCAACCAGTTTCAATTCTCTCTTACCACATGGCATTAGTTGAAATGAAAGAGATGAAGACCCATTTGGATTATCATCTAGATAAAGTCTTTATATGCCTGAGTGTGTCACCATGGGCGGCACCAGTTCTATTTTCTAATAAATTTGATGGTTCACTCTACCTATGTGTTGATTACCAAAAACTCAATTGAGTTACGTTAAATAAAATGTATCAGTTGTTACAGATTGATGGTCTATTTGATCATTTTAAAGGGGAGAATTGGTTCTCAAAGATAGATCTTTGATCTAGTTACCATCAGTTGAGAATAAAATAATCTAATGTTCCAAAAACCGCATTTCTGTAGCAGGTATGGACATTATGAGTACCTTGTTATTACCTTTGGTTTAACCAATTATCCTGTGGTCTTTATGGATTTAATAAACATTATTTTCCATGAGTATCTTGATACCTTTCTAGTAGTCTTTGTGGATGAAATCCTGGTTTACTCTAAGTCTAAGGAGGATCATGTGTGTCATCTAAGAGCAGTTTTAGAATTGTTGAGAAATTGTTGTATTTATGCCAAGCTTTCAAAATGTGATTTTTGGATTCGAGAAGTGAAATTATTGGGACATATGGTTTCAGAACATGGAATTTCATTTGGTACTAAAAAGGTAAATGTTGTTAAGACATGGGAACAACTATGAAATTTTTTTGAGATCCAGAGATTTTGGGGTCTAGTTGGGTATTATCACTAGTTTGTTAAGTAATTCTCAAAGTTGGCTTCTCTGATGACTACTCTAACTCAGAAGGGATTAAAGTTTTCTTAGGATGAGAAATTTTAGAATTATTTTTTTGAGGTGAAACATCTTTTTACTACAGTATCGGTGTTGACTCTTCTAGATGTCGGGTAGGGCTATGTGGTCTTCTATGATACATCAGGTTCAAGTTTGGGTTGCATTCTTATGTAGGGTGATAATTTTGTTTCTTATGTATCTCATCAACTTAGGCCGCATAAGAAGAATTATATAACCCCTGACCATGAACTTGTAGATGTTATGCACGCGCTTAATAATTGGTGACACCACCTTTATGGAGAAAGGTTTAGAATATTTTTAGATTACAAGAGATTGGGTTATATCTTATCTCAAAAAGATTTGAATCTTCCCTAGAGGTGTTGGGTAGAGTACCTGCAATATTTTGACTTTGACATCACCTATACCCTAGAGAAATGGAATATCATCACAGATGCCTGGATTAAGAAACTTCTAACCCATGCAGTGAAGAAATCATCATAAGATTTGAACTTGATGGATCTATTTTTATAGTTGAATATTGGAGCCCAAGAATCAAGGGCTAAGGTTTCTTTGGCCAGTGTTCAGTTGAAATATTCTCTTCTCAAGATGATTCTTTAGGAACAATATATTGATGAAGAGTTCTATAGTATTAGGGAATCTCTTCTCAAGATGATTCTTTGTTATTTTTTCATTGATGATGTTGATCATTCGGAATGACCCTTCTGGATTATCTCATTGCGCTTGTGAGGATCCAAACTAGAATCTCTCTAGCAGTGATCCACACGTGCTCTGATGGCCTATGATCGACATTGCTCATTCTTTGGGTACTAGCGCGGTGAAGCGAGTGTCTTGTGTCGGTCGTTCTTAATTTTTACTATGATCAATGATTATTCCAAGATCAATATGTTGTTCTTTGACTACCTAAAATAAACTTGTCGTTACACCATGTCCATGGATTTTCACGTGACGGTTCTATTTCAATCAAAGGGATGAGATATCAACTTCCATAAATGGAAGGTACAAATCCTTTCTTGACTTATCTATTAATATCATGTCATTCATGACGCACCCAACATACCCTACTTCCCACCAGCTGTCTGTGTGACAGTTTTCATCAGTAAATAAGTGCACGAGTCATGACACATATTAATGATAATATTAAATTTTAAGGATCATTACATAAGATCCCAGATAGAAATATCTAATGACACCAAAAAATGGGGAATTCCTACTAGCAGGTATGTTCTCATAATCTCCTATCTTAGAGATTACCAAGTGCCAACTTCATGAGAGGAAGTCTCATTTACTTACAAGTACTCACACCTTATGGTATCTATGATATGTGTCCCATAATAGTATGCCATTCAACCATAGAACTATATTTAAGAATATTGTTATAGCATTTCAAGGTTCTCTTCATAGCGGGGAACTGACATGACCTTATCAAGGCAACAAATACCCTAGGATATTTTTACATCATAGTCATGCAGAACAATGAACAATATGTAATAATACATTAAATATCCATGTAATAAAAGTAAAATTAGTTGGTTTTAGGACACCAACTCTTACAAACTCCCACTTGGACTAGAGCCAACTGCCTATGAATTTCAGTCTGCTAGACCTCACATGGTGATCATGTTTTTGCTGAGTCAAGGCTTTAGTCAAGTGGTCCACCACATTGTATTTAGTGTAAATATTGCTCACTGCAACTTCACCTCTCTAAGAAAAATCCCTCAAAAGATAATACTTTCGAAGTATGTGCTTCATCCGCTGATGTGACCTTGGCTCTTTTGCAAGAGCCACCGCTGTAGTATTATCAAAGTACAGTGTGATGGGATCCTTACTGCTAGGTATCACATCCAGCTCCTAGGTTAATCTTCACATCCAAACTACTTCTTTAGCTACCTCAAAAGCTAGGATATACTTGTAATCTGCTATAGAATATGTGACCACACTCTACTTTGAGCTCTTCCATAGCATTGCACCTCCATTCAAAGTGAAGATGTATCATGTTTTTTACTTCATGTTATTTTTATTAGTTTGGAAACTAGAATCTGTATATCCTCTGTTAACTAGTTCCTCATCTCCTCCATAAACTAGGAATATATCCTTAGTATGCCTTAGATACTTTAGGATAGTCTTGACTGCCATCCTATGGCGGTCACCTGGGTTAGCTTGAAATTTCCCCACCCCACTTAACGCATAGGCGACATCCATCCTAGTACATAGCATGGCATACATGATTGACTCAATTGTTGATGCCTATGGAGTCCTTTCCATTATCATTCTTTCCTAATGTGTTTAAGGACACATTTTCTTGGAAAGATATTGTCATGTGATACTGGTAAAAATCCCCTCTTTTATTTTTTCATATTGAATCTCTTCAGTATCTTATCAATGTATGTACTTTGACATAGGCCCGGTAATCTCTTGGATCTATCATGATGGATCTTGATCCCAAGAATATATGTTTCCTTTCCCAAGTCCTTCAAGGAGAAGCATTTATTCAACCATTCCTTAACAGACATTGAGACTGGTATCTCATTTCCAATAAGTAATATGTCATAAACATATACTATTATAAAAAGGACTACATTCCCACTAAACCTTTTGTAGACACAAGGATCACATTAATTCTTGATAAAACCAAATTCTATTATAGATTAATCAAAACAAATGTTCCATGACCTGTATGCATTCTTTAATTCATAAATGGATTTCTACAACTTTCATACCTTATTGGCATCCTTTGGAGTCACAAACCCTTCAGGTTGTGTCATGTAAACATATTCTTAAAGGTTCCCATTAAGGAAGGCTATTTTGACATCCATTTTTTAAATCTCATAGTCATGGTATGCCATAATGGCAAGTAGAATTCCTATGAATTTCAACATTTCAATTTGTGAAAAGTTTTCATCTTAGTCAATTCCTTGGCGTTGTTTAAACCCTTTTGTAACTAGTTGTGCCTTATAGGTACTAACTTGTCCTTCCATGTTCAGTTAATTCTTGAATACCAATTTGAAACCAACAGGCTTTACATTAATTGGAGGATCTACCAAAATCTAGACTTGGTTTTGATACATGTAATCCATTTTATAATTCATGGATTCTTGCAACTTGGTAATTTTTGTGCCACTTGCTACTTCCTTGTAGGTTATAGGATCATTATTGTCATCTAATAATGAGTCACCATCCTCAGTAACTAGAAAATTGTACCATTCCAGTTCTCTAACCTCTCTTGTACTTCTATGTAGTACTTGTGTCTCTGGAACAGATTCTTCTTCCACGGGGCTTTATGGAATATGTTCTTGTACCAACTCTTGTGAACCTTGAGCCTCGACTTCATCGAAGTCTATCTCGCTCCCACTATCTCTTTTGTAGATGTGCTCCCTCTTAAGGAATACGGCATGTCTTGCCACTATAAAATTTTTGTCTGAGGGGTTGTATAGGTAATATCACCTTTTTTCCTTGGGGTATCCTATAAAGGTACACTTTGTGCCTCGGGGTGCGAGTTTGTTACCTAAAGAGGCCTTAACAAATGCTTCGCTATCCCACACATGTAAATTTGATAACATGGCTTTTCTTCCACTCCAAAACTAATACGGAATACCATTTATTGATATAGTTGGTACTCAGATTAGTATGTGTTCCACTTTTTGTAACACATATCCTCAAAAAGATAATGGAAGACTCGCATGACTCATCATTGATCCTACCATGTCCAACAGGGTGCGGTTACACCTTTCGCTCACACCATTCCACTGGGGTGTGTTTGAAGGAGTGAGTTGGGATAGGATCCCAAACTATTGTAAGTAATCAATGAAGTCTTGATTAAGATATTCTACACCTCGATCTGAGTAGATTTTCTTAATCTTCTTACCAAGATGGTTCTCAACTTCATTCTTGTATTCTTTGAACTTATCAAAATAATCCAACTTATACCTCATTAAGTAGATATATCCATATCTACTAAAATCATTAGTAAAAGTTATGAAGCATGAATACCCTCCCCTTTCTTTAACTAGAAATGGTCCACAAACATCGGTATGAACTAATTCAAGAAGTTCTTTATCCCTTTTACCCTTCCCACTAAATGGTTATTTGGTCATTTTTCCTTGTAAATATGCATGACATGCACCGAGTGGTTTTAGTTAAAAAGAATATAAATATCCATCTTGATGTAACTTTTTCAAGCGTTTCTCATTTACATGACCTATCCAGTGATGCCAAATTTGGGTGTGGTGTGATTCATGTCAAGTGTCTTTTTTATCGATTTCCATTACTTGGTTTGTGTAATCCAACATGTAAATACCATTGTATAAATGTTCTCTACCAAAACAAATTCTATCTTTGTAAAAGAAGCAACATTAATTTACAAACTTGAAAACAAGTCCATCTGTATCTAATATAGATAAAGAAATAATTTTTTAGTAACATAAGGCACATAATAAAAACCTTTTAACATAAATATCATCCTAGTTGGCAACGTCAGGCGGTAGTCCCCAACAGTTATAGCAGCAAGTCAGGCTCCATTGGTTGCTTTTAGATCTACCTCCCCTCAGTCAATATTTCTAAATATACTTGGTTCCTGTATTTGGATATATATGTGAGCACCACAAGATATATCTAATACCAAATTTTTAGAAACATATAGATTGCATTTGATAACAAATGAACCTGAAGCTTCCCCTTGCTTCTTAGGTTGGGTGCAGTTCTTCTTCCAATGGCCCTTCTTGCCACATGCGAAACAAATAGCCTCATATTCCTTTACCTCCCCTTTGATCTTCCTTTTCTTGGAATTTCGTAAAGAAGATTTGGGATTAAATCACTTCTCCTTCCCTTTCATCTTATTCTCCATAAGTACATAAGGATTTTCACACTTCATATCTTTGTCCACTTGGCGAATGAGGATAAAAAGATCAGATAGAGACTTCTCAATTTTGTTCATATTGAAATTGACAACAAAGTTAGAGAATCTATAAGGGAGTGATACGAGAATGATATCAGTGCCAAGTTCTTTGGGGAGTTTAAACCCAAGAACCTCTAGACGCTCAATGAAGCCAATGAGCTTGACTACATGAGGCCCAACTGGGGAACCTTCTCCAAGATTACTCCGAAAGAGTTCCTTAGAGATCTCAATCCTTTCCTATCTTTCTCTCTCTTGGTAAATACCAAGGAGGTGCTCAAGCATGCTATAAGAATACATGTTTTCATGAGACTTCATGAGCTCACAATACATTGATGATAGCATCAAATATTGAATGTAGACTGCATCATTCATATGTTTCTCATAGACAAGGAAATCCTCTTCACTCGCCTCTTTGGCAGGAGGATCAGGTAATACTGACTCTAGCATGTAAGACTTCTATTCATGGTGTAGGATAAACCGAAGGCATCTAAACCATTCCTGGAAGTTACTATCAGTTAGGATGTTATCTTTATCCAGGATTGATCATATGGATAGTATGGTTGACAAGCTTGTAATTTTTATTCTACAATTAAAAGAGTAGATAATTAGTGCTTTCTTGATTAAATTTTATGAGAAATATTAAATTTTTATTTAGTATCCCGCTATTTTATCAAGTCCCAATGTCCCTCACCATTAAAATCAGAATGTCCAGTTTCCATGACATTCTAGGGGAAATGATCCATATTCACCTTCGCATAATCCCAATAAAGGTAGGTCAATCTATTAGAAGGTATTTAGGTAGGTAGGTCTTTTCCAAATGCGGGTTTGCAGCTCCTTGATCTGTTCAGTGGACTCCCCAATCCTAAAAACATGACTTTTGGATTTCCTTAACTCTTGCCTCCAATATTACACCAAGTCTAGCTAGGGCTACTCCTCTTGATGTAATATGGTTAAGTCAACCTAAAATATTTCATAGTGGCTTCCTGTATAAAAGTAATTTTCCCAATGAGGGTTGGTCAAACACATAGTTTTATTGAGTTTTTCCCTTAATCAAGTAATGGAAGGCTTGGTCTGACTTAATATTTTATTCGAGGGAATTTTTTCTCTTATGATTTAATTTCTTATTATAATTATCACAAGCTTGTTAATATTAAGTGGATCTTACTTAAGTGATTAAAAATGTTTTGATAATATTTAGACATAAGTCTAGTTTATTTTAGTTCTATCCAGCATGCTTGTTTAATTCAATTATGTGATCGTGACAACACATCCATAATGATAAACCATGCAACTGACAGAAATAAAATAAATAGAATGGTCATGAGATTTTATAATTGTTAGTCTATCTAGTAGTTGATAAACTAACTCTTACCTAGGGGATATGCAACTTGAACCTTTTAGGTTCGTGTTTACAACTTTCCACTTGTCCACCATTGTATCTCCTGGGATTGGTTTCGTCTTGGCTCCATCTTGAACCGCCTCCACTAGCTTGGGAGTTCCATCCATTACATATGCCTTTTTTTAACTCACATATAGGTGAGGGGTAAAAGGGGGTTTTACATAAAATAAACCTTTGGCATGCACGCCCTACATATTAATGATGAGAAGGCTCACAGGCCAACAAATTTAATTTAAATAAATAAATTAAAAGAAACCATCCACATACAAAGGTCTTGGTCTAGCTCATGATCATCCATACATGCAATGATATTTATATATAAATAAAAGTAGCATTCAATTATTTAATCATTCTTGTTTAAGATAAATCATGCTCGAATCAATTAATTGTCATCTTTAATTAATCAATCCTTTTATCTTAAACCCTTTTCTGAATTTCCTTAAGATTCTCATCGATCATAATTTTAAACAAATAAATTTATTTAAAATTATCTTGGTACGTAACTTGTACCTTGGAGGAAAACCGGTGAATTACTATTCATACTACCCAATGAGTAGAAATGAAAATTACACAGATGTTAAATTAAACAAATATATATAAAACCCCTATCACGTGTTGTGCCTCAGCTTTACACCTGCACGATGGTACACGTATCAAGGGTTTGTATAATATAATAATAAATTTTAATAAATCTGCTTAATTTGGATGAGTACACAGCATGTAGTTCCAACTACATGGCGTGTACTATTTTTCACCGTCTATATGAAGTACACGCCTGAGGAAATGGTTGTGAGTGTACTTTGGAAATCTTCAGAGTACATGGAGTGTCCAGTAGGACACACGCTGTGTAGTTCCTCATTACACAATCTTCAGCTGGGCAAGCCGTGTACGGAGTACACAGTCTAACCCTAACCAAAAGAGATAACACGTCGTGTCCAGTGGGACACAAGAAGTGTAATTTGGAAAGCACATTCCACTTGTTCTTTGTCAACATACAGAGTAATTAAGAATTTGAAAAACTCCAATGACACGGCTTGGTTTGGCATACCAAACTCGGTGCATTAAACCTTGGCTACACGGCATGTACTGTTGAAGACACGTTGTGTGTTCTTATGTTTTATGTACAAAAACCTTTGGAACCTCTGGATGAGTTCCTCAGTTTTATTTTAATCAAAATTAAAAGAAAATATTTTTTCTGTAAGGTGAACGAGAAATGAAAGTGGAGGAACATATCTCGAGATTCAAATTTGCATAACAATTAACTTTAATTGAAAAAACTAAATTATTAAATGTGTAAATCATCAATGAAATATTTAAATAATTATAAACTATGATGTAACACCTCTAATACCACTTGAAGGTTCCGGTCACAGTGGAATGATGGTTGGGACGACACCCAATTTTAATTTTTACCACGATCAATTATTATTCTAGGATCAATACGACAATAAACACCAGTCTCCATAGAATAGAATCAAAGATTTAGATAAATAAATAAGAGTCCTGAAACCTTTAGAGAGGATCCTGCACATCATGATTATAATTAATTTTATTAATTTAATAAATAAAAGAATACTTGGATCTTTGTTATTTTCTTCGTTGATGATGTTTATCATTTGGAATCACCCATTTGGATTATCTCATTGTGATTTTGAGGATCCAAACTAGAATCCCTCTAGTGATGATCCACATGTACTTTGATGGCCTCTGATCGACACGGCTCGTTCTCCGAGTGTTAGCGCGGAGAATCAAGTGTCTTGTGTTGGTCATTCTTGATCGCTTGTTCTTCAGGCTTGAAAATTTCTCTCGTTCTTGATAGAGGAGAGTGGAGGATTCGAGAGAGAAATTTTTTGGCTCAATAATTCTCAATTAACTAGGCGTCTGGTGTGGTGTATATCACAATAGGTATACTTTTCTATTTATATACAAGGAATTTCAGTTACAATATGTAATTGCATAGAAAAAATTAAATACAATCATGAACTTAGATAAAACCCATGCTTTTAACAATAATACTGCGTCATTATTTACGGTGCGCTAACTTGCGCAAAACAGAATTATAAATAAAATTCCACATCACAAAATAATATCAGAGTTATTTTAATTTGTGCCAACTAGTTAAATAATTATTTATTTTCTTGCAAATAATTATTTTACTACTAGACCGGCTTTGGTCCACTCGAACTCCACTTCCATTTATTGAACACCCAAATAAATAATTAAATAATTTATTATCTTAAATGAATATTTTATTTACAAACTAGTAAATAAATATTTATTAAATTTTCAATAAAATAAATAAAAATATTTTACCCACAATTCAGTGAATAAATATTTATTTAATTTATGAAATCATTTTAACTTGAATAAAATTATTCCACTGTCTTGAGAATAATATTTATTAATTAAATTCAAATAGAATTTAACCGAGACCATCAAAGACACTTAGTGTGTGACCCTATATGATTCTTTCTCGTTGGAATTTGGTGGGCTTGCCTAAAGTCCATGAGTGTTGTCTAGCAACGGGTCAAGGCACCCAAGAGAAATAACTTAAAGTCGCAAAAATGAAATCCACATACGAATGATCATTGTGTAATATAATCCCTTTGTCTCAATATCTCATCATGAAAGTTTCATGATAGTTTCAACAAACTTTATACTTTATATGCCATTATTTGACTACCTGAAATAAACTCGTTGTTACACCATGTCCATGGAATTTCACATGATGGTTCTATTTTAATCAAAGGGATGAGATATCAACTTCTATAAATGGAAGGGAAAAATCCTTTCTATACTTATCCATTAATATTATGTCACTCGTGATGCACCCAACGTACCCTAATTCCCACCAACTATCTACAAGACGGTTTTCATTAGTAAATCAAAGTGTGTGAGTCGTGACACATATTAATGATAATATTAAAGTCTAAGAATCATTACACATGCTCCCAGATAGAAATATCTGATGACACCAAAAAATGGGGACTTAATACTAGCAGGTATGTTCTCATAATCTCTTATCTTTGAGATTACCAAATGAGAACTTCATGAGAGGAAGTCTCATCTGCTTACGAGTACTCGCACTTGACAGTCTGCATGCTATGTATCCCATCATAGTATTTCATTAAACTGCAGAACTATATTTAAGAATATTATTATAGCATTTCAAGGTTCTCATCATAGCGAGGAACTTCCATGACCTTATCAATGTAACAAATACTCTAGGACATTATTACATCATAGTCATGCAAAACAATGAACAATATATAATAATACATTAAATATCCATGTAATCAAAGTAAAAAAAGTTGGTTCTAGGACACAAACTCTTACAGAAAAGTGTCATGGGGGATTTTCATAACTCCCAGTGGGTAGTGAACCTAAGAACCATGAAGATGTTATATGACATGAGGCATAGATTCAGGTGTCCAAGTATGAGACGGGTCATTTCTGAATTTGTTTCTCATTGTTATACATTCCAAAAGATCACGGTTGATCACTAGAAACCTTAAAGATTGATTTAGACACTTCCAGTTACTACTTGGAAGTGGGATTAGATCTCAATGTACTTTATAGTTGGGTTTCCATGTACCTAGAGAAAGAAGAATGTGATGTGGGTTTTGATCCATTGGATGAAAAAACTGGCTCACTTTATACCCATTCATGACACAACAAAAGTTGAGGAGTTGGGAAGTCTCTATGTGAAAGAGAATATTTTATTGTACAAAGTTCCATATTATATGGTCTCTAATAGGGATCCTTGGTTCACTTATCATTTTTAGAAAGTCCTTTAGGAGGCACTAGCATCACAAGTCCGCCTGATTATGACATTCCATCCACAATCAGATGAACAAAAAAACTATATATATTCTTGAGGATATTATTTGTGATTTCATTCTCAACATTGGTGGGGCTTGGGATGATAATTTAGGGATGGTTGATTTTTCTTATAACAATAGTTACCAGTCTTCAATCAAAATGGATTCTTTTGAGGCCCTGTATGTCCATCCTTGCAGATATTTGTTTTATTGGTAGAAGATTAGTAAAAGTTCCTTAGTTGTACTGATCTTAGTTCAAGAGATGATAGTAAATAATTAGTTGATTCATCAGATAATGTTGATGGCATAGAGTGAGAATAATTCATATGCTTATTTTCATTGAAGACCGTTAGAATTTTTAGTTGGTGAACAGGTGTTCTTGAAAGTTTCACACCGGTTGGGTCGTCGCCAGCTTGGGAGGCAAGGGAAACTTTCTTTTCATTTTTTGGGGCCTTTAAAGGTTATTGATTAGGTGGGGAAATTTTCTTACTATTTATCACTTCTACTAGAGTTGACATCGATACATAGCATGTTCCATGTATCTCAGGTTTGAAAGTATCTTTATAATCCATCTCATGTTCTAAGTTGGAGGGATCTTTAGGTTGAACCTGATTTATCCATGATTGAATGGAAATTCCGGATATTTGATTCTGAAACCAAGGTAATTTTTGGGAGTATGGTACATTTGGTTTATATTTTATGGTAGAATGGTTCTCATTAATCGTGATATTTGGGAGAGGGAGGCACTGATGAGAGAGTATTGGCCTCATCTTTTTGGCATGGAAGCTTCTTCATAGGCTTTCTGGGTATAGAAAGTTTCTATGATGGTGAGGTTGTAACATTATGTTATAGTTTTCTAGTATACATAATACCCTCTTTTAATCATTCTTTGGTTGGGGTTCATTTGGGGTTGTTTTGAGAGGAACTTTGGAAAAAAAATTGAATGTTCTAGGGTTGTGCAAGGTTGGTGTAGGGTTTTCCCAAACCGTGTTCCCTGCTGGAGGAAACCGTACAAACCAAGGTAGTGGGATTTTTCACAGTTGGCATACATATTGAAAAACTATGTGACCTCTTAGTAGAAATTATTCAAACCATTAAAAAGGAGCACATGGCTAGGGTGTGCAGTTTGTTTAAATCATACGGCTATGACCAGCTAACCATGTGTACAGGATTTTTAATATGAAAAAATAATTTTAAAACACCTGAAATCCCTGTTTAGGGTGGTTGTTGGACCTATATGACCCAAAATTTATTTATATTTCCAAGAGAGCTCTTAAGAGTAGTTTTTGGCCCCTCTAAACCCCTCTAGAAGTGAATCAAAGCTAGTAGAATGGTGTTTGATCTTATCCCAGTAGGTTTCCTCTTCTCATTCTCTTTCTCCCACTCTCTCTATTATCCTCCCTAGGGTTTTGTGGATCACTGTGATATGGGAAGATATAAAAACCTTTTTTGGATCTTAAAACTAGGTTTAATTCTTGGATCATTGTTTTCATCATTCTTCATTGGTGAATCCCAGTTATATCTTTGTGATTCAAGATCTAAAAATTCCAAGGTAGGTGGTTACATTTTGATTAACCAATTTAATTAACCCTAAATTGCTTGATTTAATTCCAATTATTTAATTTGAATCTAATTTCTTGAAATTACTTTCAATTGTTTAATTAAAAACCCAATTCCATTGAATTGGGTGATTTGATTTGTGAAATTGGATTTTTGAAATGAAATTGGGAAAAACCCACCAATTCCATTAAATTGGGGTGTGCTTGTGAAATTTATGGAAATTGGTGAAATTTAAATTGTGAAAAAAAAATTGATGGAAAATTTTGTAATTTAATTGTGGAAATTGATTTGATGAATTTGATTTCAAATTTTATTTGATGAAGATGGATTAAAATGGTTTTAATAGAAACCTTTGGGTTTTATTTTGGAGAAATGCATGTTTTTTATTAAAAACCCCTTTTGGTTTTTAAATTGAAAATTGGAATATTTGAAATGTATAATGGGATGAATTTTATTTTGAGCAGTCTTAAAATAAATTGTTTGTTGTTGTTTTCTTTTAGAGAACATGAAATCCATAGGTAGTTAGTGAATTATTTGGACATCACTCTATGATTTTCAATATTCCAAAACAAAAATGAAGCATATCACAACCCTAATAGGATGCTGGTGAAGTTATTTTGACCAGTGTCAAAGGGGAATGTGTATACACATATTTTCGTGTCCCTTTGAGTGTATGGATTCCCTTAGCATGTAACTATCGTACCTTTAAGAATATGACCATGATGCTTTCTTGTTTGTATTTAAATAAATATATGTAATTATTATAAATTTTTTTACATGAATTATGAATTTATATAAATTATTTTATATAAAATGTTTTATTAAGACATTTGTTCAGAAGTCTTATATCAATTGAAATGTGCATAATTTGTTTAAAGTATTTCCATCATTTAAAATGTAAAACATGATTTGTTTAAATATTATTTTAAAATGAAAAAACTATTTATTTAAAATTGAAATCTTTTTATTTTGTTAATTAAATTTTTTATTCTAATATGGTATCCTTGGTGAGACCCTACTGGTCTTTTAGATCACACCCTATTTGTGGCTTTGGGTGTTTATAGATTATCTCCTTCCAAGTTCGAGTAGGGGTAAAGTGCCACTTGAAGGTGGTTCTAGATATTGATCCATAGACTTGCAGAGTTGAATCTGTTAGGACTTGGGTTGTCTATCCTCTTTTTTAAGTACTTCGTTGTAGTACTTTAGGTTATTTATACCTGTTTAACTTCTGGTGCACTTCTCCTTGTGGAGTTTTCTTGTATGCATATTGACTTGTTTATCTTCTTATATGATGTTTATGGAAAATTAATTCCCAATTTCATTTTGTATGATTACAGGTTCTATTTTCCAACCTGTGTAGATTGGGAATGCCTTTTGGGTCATGTCAGTGTGGGCTTAGTTATTAGGTTACCAGGGTACCCGGGATGGTTTGTGACCACGTGCTTCAAAAATATCATCTATTGATATATCTTTCTCAGAGAATTGAAGCTACAATGGGTAGATATTTCAAAGAAGAAAACATGGTGAATCCCTTGGCTACAGCCTTAACTTCGTAGAAACATGATCATCATGTGAGGTCTAGCAGACTAAAAGTTATTGAAAATTATCTCAAGTCCAAGTGGGTGTCTGTTGGAGTTGGTATCCTAGAACCAACTGTGTATAATTTGGATTTCATATATATATTCTAAGAATTTAATATTAATTAAAATATATTATTAAATATTGTTTATTTTTTTTCATGAATGTAATGTAATAATTTCATAGAGTATTTGTTGCATTGAAAATGTCATTACAGTTCCCCTCTATGATGAGAACCTTGAAATGTAATAATGATATTATTAAATATAGTTATATGGTCATATAACATTCTATGATGGTAAGCATATAATTTTTATTTTTAGATGTGAGTACTCATAAGAAGATGATATTTTATCTCATGAGTTTCACACTTTGTAATATCCAAGATGGGAGATTATGAAAACATACTGACCTATAGGAATTCAACATGTTTATGTGTTATTAGAATTTTATATATTTGAACATGTGTGATGATATTTATAATTTAATATTATTATTCATGTATGTTATGACCCACGTACTTTGATGTACTGACAAAAATTGTGATACTATCTATTCTCGAGAAGTAGGGTATGTTATGTGTTTTACGAATGACATGTTATTAATGAATAAGTTGAGTAAGGATTTGTAACTTCCATATTTATAGATGTTGATATCTCATCCCTTTTATTGAAAAATAATTTTCACATTAAATTCCATGGTCATAGTGTAATAATGAGTTTATTTCAGAAAATAAAAGAAAGCATATCAAGAATATAGGTTGATGAAATGGGTGTGAAACCTTCTTGATGAGATATCATGACAAAGAGATTATATTATATAGAAAGTGTTCATGTGTGGTTTACATTTTTATGACATAAACTTCTTTATATTGGGTTCCTTGACCTATTGCTAGACAGTAATCTTGTATATTAGGAAATTCAACCTAATGTTGATGAGAAACAATACTTGAGGGTCACACACAAAGTGTTTTCATTGATCTCAATTAAATTCTAGTTTAATTTAATTTTTAGATTAAATACTTTTCTCAAGACCAAGGAATTATTTTTATTCAGGATTTATTGATCGCATAAATTAAATAAATATTTATTCACATAGTAATTATTTAATTATGTGAATATATAATATTTATTTATTAATTTATTTGACAAATATTTATTTGGGAATTTTATATATAGTGAGGAGGACTAGAAGACCAAGATTGTGTCTAGTGATAAATATTAATTTATAAGATGGTAAAATAATATTTATCATTGCAGCACTTAATACACACCATAATAAAATATTATTGTTATTATTATTGCATGAAATGGGGTTATATGAGGTTTAATATATTAATTAAGGACCATTGTGAAATTAAATAATATTTTAGTCCTAATTTTAACTCTATAAATAGACAATTATGTCTATTATGTGTTGATCACCATTATCTCTAGTGACCTTCTTTTTCAATATTATTTGGAAAAAAAATTCATTTGTCATGATGTTTACTTCTTGTAAAATATACGAATGATCCATTGACTCTAAAAAATATAGAGTCAGGATCAGCCCCAATAATTTATTTTTTTACCTGAAACCAACATGGAATTTATATGGTGTTCTGAATGATGTTTATGTTCATGGTGATCTAGTTATGGAAAATCAACATGGTTTTTCTAGTCTAGGGGAATCCTCTCTTCATAAGGATTTTGTAAAACTTCCTCGGGGTTTTCCTTCTATAGTCATTGTAAAGGAATAATAAAAATTAGCTACTTTCCATGTTAGCTTTGAATATTTTAAAACTAAGGGTAATAAGAAAAGTGATGGTGCATTTTTGGTATATATTAGACTGGCCAATGTGGACTCTACACCACCTCAAGGAAATAAGGAGGCTATATTTCAATTTGATAATTTTGGTAAGTTATACATTTTTTTGGTAAGGAATGCAAGGCATAAGTCTCAATAATGAATCTTTTATTTTCTATTCTTGGAAAAATATTTTATGGGAAGGAAGTAGAATATGATCAATTAGATTCCTTATATGAAGATGACGTTCTCCCATTATCACCCATTGAAGTTAAGGTGGAAAAATTTTATCATTCAAAGATCATAAGGTAAAGAATCCTATAGTTGAATCTAAGGTATTCATATTATATCAATTGAATAAATCAAGACCTTAAAAAATATTCAGGGTTGTAATTCTCCATGGTCACTAGATCCATTAGTAAGAAACTCAATGAAAAAATTATTAGATGGGATGAAAGCTTTGAAATCATTAAATGATACTCAAATTATATTGGATTTAATTATGAAAATATACTTGGAAAGGGAATTTATGGGTCCTATTGTTTTTTAGGGATGTGCATAGGAGAGTGAATCATGGAATAATTCTACAGGATTCATAAGGAACCATTCCAACAAGCAGTTTTCTTGGATTTACAAAAAAAATAGTTCAACTCACAAAAAGTATAAATGTTAACTAGATTTACCTGTAAAAATGCCTTTGGGGTTATGGGGATTCTGAAACACTTAGAGGCACCTCATTTATAAAACCCAAAATTGAAGTTATAGTATTTATTTTGGTAATTTTTGTTAGATGATAAAAATAGACAACTTTTATTCAATAGGGATATCAAAGGTTCTTAATGTTTTTTTCCCTTATTTTATTTTGGAACTACATGTACTAAAGTATTTCTCTTCCACATTTTAGGCTTTATTCACTTTTCTTTTTGTCTTAAAAAAACATAAAATATTTATAAAATGATAGTTTTTTGTATAACATGTGATTGGAGAAAATGTTATAAGTGTGTCATTATATAAATGTTTTGTAATATTTTAAACATGATTTGCATCATACACAAAAAAATTATATAATTATATAATTACAACCAAATAACATAAAATGTCACAACATTATATGTTTTTTCAACATTTTTACCATAATATAACACATTTAGGATACAAAACACCAAACATAAAAGTTAAAAACATATCATAGAATAATAAATAAGAGTTTGGGTAAATAAAAAATATAGGTCGCAAAGAGATAATATTATTTTGAATTTAACATGAAACATGTTGAAAGCATTTAATATGAGAGAAACACAAGCCACATCACATTTAATATATATATAAACACTAATATATAGGCAAAAACGCATAACACAACAAAAATAAAAATACATATCATTTAGAACAAAAACACACAACATAACATTCCTGACACAAAACATGTTATGTTTTGAGAACATAACTTTATAATCTCACATAACATAATTTAAATATAGATGATATGAAGAAATTATAGAAAAATATTAATATACATAGAAAATAACATAAGAAAACAAATAGTATCATAAAACATTAAAAATATTAATAGAAAAATGCACAACACATATAACAATTACTATATATTATATTTTTCTTAAAGATAAAAAACATGTTATTTTTTTGTTATAAATTTTTAAATTTTTATATTATAAATGTTTTATCCTCTCAAATATAAAATTTTTTATCACATGTAACATGTTATATATGTTTAGTTATAAATGTTATATGGATGTGTATATAACTATATAAATATTTTTCATGTGTATTCTTGATGATGATTTAGAACATTTTGAGGAATATGATGTATGTTAATATATATATGTTCTATAAATTATAAGAAGTAAATTTTATGTACAGTCAATTGTTTTTTAAAATAAATGTTTTTTGTGTATAATATATCATAAATGTTATATGATTGTAATATTTTATAAATTTTTTGTATGTGTTATATATAATTTTTGGTGGATAGAAACCTCAATCCAACACAAGTACAATTTATTCCCCTCCCATCATGGTCATCCCCCTACCAAAGCAGATATCAACCCCATGTTTTATATGCATATTTCAAAGATGAACTAGGTAAAATTATATTTTTCAACCCTTCCTTGTACTATCAAGGGGTTGAATCACCTGGGTGTGTAATTACAACATTGAGGTTCAAATCATGGGAGTTGAAAACTCAGCATCAAGGACCAATCCCCCAACCCTTTCCACTAAACCACCCCTAAAACAGCTTAAAATATGGTTCCCCCATTGGGACCTGATAAATGCACACTCTTAAAGTTTGTATGGATTTTTTTGGTCAAGAAACTTCTAAATGAATAAAGTGGGTGATAAGGGAAATAAAACTTGAAACTCAATTAGTGTGTGGCAAGAGTTAGTGCCACTCGACTACATGACCTCCAGAAAAAGGAGGTGCCCCCACCTGGGCTCAGTAAACATACACATCCTTAAAGTGAATAGGGATATGTTTGGACAAACAACATTTGAATGAATAAATCCGTTTATAATTGAACATGAACTTGGAACCTAGTTAACGAAATGTGTGAGCCACTACCACTCGACATGTACATGATAAAATTTTGTGATAAATAAGATAACTATAACCCCACCCATGAATTTTCATTAAATAATAATTTAATAGAAAATCTACATTAACATGCTCATAATTTTGTGTTATTAAAATAATTATGCATAAAATGAATAAAACAAATAGAAAAATTAAAATTAAAAATATTTGATTTTGAAATAAGTTATAGTAAAATATCTCATGTAATGTATGTCAGAAAACACATGAAAAATGAATTTCAAATAATACATGTAAAATGAGATCTTTTCTCATCAAAATACCTGGACATAACTATTGTGTAGAACACATTCAATTATCAAAAGAAAAATCTCTCCATAAAAAAAAGAAACTTTTAGAGGAATGAAATAAAAACAAATAAAGAATCTATTTAAGACTTGAAGTTAGAACACCACACTAATGAACATATATAGTATATGTACTATACTTCAAAGTTTTCAAAATCAATTCTCCACCAAATTTTATAGCACCAAGACAAGATATTTTATATTTTCATCATCTATAATTTTGAAGAAAATCAAACCTGAAAGATGAAAACAGTGGTAAAATAAAGAAAACAAAAATTCATTAATGCAATTAATTATGAATATTGTGTAAAAAAATGTGGGAAGCATTAAAATTATAACAATAGTATATGGAAATTGTGTATAATATTTTTCATTTAAGATTGTATTGATGGTATCAATAAGATCTGTCATATAACGATATGCTAATACTATAAAAATAATATGCATAGTTAATGGAAAAACATGTACAATATAATAATATTTTTCCTTTAATATATATAATAATTTTCATATACAATCATACACACTCGGTAAATGGAAACATGCATACTAATATTACATATTTAAGGTATATCACATATGTTTTTGTGTTGTATGTAGTAAATTCTCTTGAGATTATATAAAAAGTCATATAGATCATAGTATTATAAAATATCATGTTATAAAACATGGAAATTAGATATAATTGTGATGATAAAATATTTAATACAATATGAATCAACTATTTTGAAGTGAATATTTTTATAATTGAATTTAAAAAAATAATTATAACAGATTGGTTGTCAAATATAATTTTTTAGTGATAAGGATATTAAGGTAAGGTTTTTATGCTAAAACAAAATCAATAGATCCTGATAAAAACATATTTCTTTTATGAATTATAGTTCAAGGACTAAGGTAAATCTCTTGATTAAAATTTGGTTAGGAAACCTAAATAAACACTGCACATGCCTAGAAATTTGGTCATTGTTTGGCTCTACTTGGAAATATGAAACACTAAAAAAACTAATACTTGGACTAAATCCCTTTATTGGTGTTTTGTTACAACTGTGAAAATTTTTAAATTTCTATATCTACTTGAAATATGCCATTGGTTGAAATAGCACAAAATCCAGCTAAAATATTAAATTAGTTCCTGGAATTTGTAGCAAACAGTGCTTGGAAGACTGAAACAGTGGATATATGGATGAAATATAGAAGTGTAATGATATTGGAACTAAAAAATGAATCATTATTTTTTGAATACAAAATTGAAATATAGAGAAAAAAATTGTGAAACTGAAATATAGGATTAATGAAAAATATTTTTAGCATAGAAGAAAAAACAATACTGCACTACTGATTTCTATAAAAGAGTATACATTGAGTTGCCATATGGATGTCAACTACTAAACATACTTATTGTTCGTCATTTTATAGACTTTCATCCACCACTCACCCATCAATCATACATCACATATTAGTTCAAAAAATAATTATAGATTCTGGAAAATATAAAGAATCTGGAAAAAATAATTATATAATTTCATTGAGATATTTTTATCCTAGATGACGATTATGCTTGTCCGCTTTATCTTCAGTCAACATTCTACTTATCTATTGACAAGAATACAGAATCCGATGTGGCAATGATAAAGAGAATCGATATAGATAGGAAAAATTTGAGAAGCATTAACATCGGTTCTTAGGTTAAGGAATTGTGTGGGAGACTAAGTTGTAAGAACAAAAAATGATTCAAGAGAAAACACATAAATAGAAATCAATAATTGAATAAATGAAAATCAAACAAATAGAAATCGACTAGTTTTTTACTAGTAAAATAAAATTCATATATGGTAAGGGATGACTATCCTCTAGTAGAAGTGGGTTGATCTAATTTGAGTAAGGATATGGATCTGATTTAGCATTAGACAATGGTTATACTTTTCTTCTTCACCTTTAGTCAAAAATATACTTTGCCGGTGATAGAAAGACAGAATCTGATGTAGTGATGATAAGTATCATCAACAAAGGAAGGAAAATGTGTAGGGGCATTGGTGTATTAATTCATAAAAAAATTAATATTATTTTCAGATTGAATTAAATAGAGATTGCATAAAAAGTTTAAAATTTATTTCATAATAGATTCAAATAGATTATAATGAAATCACAAATTTCAAAAAAAAATATAAAAAACATAATAAAAAATATAAAAATTAATAAAAAAAATATAATAAGTAAAATATCATATTATTTAATTTAAACACAAACATATGATTTGAAATTAATATGTATAGCCCAATATAAGGTAAATAATGTAATTTGTTAGGGAAAGGTGAATTGATGATTCCAGAAAACATACCACTTATTAGGGGATGAAAAAAATTAGATGAAGCAGGTATTAGATGTGGGGGTGAAGACCGAGAGGTAGAGTGAAGGTGGCGATACTTAAATATCAAGTCTTCTATAGTAGAGATATGAATCCATACATAATAATAAGAATATAATTAAAAACACTGAATAACAAATTAAAAAGTAAACAATTATCATGTCACATTAAATACTAAATAGCCAATTAAAACAATATATTTTAAAAAACAATAAAGTAGTGGAGAAATTCAAATTATTATAATAATTCGAGTAATTAAATAGAAATCCAATGTATCATGTTAAATATTTAATATTAAATGAAAATAATGATATAGGATATTTTGAACATATAATAGTGGGTGTGTAACATATAGAAATAGATTTCAGAAAAATGAATAAATTTTAATATCAGTTTGATATTGGTTTCAATATAGATGAAAAAATTAGTATAAAATTTATTTCATAATAGATTCATATTGATTATATTGAAATCATATATTTCATAACAAAATTTAAAAAAACATAAGAGAAAATGTAACATTCCATAAAAAAATATAATAAATAACATATCATATTTTCTTTTTAGTTTCATCACACAGAGTTACAATATGTTTTTTATTTAAAATTTCATGGGATTAGATCCCATTGTATAGATGAAGGAAAATACATTTTTTCTCTAGTTTTTTGGGTAGTTCATCTACCCTAAAAAACATTTATGTTGTTGGATACATTCTGTGTTGGCTGCTTCAATTATTCATGGGTTGGCTTCCAAACCAGAGAGACTACTTATCCTTGTCAATAAAATACTCCCATTAATATCTCCCATAATTGAGAGTGGCCCCCACAAATCTCCCCATCATGAACAATTTGGGGTGTAAAGTAGACCCGAAGTCTCCCTAGAGGCTTCTAGCTTCTCTTTCGGTATAAACTTCATCAGCATGTCTGCATCATAATCATTAGTGTGGATTTTCTCAACTTTTAACAATATTTATTCCAACACATTTCACGTCTTGTGGTATCGTACGTCGATGTGTTCAGACCTGGAATTAAATTTTGGGTTCTTTCTAAGATTAATAGTGCTCTAACTATCACAATAGATAATATAATTCTCTTGAATCTGTCCTAGCTCCTATAAAAAATTATTAGTCCACAGCATGTCCTTGTATCCTTCAATGATTGTAATATAATCTACTTTTTTTGTAAACAATGTAACAAACTTCTGAAGTAGTGATTTCCATGAGACTTCTCCTGCAGATGATATAAGGTACCTAAATATAGATTTTATCATGTCTACATCTCAAGACATATATGCATCTATATATCCTTCTAAAATAGTTTTACCATTTCCAAAACATAAAAAATGGCTAGATATACCTTGGAGATACCTCAATATCCATTTAACCATTGTCTATTGATCCTTTCCTTGATTTTATAAGAATATTCTCACAGCACCAACTGAATGAGAAATATATGGTACGGTGAACACCATAGTATACATAAGACTACCAAATTCTAACTGATATGGAACTTTTTCCATCTCCTCTTTCTCATATTTAGTTGAAGAACTTTGACTTTCATGATCCTAAAATGACTCACAAGTGGAGTTATTAATGGTGTTGACTCTATCATGTTGAATCTTTTAAGGACCTTCTCAATGTACCATTCTTGAGATGTCCAAGTATTTTGATTCCTGCAATCAAGAATAATCTCCATACCAAGAATCTCAGTAGCATCCAAGTCCTTCATTTAAAAATAATTATTTTAAACTTTCTTCAACCTATCAATCTTGTTGATATCTTTTCCAAAAATCAACATATCATCAATATAAATCTAAATACCCAAGCTTTATATACATGTAAATTACATTTCTTTTGAGGAATACCTAATACATTACAAAAATAAACACCCAATGATCGTATTAGTTTAGTGTCTTTGGAAACTTGGAACATAATCTTTTAACTTGGTGAAAGATCTTAAACATCTTCTATAAAGATCTTCCCCTTTTGTTTTCATACCTAAAACCTTTATTATATCCTAGGGAAAAGAAAATATAAAAAGTGTGAGATAAAATTCTCAATAAGGGTAAATATGGAGAACATAAAACAAACCATAAACATAAGAATTTAAAAACATGAACATAAAGTTTAAATATCAAAAGCTTGAGTCATGAAATAAATCTTGGTGGTATGTAAGGAATAGATCATAAATGAACATTAAACTTGATAAAATAACATTGGCATAAAACATGGAATTGTGGAAAAAAATAATCACATAATATTATTTATATAGTTTCCAAGGAATTCCTTTCAAGACCATCATAGTAGACAAAATCCATTACTGAACCGGATTTACTTGTCGTTCCAGCCATGTATTACTAAACTGAATTTACTTGTCGTTCCATCCCTATATTACTGAACTGGATTTACTTTTCATTCTAATAATCTCTATCTCATGAGATATAAATCTTTACCCAATTCATTGGAGGGAGATATAGGTCCCAACCATCTCATAATGAAATCATTCTTACATGTGCCACAAAAACATAAATCATTCATCATAGCATAACTCAAGAATTAAAATGGGTTTCTTAAACATAATTCCATCATAACATAATCTATATAAAATATCATTTCATAATTAAAAAAATAAAATCATAGTAATTATAGGGATAGAAAACATGACCCTATTTAAAGAGCGCCATCTTAGATGGAAAATAATTTTGATAAAACACTTGAACTTAATTCTTGAACATAATATCCTTTCTTATTCAAAAACATTTTCTTTTCTCAAAATGTAAATAAATTTTAAAATAAAATAATTTATTTGAAAATAAACTTGAAATCATGTTGAGTAATATTCATGAAACTAAGTCTTTATGAAGACGTAAAAAACATTCATGTCGTATAAGTTAAAAAAACATTCTTCTCATACTCTTGTTGGAAAAGTCAAAAAGTACATCGTATGAAAAATGAAATAAAGATTCCTTTAAAACCATTTAATACTAATTTACCAATGGGAAAAATTCACTTTAAACAATAGTATATTAATATAAACAATATTATATATTTAGGAAACATGGACGTGAATGATAAATATACCCCAATAAATACTTTCGAATAAAAAATATCGGATAATAATGAGATTGCAAAATTATCCCTTACCTTAGGTCTGATATGCTTCATATGTATAAAAACCTCCTATATAATGATTTAAATAATTTTATTGACTTATTCTAGAATCATAATCATTTTTATGATATCATATATGATCATATTATCATCTGTTTGTTAGTAACATTTCATTGTCACCTGTTATTTAGATATTAAATGATTTGTGTCCTTATGCATGTTTTGTCGGATAATATCATGTTACACTTGTTAGGTTATAGTTATATCATTTAAATAATTATATTAGTTTAATATATATCATATTTATTCATTTTATTCATGTATATAATCATGGTTTAATGAATATCATGTAGAATGAATCGCATCGCATCGTGGAGACGGTAGGTCGTACGTACGCACGAGCGACGATATCATTAACTTAATGGTTAAATGGTATAGAATTGGATGATATATTAATTATATATAATAATTATCATGTTATATTCATTATATAATCCATTATACCTATCAATATACCAATCTAAATTAAGTATTGTTGAATAATAAATTACACCACGGCATGGAGACAGTAAGCCAAACGTACGCACGCATGCTGATATTATTATTATTTGGATGGATAAAAGGAGGTATAAGGTTTTAACATAATTATAATAACATTTTAAAATGTATAATATACTATATTTATTACTTTAGTATAGAAACAACATAAGAAGAGTAATCAGAAGAAGAAAATAATTTTAAAAGAGGTGATAAAACAATTACCTCTTTTTGGAGTATCTCCTTGTGATTTTCACAAAAGGTCTCCTTAGGATGGATTTATTCCCAAATTGTGGACACTAAGAGGAATTTATGGATTTTGGGAGATTATTTTAGTATAATTTGGATGATACAATGGGATTGAGAGGTGTGAGTAAGTGGGTAGATTTGGTGGCCTTTTATAAGAGGGAGGAGGGGCACTTTAGGAAATTCTTGAAATATTGTTTTATTATAAATTTATTTTTGAATTATAATAGATAAAAAGTGATATAATTAGAGGATAATATTATTATGGGTCTAAATACTCTCAACCAATAGGTTTTATATAAGTTTAGGTCACAAATTTAACTTTATATTTTGGCATTAACCCTTAGTTTAATAAATTAACTCTTACCATGTCTTCTTGTATTTTTATACTATATGGTCAATATATTTGCTATAAAATGACAAGAGAACCTAAAGTGGGTCATTAATGACATTATTAACATTATATAATTTTATTATAGGAATATTATATTTTTATGACTATTGTATCATTTAATAAAATAGTATTTATTTTTAAAAACACATTTATGTCAATTTTGACACTATTTAGTAATTATTTTTTTAAAAGATATAAAAAATTGATTGATTCAAAAAAACTACATTAACTCAAATATAACATGTCATAATAATCCAAAAAATTCATGTATGGCATCAAAATTTTCAAATTACATTTATTTTAATATTTATAATATCATTTATTTTAATCTTTCATTAATAAGGTAATCATTGCATCATCATTGTGTCATAAATAAATTTATTTATTTAATTTATAAAAATTATAAATAAAATACCATGATTTAGGAAATATTTTTATCTTTATAATTACTATTTATATTCAAATAGATAAATTATATAACCCCACCTTAAAATTGTTTTAGTAAAAAAATACATGTTTATGTTATATTTCCCTTTACTTTAAATTAATTATTATAACATGTCATTTTCACACTCAAGTGTCTCCCAAATGCCAAAAGTTATACCTAATGATTATTTTGGTATCTCATGACTCTTCTAACAATATTAGGACATGTGTTAGGGTAGTTTTATATTATTTTTATCCTTATTTACCCAATTTACTTTTTAACCGTGGTAAATAAAATAATAACAGAAGTTTCTATTCATAATGTCCAAAAATAAAAGGTACTTATTTACATAACTTGGACCACATGATTCCAAATATGGAATCCATTTTTTCCAAATTAAAAACACATAAGTTTCATTAATTAATTTAAAATTAATTCTTGTTGTCAAAAACCAGAAAGTGGATTTTTAAGAAGTAAAAACTATCAAAAGATTGACATGTGTTTATATCTAATTTAAATGTGAAACTAATTACAATGACAAAAATTGGATTAAATGATAAAAAAAAAATTAAACTTTAAAACCAATTTAAAATATAATTTAACTATATAAATAAATTATACGAAAAGTCAGTTTTGAATTAAAATTCAGTATTTTTCACTATTCATTAAAATATGAATTTCATCAAAAAAATAAAAAAACAAATCAACCAAGGTAAATTTTGATGTTCCTATTCCAAATAATAATTTTATTTTATCAAATAAAACTTATAAAATTATCAAAAACTAGATTTAAAAAAGTTTCTCCATCAAAAGAAAGTAAAACTGTATTTTTTTTAAAAATACTTCTTTTATCTGAAAAAATGAATTTGTTATTATATAGTATCTATAAAACATATAATATGAATTTAAAACATTAAATTGAATATATTACATATATATTTCACTAATAAATCCATAAAGAGTGATTTTATTATGTTATAGACTCACTTATTTTCATTTAAATAGTTTTTTAGAATGAAGTTAATACTATTTATACTCGCCATTATAATGAATAGGTTATAATATTTAGTTATTACTTATACTTGGTCTTGTGTGAAATGAGTTCTATCAAAATAATTTGAAATTGTGTGTATCACAATCCATGAATAGTTTTGCATATACTGCAGGCTAATACGGCGTTACGTATAGCGCAAGCTAATCTTGGTGTATCGTACAACACAAGACATCAACACTACTAGAAAACAAGGCTATAGCCACGGACCTATAGCCACGGTTTTATAATTATGTGGCTATAGATTAGTTTATATCCACACTTCTATTAAAATTGTGGCTAAATCATTGTTTATAGCCACGATTAAAAAAATCTGTATCTATGTTTTTTTTACCATATATCGGGCTCCTCCTCCCCACTATCCGCGATTCCTCTCCTCCCTTGACCCCTCGCGACCCGCCTTATACCCGCGACCTCTTCTCTCTCGGTGGCCCTCTCTTCTCGGTGTGACTTCTCCTCTCGGCCTCCCTCCTCCACCATCACGACTTCTCCTCTCTCGGCGGCGACCTCTACTATCAACGGAGACTTATCCTCTCAGCAGCAACCCTTCTTCCCCAACGGCCTTGGTGACCTCTCCTCTCCCCGATCCTCATCCCCCAACAGTTCTCGGATGGCCTTCACAATGTTTTCCTATCCCCATCCCCCTCGCAACGCTGCCCGTCGCTGCCACCGAATGAGGTAACCCGGTCACCTTTGTGGTAACATCTCAACTCTCAAGAATGTCCAAGTGAAATTCATTCTTGAACTTTGATAGTCTCCTTCTTCTACCAAAATATTTCCTTCACATGATTCTAGTCATTTTTACATCCCCATTCATCCATTATTTTCTACAGCATTGTACAGCATTTTGAGGTAGTGACAATTGTTCATATATCCTCCTATTTTTGGTTTAGTTTGATTTGAAGCTTACTTCCAGGTATGGGATTCTTATTCTCCATTATTTTTTGAATCTGTGCAACTAGCATATTTCAGTTTTCCTTTAGGTGGATGGAATTATTAACTAGTGTAGTGTTTTTACATGTTTTACCAGTTTATTATTATTTTTAAGTGATGATTCTTTCTCTGAATTTGAAGGTTTTATTATGTGCATGTTGTGAATGTTGTGAAATAGTTAAACCCTATGGTTGATTTAGAGTCCTTATGGACAGGTAGATGGACAATCCATCTTTTGGGAATTATGTATGGATTCTTGTTGAGGTTGATATGGATTCCATCCTTATTAAAGAAGTGGTTCTAACCACCAGATATGAGGATATTAATCTTGATATTTTTCTTGAGATGAAGCTATAATTCTATGAAAATTGTCATTTTTTGGGCATATGGCCTCTGAATGCAATAGAAACAAACTATTTAATCATTAAAAGATTAGGGTACATGACGATGCTAGCAGCAGGAGAAAGATTGATAAGGGTTTGGTCCCACCCTCTGGTCATGACACATTTATGGAGGCCCCTTCTCATGGGGGTGGATACAAGGGTGATCCTATCCTAGATGTTTCTAAGAGAACTAATGTGGGAATTCCTCTAATGATTTTGTTGTTGTCTATACTGTTGATGAGTCTGGTCATATCCATGATACTACCAATACTATTTTTATGGTCTCTAGTCAAGGTGTTTTTTCCACTGAGTATCTCACTACTTCATATCTTATGTAGGGTGTCATTCTAGAACCTGAACTTTCCACTACTTCATCACTTGTGAAGTATTCTGATGATTTGGAACCTAAGCTGGCCAATGTTTCAGTACCAGTTAAGGATATCATTGTTATGGAACCCAATCAGGTCACCATTTCACTACCAGTGAAGGTTACAATGAGATGGAAATAGAGAAGGCCAATACTTCAGTACCAAATATATATTTAAGTGTTATGGAGCTCGAGAAGGTAATTTTTTAACACCAGGGAAGGCTTCATGTGTTGTCTATGATGAGGAACCAGCACATACTTTACTTACAGATCAAGCTGATTATTCTTGTCCTAATCTGGATTTTGAGAAGGATCCTATCTAGAGAATTGCCTTAGTTTCTGGTTCCTTTGGAGTTAATGAATTCTCTACTGAGTAGGATAATTATCTTACATGATTTCAAGGAGATGGTTATTAGCACACTACTGATTTATCAATAGTTCCTTCATCCATGATTTCAAGGAGGAAACTACTTGGAAGCCTTCTTTTGACCCCTGTTTAATCGGTTAACTGGTTCAATTCCATTAGTACCGAATACTCTATGGGAGATGACAAGGAGTTTTCCCCATCCGAAGTGTGACCCCTCATCTACTGATGCAATAGATGATATGGGTAAAGAGGTTTTGGAAACTGTTGGTTTTGATAAAGGAAGGACACAATGTTATGACAGGCCTAGTACTAGGCTATGGTCTGCTATGTAATGAAGGTCATATTTTAGAACTTCCAAGGGCTTGGGAACTCTCCCATGGTTAAAACCCTTAGGCACATTATTGTGAACAAAAAACCTATACTGATTAGTCTTACCAAGCCAAGATTGAAGTTTGAGAATTTGATGGAATTCAAATGTAAATCTTTCGGTTACTAATTTTTTTTCTAATTATCAATTTAATGCTACCACATAGTCCATGTTGGTTCTTAATAATCATAGTGTCACTATAATTTCCTTCCATAATGATCATAAGTCAATGACCATCTTCTATTACATTGGTAACACTTCTATTTCTGTGACTTTTGTATATGTCTTCAAATTATATACAAGATGAAGATATCTTTGAATAAATCTGGCATCCATCTCAAAGAATATTTCTAGGAGTTGGATTTTTCTTGGTGACATTAATGCTATTTTGAGGCCTAATTAAAAAATTAGTAGTAATTTCTATAAAATATCAGCTATTGAATTTTTTCCTTGTATTGATAAATGTGGATTGGCTAAAGTTTCCATATCTGGAATTGATTAAATATAGAGTCAATATACTTAAAAGGGGGGTTGGAAAGTAGATTGGATAGGTACTTTGTGTAATTGGATTAAAGGAATAGTGAAGTTGAGATATCTGGACTCACCCTTATAAGATTTCATTCTGATCATAGTACTCTGTTAATTTAATTCTGTATTAATAGATCAAGGTCAACCCCACTTCCTTTCAAGTTTAAAAATTCTTGGCTTATTGTTCCAGGCTATAGATAAATCATTTTGGATTCCTGGAAGATTGATTTTGTGGTAAGTCCTCTACATATTCTAACTTGAAAGATAAATATTATAAAGTATAAAATGAAAGAATAGATTAAATCATCCTTTTTTAATCTTGATAGTGACATTAAGGAGGCTTAATCTCATCTGATTATTTTACAAAAAAAAACATTCCTCGGGATGTGCCCTCTCAAGAGGAGATAAAATCCATATCCAAAATTGATATTATCCTGACTATAAAAGAGAACCTTTCTCATAATAAATTTAATATTAGTTGGATGAAGGAGGGGGATCTAAATTCACTTTTCTTTCATAGCATGTATAGGGAGAAAATGTGATGAGTCTCACTTCTATATAAATTAATAGTAATATTTTTAGTTCTAAGAATGAAATGAAAAATGTCATGACTCTTTATTTTGAGGAGATTTACTTAGATAATGGAGAAGGAAAACTGAAAAAATGATCAAATGAAATGAACCAAGAATTGATGATATTCAGAAAAGAAGGCTAGTTGAGGCCCCCAGTGAAAAAGAAGATTCATGCATCTCTCTTATAATTAAATATGGATGGTGTTACTGGACCAGATGTCTTGAAAAAACATTTTTCATGTTTTAATGGGACATTCTTCATCTTGAGGTAATAAATGTTGTGAGGGAATTTTTTATTCTTTAATCAATGCCTTTTTGGGTGAAATACATCATTGTTGTATTAATCCCAAAGAAAGATAATGCTATGTATATAAAATATTTAGGACTATTTCTATTGGGTTTTTTATACCAAATGTCATTATAAAAATCATGACGCACAGGATGGGGGAGATTGCTAAGGGTTTTATTTTGACAAATCAGGTTGGGTTTTTCCCTAGGAGGAACATTCAGAATTTACGCTACAATGCTTCTAAATGTGTGAATATCATGAAGAGGAAGGTAAAGGATGGTAATATGTCCCTTAATATTGATATATCAAAATATTTTTATACAATAAAATGGAGTTTCATTTTTTCTATTCTGAAAATGAAAGTATTTTCACAGAGGTTCATTGATTTGATTTGTTCTAACCTGCACAGTGTCAGGATCTCTATTCTGGTTAATGTGTCCCCAAGGGGTTTCTTCTAGTGTTAAAGAGGATTCAAAAAGGATATCCTTTATTTCAGATTTTATTTCCTATAGCTAAGGATTATCTTAGTTTGTATCTTATTGATCTTGTTAATATTGGGATTTATCAGCGGTTGGGGTTTGGGAGGGATTTCTTTACACCATCACATTTGTTTTATGTTGATGATATTTTTCTCTTTATCAGTTATTGTTATCATTTGATTCTATTTCATTCATATATACTTCTTCTTCTATTTTATGTAGTTATTTTATAGTGATATGATATTATTTTTATAAGGTTATAGACTCTCTATTGTACCATAATTATACACTCACTATTGGTCGGCTACCTCTGACATATGTGGTGGCACTCTTGTATCCATGTAACCAATTATCTTGGGGATCTATTTAGTTTCTTTTAGGTTGGGAATTTACAAAGTGGTATAAGAGGTTTATTTTTATATTATCGTACAATTTTTTTATATTAGATATGATTCTAAGAATGTGTCAGTTCAGGGTAAATAATCATGTCTGGGAGTGTTCGACCCATGCAAGGGGAAAAGACTAAGTGTTGAGGGATGAGACTCTGGTCTTATTAATAGTTGTCAAAAATTGAATATGATTTCACCTTGAGTGATTGATTTAAATTATTCTACATATAGATTTATGATATTAGGGTATTTTATCCCTGGGTTTCATGGAATGAACATGTTGTTTCAGTCATCATTCTAGGAACATAGAGAATCAAATTCCTTGAATATTCCATGATATGTGGGTTTCATACCATGATTTTATGTTATATGTGATATTTTCCTTAGGTGATTTTATTAATTGATTCATGATTATTTATCATTATCTTCCTATATACCTTGATGTTGTGGTTTCTTGTTTATAAATCAATATTATTTTCTAACATGTGATATCATTTCTTAGAAATCCACTGGTGCATCAATTTTTGGCTTCCTTTGACGAGAGATAAAGATTTTTTTCAAATTTTATAAGTGCTTTTGTGTTAGGGTTTCCTGGTTGTTTATTGAAATAGTTTTTTAAATTGGTTTTGTTCTTGAAATTTAGGAACTGGTGTTTTTTCATAAATAGAACACACCAGTTATTTTTCAAACTACTTATCATAAGGGGAAAGTATTTCAAGGCTCTGTTTTACAACACTGCTTATAAAATTTATCACCTATGAGAAATGATTCGGTATATGAGTTTCTTTATTGCTTATTTAAGTTTTCTTTTAGTGAATTTTAGTGGAAGTGTTTTTCTTTGAAAAAACAAATGCCACCTATTTTTTTAACTGCTCAAATGTTGTTAAATGAACCTAAAGGCTTTGCTTGACATCACTTATTGTGAACTGATTAAGATTACTGCCTCTATATAAGAGTCTGTTTGATAGTATTTATTGAAAATTGTTTGTAACACCAAGTGTTTTGATACACTATTCATTCTAGTTTTTGTGTTTTCCCCAATTTTTAAAAAAAACACATGTGATCATGTATTAGAGGGGGGATGTCCAAGAGGGGGGCAGTGTGCAGGGAGGGGGCAGTGTGAAGGGAGTAGGGGTGTGGGGGTGTAGTGGGAAGGGGGCAGGGGGTGCAGGGGGAGGGGGGCTGTCCAGGGGGGTAGTGTGTAGGGGGAGGGGGGATTTCCATGAGGGGGGTGGGAGGTGGGGGCAGTGTGAAGGGAGCAGGGGGTGTGGGGGTGCAGGGGGAGGGGGTAGGGGGTACAGGGGGAGGGGGTTGTATAGGAGGGGGTGTCCGGGGTGGGGGTTGGGGGCAGTGTGCAGGGGGAGGGGGCAGGGGGTGTGGGGCTGCACGGGGGGTGTCCAGGGGGGCAGTGTGCAGGGAGGGGGGAAGGGGGTGCAGGGGGAGGGGGGCTGTCCAGGAGGGGGGAGGCGGGGGGCAGGGATCAGGGGGTGCAGGGGGTGTGGGGTTCTAGGGGGAGGGGTGTCCAGGAGGGGGGGTTTCCAGGGGGAAGTGTGCAGGGAGGGGGGCAGGGGGTGCAAGGGGATGGGGGGTTGTCCAGGAGGGGGTGAAGGGGTCTAGGGGAGCAGTGTGCAGGGGGTAGGGAGGGGGGCAAGGGGTTTGGTGGTGCAGGGGTAGTGGGGATGTCCAGGGGAGTCAGGGGGGTTGTCTTGGAGGGAGGGGGTGTTCGGGGGGGGAATCCAAGAGGGAGGGGGAGGGGTGTCTAGGAGGGGGGTTCCCATCAGAGAATTCTATAAAAAACATAATAGGTCATTGTTCAAACATCTAAGTTTTAATGTGGGTGTTGGAGGTACACCAAAATAATCTTATTTGGTCATTTAAAGGTGTGACTATTCATGATTTTTTATAATTTGAAACATTTATGAATTCCCTTAACCATAATATTTGTTATGATTTTTTTATTGACATGTTATTGATGGTTACTTATTATCTTATAAAACAATACATATAATGTTAATTCATTTTCTTGATTATTTATTTAATGTATGTTTATATGCCTCAGAATGGATAGATACTGGATATACGACGTTGATCGGATCACTGATGAATTTCAGAAGAAGTTACGACATTTCTTAGACTTTGCATTCACTAATAATTCAGATGGTGGATTTATTCGATGCCCATGTTTTGATTGTGTTGGAAGGCCATGGTTAACTCGTGAGGAAGTGAGTTATCATATCCCTAAACAAGGTTTCCAAAAAAATTATCATGTGTGGTATCACAATGGAGAAAAAGCGCAAGTGGTGAATGACATCGATTCAGCGCAAAGGATTGGTATGAAAAATATGATTTCTGATCGGTTTCCTTTTGTTTCTGAAGCCAGCTCCTCATGTAGACCAATGCAAGAGGAAATGAATACTAGAACACAATTTTCATCTATTAATCAGGATAATGACATTGAGAGTGTTAGAAAGCTGATCAAAGATGAAAAAACTCCAGTATATCAGGCATGTGGAAAAATAAAAAAACTTGAGTTTTTAATGCGATTATATCATGGAAAAGCAATTTATGGATTTAGTAATACTTCGGTCGACTATTTCCTTACATTTATTAAGGATTTACTTCCTGATGATGCATGTATTCTAGAAAATAATTACATGGCATCAAAGTTGGTTGAAAAAATTGGATTTTCATCTATTAAGATTCATTCTTTCCCCAAATATTATTGTCTGTTCTGGAAGGAAAATGCAGAGTTAAGTCAGTGCAAACAGTGTGGAACATCAAGGTGGAAGACTAATAAAGACGAAACGCAATCTCGCATACCAGAGAAAGTGATGTGTCACTTCCCTTTAATTCCATGGCTTCAAAAACTACTTATGTCAGAAAAAATAGAAAAGAATATGATATGGCATGAAGATGAAAGAAATAAAGATAATGATGAAATAGTGCATCCTGCAGATGGGTTGGCTTGGAAGAAATTTGATAGGTTACATCCTGATTTTGTAGCTGACCCACAAAATGTTAGATTGGGATTATCATGTGATGGTTTCAACCCATTTCACCAAATGCATACTACACGCAATACATGGCTTGTTTTCATTCACATTTATAACTTTCCTTTATGGATGTGTATGAAGAATCCATTTACTATCATGAGTATATTGATATCTGGACCCAGTGATCTTGGAAATGATATTGATATATACTTTCATCCATTAATAGAGGAGTTAAAGTAGCTTTGGATTGTTGGTGCATAGGCGTATGATGCATTCAAGAAGGAGTACATTATGTTTTGTGCAGCATTATTATGGACGATAAATGATTTCCCTTCCTATGTAATGATGTATGGTTGAAGTACTAAAGGGAAATTATACTTCCCTATTTGTATGAAAAATACACGTTTTAGAATATTAAATTTTCGACAAAATTTCAGCTTCATAGGGCATTGGCGATTTCTACCGATGGATCATCCATATAGGAAAAATCGAAGACAGTTCAATAATTTCATCGAGACAGATGAGATTCCGCAACTAATGTCAAGGAATGATATTGTTAAAGAAATTGATGGTTTGAATTATGTTCTTGGAAAAAGTCAATCAAATATCAGAAAGCGAAAACATGTTAATTTGAATTCCAATAACAATTGGAGAAAGAAAAGCATATTCTTTGAGTTTCCATATTGGTCATCGAATTTAATATGTCATTGTTTGGATGTAATGCATATCGAGAAAAATATTTGTGAGATGTTACTTGATACTATTTTAAATGTCAAAGTCAAAACAAAATATGATTGGTGGTTTCGTCGTGATTTGATGGATTGGGGTATAAGAGTAAAACTTCATCCTGCGTTAATTGATCAAAATAAGTGGAAAGTCCCTATTGCCTGCTATTTGATGACAAATGTGGAGAAGAAACAATTTCTTCAAGTCTTGGAAAGTTTGAAGGTTACAGATGGTTATTCAAGTAATATTTCTAAAAGGGTGAATATACAAGATGTGAAACTAAAATATCTTAAAACCCATGATTACCATGTCTTGTTACATGATTTGATTCCTATTTCCATTTGACATTTACTTTCACATAATGTTAGAGTTGTTGTGATTAAGTTATGTCATTTTTATCGAGACCTTTGTGCCAAAAGACTGAGAAGAAGTGTTGTTCAGAAATTGCAGAGAGATGCACCAATTATTCTTTGCAACTTGGACAAAATATTCCCACCATAATTTTTCACATGTATGTTACATCTAACTATGCATCTTCTCATAGAAGTTCTTTTTGGTGGTCGTGTTCCTCGCTCTACTTTGTTTTGTATAAGCAGAAAAAAGAAAGATGGTATTGTGCCAAATACTGACACCGGGAAGGCGATTGTAAGTATATTTAAATTTATTTTATTTTGACTGAATTTAATTCCTTATATTATTTTATCATTTTAATTTATATTATATATCAATCAACAGAATTATTTGGAGACATTGGAAGAAAAAGATCCTGACAATTTGGGCTCAAACGATCATCTACAACAGGTATTAGGAGATGAGCATCAGGGCAGAGTGCATTGTCAACCTGGGAAAGAGATTGTACCATCTCGATACTGGTCTACTGACAACGTTTCTTCGAGTACCAGTTCTGGTTTGGTCACAGTGGAACAGATGAATTCCAAAATCAAAGAAGAAACTCAAAAAGCAGAAAAGGCGATATTTGAAAATATGAAGAAAGGTATGTCTGCCATTTATTCTACACTTTCACCAGAAGCAGTTGCAGCGTTTGACGCATGTTTGATGTTGATGAGTTCTGCTGGTTGAGCCGGAGTTGTAGCTGGAGTCGGAGCTGTAGCCGGAGCTGGAGCTAGATACGGACCTGTAGCCAGAGCCGGTCCCAGTGTTGGTGTCGATACCGATGTTGATGGCGATGATGATGTTGGTGGCGTGAGAGGTGCTTATGGTGTTTCTATAGGAGGCGTGGATGAGGGTTATCATGAATCTGATGATACTGATATTGAGACTCACTATTGATGTGAATTGTATTTCTGGATTGTTAATATGTGTAATTTTATTATGCAATGAGGTTTTATTATTTTAATATTGAATTGTATTGCAGTGTTTCTGACTGTTTCTACATATTGTTTATGTAGTAGTTAAGTTTTATTATTATTATATTTAATTTTATCCTCCTCTGACGCGACCATCGTACCTCCTTGATGACACTGCTCTGAGGCAGCCCCTCTATCTCATTTGGCACACCTCTGACGGTATGTAGTCTAATTTTCCATTTTTTTCTTGAGTCGGCCCCTATATTAGTTTCACTGATCATATTGTGAGTTTGATGACTTGTATTGGTGTGCAGGATATGGATGTATGCTATGCAGAGAACCAACAAGAAAACATAGATGATGCAATTGATTTGCTCCCACGACTTGTAATCGGGATTGACGTGAATATAAAATTCAGGAGGTAATGGTTATTTTATACCATTTTTTGAAATACATTAGTAACCATTTTTTGTGTTTTTATTGACGTTTCATGGAAATCCTATGATAAAATTTTTTTTTGGGTTCTAAATACTCAATTCCATTATAAGGGGGTAGGGGGCAGGGGGGTGTTCAAGGGGGCAGTGGGGGTAGGGGGCAGGGAGTGTGCAAGGGGGCAGGGGGGAGGGAGAGGGGGTGTTGTCCAGGGGGTGGGAGGGGGTGCAAGGGGTAAGTGGGGGCCGGGGGTGTGCAAGGGGGTAGCGGCTATATAGGCACCATTGGTATTGAAAGTGATTTCACATATGTTAAGATTGTAAGTGCATTTTAATAATTCTCATTTTTTCCTTTCATTCTCGCATGCATGCACTTGCATCTAATTGTGTTTTCAACTTTTGTTGGGTTCTATATGGCCAGGTTTCAGTTGAATCAATGATTAGGGTGAGCGAGGCCAGTAAATGTGCACAATTTTTCAAGGTTTAAAATCAACTAGGTTTCCATTTGATTATGCTTATTGAATTTGAAACTTGTATACTGAATACTTTTAGTCATTTTTTGCACCTCTTCTTTTTAGGTATTTGAGGATGCATATAAGTCATAATTAAGCATCATAATCCTTGATGACATTGAGAGGTAATTACAATCAATTTTAATACCATACTACTTTTGGTCCTTTCGTTCGATAACTACTTTGTTGTTCTTTTTAGTACAGGCTTTTGGAGTTCATTTCCATTGGACCTCGTTTTTTCAATATTATTTCTCAAACGCTAATGGTCCTTTTTGAAACAACCCAAAGTTTCATTAATGGAAATCCCTCTTGATCTAATTAAATGTCTCTTTATGTTTATATAAAATTTCAACTTCTTTGGTTTTATGTTAATAATTTTTACTGTTGCTAATATAGTCGTTGAACAGTGATCACATGATTAGTATAAATATAGGGCTTTAACAAATCCAAATTTACTCAGACAAAGGAAGCGATGGCCTCATCTAGTAGAATTTCCCCATACGAAGCCCATTTATCGAAGCTCAAAAAATAGGTGGCATCCTTGGGCTTCGCTCTTGACCAAGCCCAAGCTGAGCTTCACTATGTCAAGCTCGAACAGGACCATCTACGGGAGAAGTGGAAGTTGATAGAAATTACCACTCGAGCGATGTTATCCGAGTCACCCCAAGAGTCTGTCACCATCGCACACCTTACCCTTAGGTCTTATGCGGCTGTTTTAAGGGGTTATGTAACAAATCGATATTACTATGTTCATGTACATTATTTTTTGTATATAATAATTTATATACATTCTTGTCATCATTGATACATTGTAAATAGTTTTTAAAGTACAAATAGTGTTTTTAGTTATTATTTAATTAAGAATTCTATTTTATTAAATTAAGGGATTTTTTAATTAAATAATATTTTAATAAAATATTATTATTAAATTAATTTTTATTAAATATAAATGATCTTATAATTTTATGAATGCAATTATAATTTTTATTAAGTTTTGAAAGCCATTTCTGTCAAAACCCGTGAATTTTCGATATATGTCAGTTTTTATTTTAAAAGTGAAAATTAACATATTTAGAAAATTATTTAGATAAAATAAATTTTATTTCTGGAATCAGGACGTCGAAATTATCCAACGGTGAATTTTTCATAATTTTCCGAGACGGTCAAATTTTTTGGTAAAAATTAAATACCGTTTAAATATATAATGTGTTTTATGACATCATAATGACCCAATAGTGATGTAATAAAATACTATAATCTTTATGTTCGGCCAATATATGTTTTACCATTAAAATAATGTGATTTAGGGTTTGTTTGAGTTACTTTTCAAAGCATTAATGGACCCCTCAAGACTTATTAAACACCTTGTCTTTTTAAATTGTTTTTCATGGGAGTGTGACTCACCTCCACATAAGCAACCCTATTATTTTAAGAATTTCAGACTTTGGACTTATAAAATATTGTTTTCCTCTTCCCTTTTCCAAAAATCATGGGCAAAACCCATGGGATGGTTTGTGGTTTGGATTAATTTAATGTAAGGGGACCCAAACCTAAATAATAAAGAATTCCCTCACATTTCCTATATAAACTCACCCAAGCTCCCACTTCCTCCTCACTCAAAGCCTTTGGAGTTCGTCCAACCTCTGCCCTACTCTCTCTAGAATCCTCCCAAGGTGCTCCAATCTCCCAATAAGCCTCTCACAAGCCTCTCTCTAGCCTTTGGAAGCACACTTCCAAGTAAGGGTTTTTTCTTCCTTTCTCATTTTTGTCCAATTTTCTTTAAGTTGTTTTTCCCTTTTAATTTCAATTATGAATGTTGGGGTGCAGTTTCGCACCTCCCTCATACTTCCCTCTTTATGTTTGAATGATGGGAGACCCCTTTCTCTCTCATTAAATGCCTCTCATGTACACCTGTTACTATGCCGAAATTCCGAAAGAAACTTCTCTCTCCTCTTTTACATTCAAGCAATACTTTTGTATCATGAATTTAAATTCCATTAAAATTGTTGGGAAATGTATCTATATGACCTCCTTACTTTCCATTACATTTAAATATTATGAGGAACCCATTTCTCTCTCATCAACCATTTTTATGAATTCTTATGTCACGCCGTTACGCTGCCGAAATCGCACTAATTTTCTAAGCCAATGTCATTGTGTAGTGAATACCATGCTCATTTCTCCATCAAGGGTATTCACCTTTATGCACATTTACTTATTGATTATAAAGTTTCATGTATGAACTCCACATTCCTTTATCGTGTAATAAATTATTATGTTTTATGAATCCATGTTTTATGATCCATGTGGCACACTTATGCATGAAATGAAATGTTTAAGAAGGGTGTGCCCTTATAGTGCTCCAATGCATTGGGTAAAGTATAATATCATGATACGTCATGTGAAATGAGTGTTTACTCATGCTAATTCAAGTGCAACGAGGGTTTACTCATGCTTTATGTGCAATGAGGATTTACTCATGCCCCATGTGCAATGAGCCTTGGCTCATGCTAATTCCATGTTAAGTGTTGTTGCCACATTTCCATGTTATGATTATCATGATTTATCATGCCTTTATGTTCATGTTTCTCTTATGCTCTATTGATATTCCTTTTTCCTAACATGTATTGTACTTCTCATGATATTACATGTGTACTCCCTTACTGGGCTTTATAGCTCACCCTTTTCTTATGCATGTCCTCAGGTTATCCCATGCAATTCTAAGTACGAGGGAATATAGTGGTCATGTAAAGGAAGTTTTCAATAAAGATGTTGTATTTCATGTTTTAAGTTTTTATGTAATGATCCTAAGCCCCAAATACACTAAACCTCTCGATCTTCTTTGTTGTATCAAGTGAAGTTTTATGTAATGAATCATGTGTAAGTTTGTAATAAAAGAAGGGTTGTCATACTTTTGAAACGGTTTCCTCCACAGGAATTCTTCTCATCCATTTTATTAGTATAAATCATTCTGAATATATCTTTATGAGGTTTTATTTGTCTCAATTTCTTCACAAGAACTGGATTTCTTGTTTTTATGCTTTCGCATGATAGGTTGTGTCTGTGGATAGAGATGCATGCTATGTAGAGAACCAACAAAAAAACATAGCCCATGCTTATGCATGTGAGCATATATATAAGGATCCTCTTGTTCATGGCTTGACACCTTTGAGGTAGAGTCCCTCTCCTAGCCTCTTTAATTTAAGAATTTTTTAAATTGTATTTAACTGCCTTCTTGATTTCTGCTTGTTTATATTAAATTACAATTTTTGATCAATTTTTAGTTAAAATAATTGTTTTTTTTATAAATAAGTCATGGTTTTGTAATAAAACCCCTCCAACAGAGGTGCGTTGTCTGCAAAAACTCACAGTGGTAGTTTATGCTTATATAGCTTGTTTAAAATTATTGCATTTATGTTTTCCATTTTAATCCTTACTCTTATCATTTGAGACACCACGAGAATCTCCAAATATTTTTTTGACTCACGGGGGGTGTGCAGGATAGGGGGCTGGTGCAGGCTAGGGGGTGGTGCAGGGGGGATGGTGCAGGCTAGGGGTGTAGGGGGGTACAGGGGGGTTGTGAAGGCTAGGGGGTTGGGTGGAGGGGCAGGGGGCAGGGGCAAGGTGGAGGGGGGTAGGGTGGGGGGTAGGGTGGAGGGGGGCAGCGGGCAGGGGGGAAGCGGGCAGGGTGGA
Organism: Viscum album; assembly: GCA_963277665.1. NCBI lineage: Eukaryota > Viridiplantae > Streptophyta > Magnoliopsida > Santalales > Viscaceae > Viscum > Viscum album. The sequence goes on from OY728164.1 coordinate 286,343,858, forward strand.
GGGGGGCAGGGGTCAGGGGTAGGGGTAGGGGGCAGGGGGCAGGGGGGAGGTCTGCAGGGCAGAGGGCAGGGGGGAGGGTGGAGGGGGAAGGGGGGCAGGGGGAAGGGGGTCGGGGGCAGGGGGTCGGGGGCAGGGGGTGGAGCGGGCGGGGGGGCAGGGGGTAGGGGGGTCTACAGAGCAGGGGGGTAGGGGGCAAGGGGGATGTCTGTAGGGTAGGGGGAGGGGGAGGGGGGTCTACAGGGCAGGGAGGTAGGGGGGTCTGCAGGGGAGGGGGGAGGGGGTGGGTGGAGGGGGCAGGGTGGAGTGGGGGAGGGGGTGAATGGAGTGTTATAATTTGCAAATGAAAATTTTATCTAATGCATACTGTTTTAATATGTTCATGATGCATGTGAAAGGAAATTGGTTTATGGATAAATGTGTTGTTTTTTTTGGATTCACATACAGTTGAATGGGTAACCATATTTTATTAAATTATAAAGTGTTATTTAGATGAAAATTTCCCTATAAATATGGCATTAACTCATGGTAAAGGTGTTGAAACTTTTTTAGATATGTGATTAACAAGAATGTATTTTCATATTTTCTCCATGTTGATTTTTTCAATGGAATAACAACACTATATGAAGGATTCATTTTGAAAAATTATTTTCCTTCAAAAAAATATATATATGTGAAGTGAGTGTTATGTGACATTTCCATTCAAGTGTTGTTTTATATCAACAAGTATGGTAATAAGGCGGGTTTATCAACTTCTAAGTTATTAGGATTTTTTCTCAACACTGGAGCACTTTTCTGTGTAGCTCAAAAGTGTTTGATTTTCTTTGTGCTTTCTTATTTCTCACATTCTAAACATTTATGTTGAGGAAACATGGTTTTCTCTTATTTCACATGTTTATTATTGTTTGAAAATTGAATATTCACTTGAGCAATTAGAGAACTCTCAATGTTTTTCATTTTTTTGGTTTATCCTTTTATAACTCATCAGACTATATGATCAAACATTCTTTCTTATCATGTTCAACTTTCTTCATAGGTGTGGATCCATTTTTTGTTATGATATATTATATTTGATAGTATCATTTTGAAACATGGATCTATTTCCCCCTTGCTTGCAGGAACATGATTTGACCCATGGGGCATTGTGGTTCTTATATGTTGGGCGGTGACATGTATAGTCACAGGAGAAAAGTATGTTTTAGTTTAGTTTTTATTTTATTTTATTTTATTACATTGGCCACTTAGGTCTTTTACTTCTTTCTATGGACAAAGGGTAATTATATTCTGCGAAGGGGGGTAAATGGGGTTCAGATTGATTCAGTCTGTCGGCTTTGATCTGAGGTAAGATTATATGGTTACTACTTGTCTTGCACCGCATGTATTTGGGGATTTCAGTGTTTTTGACTCCATGTTAGGTTTTCAGTAGGGCGTTGGATCATTTCGTGTTGGTTCGGGTGGATTTGGTTCTTCCAATCGAGGTAAGGCTTTAATGTCATTGGTTGGTTTCTCACTAGTTATGTAGTATCCTTTATGTGTTTTATTGTTCCTAATATCCTTTGTGTAGTGTGTTGATCCCTGCTTGTTGGTTTCGAGTAGCCTAGTTAAGGGTGACTCGCCTGCGTGTGCATAGGTAAGAAAGTATATGTATGTGGGTTCCCCCTTTATGTGTATTGTAACGCCCCAACCCCAGTTACCCAGAGTTGGTGCATTATTACATAACATTGGCATGATACAAGGAAATCATGTCCCAAAAGACTGATTAGTTTAGTAGCCTTGGAAATACTAGATACATTCATAAGGTCAACATTACATCTTGAAAAGAAAAACAACACTAAATTATTCCATTGGAAACATCCAAGCTTCCTAGATTATGTCTGCAAGTTACTCATAACTAACTTCTTCACATCTTGGGAAAAATAAAACATAGAAAGGGGTGAGCTCAAATTCTCAGTAAGGATAACAATATAGCAGAAACTTTCATAAATAAGCATAAACATTTAAGTCAATGCATAACTAAAACAAAAGCCTTTTAAACTTGAACTTCAGCATAATATAGAAAAAAATGAAATAATGTCATTTACTTATTCACATGGATATTCTACTAGTCGAATAACCATATGCAATTTCAATAACCACTTTCATAATTATGTAATGCATAATGTCAGACTATCATAACCACATAGTCAAGGCCTTGTGCCAAGACTACAAATAAGATTTTGTCAATGCCTTGTGCCAAGACACTAGTTTGTCTCATGAGACCTACCGATGCATCGAGGAGCTATAGCGGGCTCCACCCGTCACTTACTAAGTCCAATGAATTCCTCATATGAAATCTTTAAAACATAACATAAACATTCATATTGAAACTAGTATACGAAATGTCAATACTTTATCCACAAACCATGAATGGTATAAAAATAGCACATCCACAGTAAAAAATAACTCATTCAATACAATATGAAAGATTGTATAGTAACATATTAACCTCAATCGAGAATAATGAAGGATATTGACATAGATGAAAATATTCATCAAAACTATTTGAGAGAAATATCCCCCTTTTTCTTGAAAACATTTAAAAGTCACACTATTTGTCAAGAAGTCATTTAAAAATAGATTTTTGAATCAAAGTGTCTCATACCACTTTGAAACATTTAAAAGGAATTTTAATTTTAAAACATTAATTTCCATATAAATAAATCCTTAAAACCATTTTTAAAACATGGACATTAATTAGAAAGAATTAGAATAATAAATCTTTAAAACATTTAAAATGATATTTTAGTTAGAGTTCCTAACCAAAAGAGAGACACTTGAATACAAATAATTGCGGTAATCAAAATATTATAATATCATGAGAATAAATGGATTCATGATATACTATGTCAAAGTACATTATATACACTATATAAAAGTGATTTGGTGTATAACAACAAAGAAGTCTCAATGGAATGTAAATTGAGATGAAATCTCTTATAAAGACCGTATCCTTAGGTTAAGGATAAATCAAAGACATAATTATGTGTGACAAATATAAATACACTCAATATGATTGGATATTCAGTGTAAGTCCATCAGAATACATTCACACATATTCTTGTAAAAGCAACACCAATGAATTGGATATTTAACTCAACAAATGGAGATTAAGTTAAAATTGCTCTTATCAAGTTCATATTGATGACATGAGAATTTATCAATGGAGTGATTATGTGTATAAAAATTATATCCACAGAAAATGGATTGGGAATTATAAAATAAGAAAATGAATAGTGATTCCACACATAATCTTGGAGTAAAATAATCAATGAAGTATTCATAAAGTCGAATGAGTGGAAATTGAAATTTGTAATTCCCTTACCAATTTGGTAACTTACGAAACATACATCCCATGAAATATGGATCATACAATGATGAATTAAATATCCATAAATTAAAATATATTACACAATGAATACAATCATGGGCAGTGCACACACCACATGCAATAAATAAGTTGTGAACAATGGAAATCTCGCGAAATTAAAAGTGAGATAAGAAACCCCTTACCTCAAGTCTGAATTGTCTTGTGTGTTCCTTGTTCTTCCTGAATAATAAAATTAAGTTAATTTCTACTTGATTAAGAACACTTTTCAATTTTATTATTCCTTTTATATCACTTATTACCTTTCTATAATAATTAGTTAATTATTTGAGTTCATATTGTATATTTTATTGATGTTCGGAACTTGAGTCAAAAATGAACTTGTTATAATTACAATTTGTCCATGTGGTCCAAATTCCATAATCTCCAGAATGATATAAATGATTTAGATATCATATAAATATTATATATACAATATATATATGTATTTATAATAGTACATAACATTTGGAGATAAGAAATGAAATGCACCTTTCATGGAGACGGTAAGTCGTACGTACGCATGAACGCTACTTGCATTTCTATTTTTTATTTTAATGGAATTAAAACATAATAATACATAGGTATATTATAATTCCAATATAATATCATATGATATATTTTTTACATAATTCAATTAACTCTATCCTTTATACGTTCCATGAATGTCATGAACGAATCATATCACCATGAGGGGGTGGTAGTCCGCACTTCCTCAAATGAAATTATCGTGGTCACACATATTGGGAAGCATATTGGTGTGTTTTTAAATGAAAATTACAGAATCATAGAGAAAATATAAACATAATATACCTAATATATAAATACAGTTCCATCATAATGGTCACCATAAGAGGCGGTAGGAGATAATCGAATAATCATCATTTAGTGAGGTGTTAGTTTTCCATCCACAGAAACATTATGTTCTTCACCCATTAGATGGAGGTGTGTGTAAGTGTAGATCAAATACTTCTTATAAAAACATCCTATTATATTTAATATACTGGTTTTTTTATAAAAGAAAGTAATAAAAAGAGTTCATGGGGTTGGAGAATTAAATAAAAGAAATGAATTTAAGAGAAACGGTTACCTTTAATTTGGGTAAATCCCTTTGGTTTGAACCAAAAGGACTTCTTGAAGTGTCTTCTGCCTAAGGTAAGGCTTCTAGGTGGAGGAGATAGATGTTGTAACACCCCAAGATTTCATAGTGTGTTATTTCTTCAAAATAATTCAATAACTTGCACTACACGCAACACCGAGTTCAATTGCACCATGACTTGCCAAAAAGCCATTCAAAAGATGTTATGAATAGTATTAACTAAATTTTAAACTTTATATAATCCTTATAATTTTTCCATATTATGAGTATCTTAGACATAATGCAAGAACATATTCATTTTCAGTATTGCACTTTTATCAACTTTTAATAGTGAACCCTTTTTAAATACAATATTTTAAACTTTTTGACTAAATGGGGACATCAAAAATTTAAAATGAAACATCCCAAGCTTCCACGGTACGCTTTCTTTGAATAATACAGTAGCGTGTGTTGTACGCAACCTTGAGTTTTAACACACACCACAACCAATCAAACTAGCCGTTATGAATAGTAATACCTACTTTTCGAAATTATATATATTTTATATTTTAAAATGGACTTCATTTTTGGATTCGGAATATTGAATTTAGCCTAAGGTGAAATTTTGGTACTTTTCGGATAACTTTCATATTTTGATGAATAGTGAAAATTACTAAATTTTAATTAAAAACAACTTTTTTAATCAAAATAATTAATATTGATAAATTGTGAATTTGAGTGGTTTTAAAGTATATTTAGAATATATTTTTACCATTTAATATAATTTTGGTCATTGGACATAATTTTACAATTAAACCGAACATAAACAAGTGTCAATCTTTTGATAGTTATTATCTCTTAAAAACACGCTTTTTGTTTTGACAGCGGGAATTAATTTTAAATTAATTTCTGCCACTTATGTGTTTTGAATTTAGAAAAATGGATTCCATATTTGGAATCAGGATGTCCAAATTGTGTAAATAGGTAAATTTTATTTTTTAGACATTTTGAATAACTACTGTGGTAAATATTTTATTTACCATGGTTAAGGGTAAATCTGGTAAATAAGGGTTAAAAAATAATATTATAATAATACTAAATTACCCTAAAATGTGTCCTAGCCTTATTGGTTGATACATGTTCGACCATAGGCATCTTTGGGTCAATTTGGGGACCCAATGGTGCCACTTGTAGGTGATAGGGACACTTTAGTTTAATTAAGTTAAAATGAATACAAAAATGACACAAGCATATATCTTTTAGAAAAACAATTATTACATAAGGTTATATATGTTGGATTTTAGATTATAAATATTCATTAGAAAGATAAAAATATTTCCTACATAATGATATTTTATTTATAATTTTTAGACATTAAATAATTTAATTTATTTATGACACAATGATGATGTAGTAATTACTATAATAGTGAAAAATCAAAATAATTGATATTATAAATACCCAAATAATTATAATATGAAACTTTTAATGAATTAAACTAATTTTATAGGATAATATGATATATTAGGATTGATTTAATTGACTTTTTTAGAAGTAATCAATCTGTTATAAGTTTCACAAAAATCAACTATTGAATAGTGTCAAAATTGACATAAAAGAGTTCTTAAAACAAATATTATATTATTAATTGATATTAAATTCCTAAAAATATAAGGTTCGTCCAAGATACTTATAACATGATAATTGAATCATTAATGGACCACTTGGGGGTCTCTTGGATGTATATAGTAAGTTTATTAACCATATTATATAAAAATACAAAGAGACATTGTAAAAGTGAAACTAATTAACTTAGAGTTAATACTTAAAGATAAGGTTAATATAAGTACCCAAACCTGTCTAAATTCTATTGGATGAGTTTTTTTCGACCCATCCCCACCTTAACCTTTAAATAGTCAACTTTGGAGCCATTAGAAACCGAATATGAATTTATTATAAATTAATATTTCTAGCTTTTCCAAAGGTGCCCCTCACCCCTCTTATAAAAAGGAACTCCTCCTTCTCATTTCTTCACACCTTCAAAGCCTTTTGGTTCGGCAAAACTCTGCCCAAATACTCTCCCAACTTCCCTCACTACAACCTAGAGTCCTTAGTTTGATCAGAAAGCCAACCTAAGGAGCCCTTTTGATCAAATCAAAAGGAAGAAACCGAAGAAGAGGTAATGATTTCACCACCCTTTTCCAAGTTCATTTCTTCTTCCACTTCTTCTTCCTTTGTTGTTACCATTATAAAATAATAACTCCAGTATCATATATATACTATGATGTTATTATAAATATGGTACAACCATATTCAGTGTTCTATCCACCCTTTGAATAACATGTCACCATACGTGCGTACGTACGGCTTACCGTCTCCACGTCGTGGTGTAATTGTTATTCAATATAATATTATTTGGATGGGTATAATAATGACGTGTAACTCATTTAAATAATAAATATAACATGTTAATGATTCTGTATATATTATATACCATCCATTTATATATTATTTTAATATCAAAAGAATGATACTGTCGCTCATGCGTACGTACGGACTACCGTCTCCACGAACGCGATGAGATTCATTCTCCATCGTAACCATTAAAGTATAATTATCATTTTATGATTTAAAAATGATGTTTAAGGACTTTATATCATTCTGTATATGAATAATATACAACCTATCCTTTACAAACATGTCTTACGTAACAAAACATATAAAAGAAAACAAGTAAGTTAGCACCCGAAACAACGATAATACTAAGATATTATTATCAAATCAATATTAAAAGATCATATATGATATCATATTAATTTATATGATTCTTTTATAATTTAATAAAAATTATTTCACCATTATACAGGAGGTTAACCTACCCCAACAAAGGAAAAGTACTAGGTAAGGGTTATTTCACAATCTCTTCATTATCTGAGGTTGTTTATACGTAATAATCTACTGGGATCTCTTTATCATCCACATCCATGTTTCTTCAAAATGTATTTCAAAACATTTTTACTATTTACAAGAATATGGGTTAAAATCATTTATACCCTTGTTTGACTTTTTATAAGAGGTTTATAAAGGAATCTTTTTGTCGTTTTCCAAACAAGGTGCTTTTTAACCTTTTCGACAAAATTAAGGTAAGAATGTTTTTTTTTAACTTATACGGTGGGTGAGGCTATTTTCCGCCATTATAAAATCGTCGAAGCTTCCCTTACAAGCTTATAAGAATATTTTCAAAGAAAATGTTTTATTTTATATGGCTCTTAAATGATTTCAAAAATAGAAAGAGATATTTCTCTAAAAAGAGTTTTGATTTCATCTATGTCAACATCCTTTGATGGATTTTACGCTTATTTGAAGTTGATTTATTATGATAAAAAAATTCTATATTGTATTGGAGGTTTTGTGATATGTTTGACTGTGGATGTGCTATTTTTATACCATTGATAGTTTATGGTGAAATTATTGACATTTCATATGCTAGTTTTAATACGAATGTTTATGTTATGTTTAAACCTTTTCATATGGGAATGCATTGGACTTAATATGTGACGGGTGGAGCCCTCTATAGCTCCTCGATGCATCGGTAGGTCTCATGAGGCAAACTAGTGTCTTGGCACAAGGCCTTGACAAAATCTTATTTGTAGTCTTGGCACGAGGCCTTGGCTATGTGGCTATGATAGTCTGGCATTATGCATTCCATCATTATGAAAGTGGTTAGTGATTTTGCATGTGATTATTCGATTAGTAGAATATCCATGTGAATGAGTAAATGGAATTATTTCATTTTATTTATGTCATACAAAGTTGAAAGTTCAAGTTTGAAAAGCTGTTGTTTTAGTTATACATTGCCTTAAATGTTTATTCTTATTTATGAAAGTTTCCGCTATATTGTTATCCTTACTGGGCATTTGAGCTCACCCATTTTCTATGTTTTATTTTTCCCAGGAAGTGAAGAAGTAAATTATGAATGACCTGTAGGGATATTATGTGGGGATATGACTATGGATTATGGAGACATTATGTTGTTGTAGTAGTTTTTCATTTTATGATGTAATGTAAAACTTATGAATATATCTAGTGTTTCCAAGGCTACTAAACCAATCGGTCTTTCGAGATTTGATCTTTCTTGTGATCATGCCAATGTTATGTAATAATGCACCGACTCTGGGTAACTAGGGTCAGGGCGTTACAGTTGGTATCAGAGGAAGTTTAGTACAAACCTTGGAAGCTAGATTTAGATAAACTCTGATTAGAGCACGTAGACCTAAGATGAACTTTGAGGATTAGTATAGAAGAACTTCCTAGAATTTTGGTATTGTAGAGATTTTGTGAGTTTTCTGAGCAATACATCCCTGTCTGGATACGAGCAGGTAGAGGCGGCTCTGGCACAGATGTACCTAGGGGTAAAACCCGAAAACACCGCTTTGAGCTAGACTCGAACGGGAACTGGTGCACGACAACGGGCCTTGCTGCACTCTTGGTTACGACACTCCCGGGGGATATGCTTAGGATAACTCTCATTTTCTTTAAAAATCATTATGAAGGGTTTATGATTATATAATTCCTCAAAGAAAACATTTTTATGATTATGGATTATATCCATAAATAGTTGAATTTATGTTAAGTGTTTTATAAGTATGGGATTATGTATTTTGATTCATAAACTGATCTAGTTTATGCCATTGTTTAGAAATGGCGCCCAGTAGAAGGAATGAGAACTCCAGAAATGCACATGATTCAAAGAGAAGGAAGGATCATATATTTCATGGTCTTAAGCTAGAATTTATAAGAGAAATAGTCTCCCATGTATTATCATCATATAAAGAAATAATATCATGTGTTGATAAGATAAGTAAAGAGTTTACTGAGTCCTATGGCTTTGAAGGGAAGCAAGAGAAGAAAAGGATGGAAGAGAGAAAGATGGATAAAGGGAAGAGGGAAAAGAATAATTTTCCCATATGTGGTAACTGTGGAAAGAAACACCATGGAACTTGCCTGAAAGGAATGGGAGTTTGTTATAAGTGTGGAGGAAAAGGGCACAAAGTACGTGACTGCAAGGGTAAGAAAATGGTTTCAAATGTACAATGCTTCATTTGCAAGGAGTTTGGACACTACGCGAACCTATGTCCCAGTCATCAGACTATGCCGCAAATGATGCTATTGGATAATAATCAAGTTATGATACTACCACAGATGAAGAGGAATGATTAGAGTTCTTATGTTGATTATGTCAATTGAGTGTTGTATCAACAATGTAGTTGTTATAATAATTATGGAGTATATAAGGATTGTACTGCAGTACTATTTCATTAAGGACTTGAGATTATGTGGAACAAAGAAAAGTGACTCAATATCAGGATAAATTTTTGGAAAATATATGGTTGAGAGAATGATAAACCATAATATAGTTCTGATACCGAAGTAGTGATTTTGGAATAATACATGATTGTTTTGGATAAATTATATTGAATATTCTTGACTACCTTCGAACTGATTAATGATTTGTATATTCCATCATTTTTGGGGTTTAAAACATTTTTGGATTAATGAAGTATATCCAGCTTTCTATATGGAATAAGGGAGCATGAATGTAATCAATAAGGAATATGGTAATTCATGATGTTTCTATTCATATGCTATTACGGGGTAAAAAGGTTCTACATTATGTTTACCTTACTTATAAATGTTGGACTGTGAGTTTGGACAGAAGTATTTTGGATAGTTCTAGTTTGGATTATTTTGGATTGCCATAAAAGGACAACCCGGAGGTCGGGCGGCAACCCGTCGCGTCCGGCAAGGCTGCGAGACTTGAACCCGCAACCGAAGGGCAACAAGGGTGTATCACCTACCATTGGCCCACGAGATGTCCTGGATTAAATAATGTAGTTTTTATTAAAAGATCTTGTAGATGAATTATAAATTCGTTTATTTTGGAACCCTATACGAATAGTGTAAATAGAATTTTTTTACATTCTATTATCTTTTAGAGTGAAAGATGAGTTTGTGGTTGAAATTTATTAATGGATAAAACTCTAATTATAAAGTAAGTATATCTCCTTATGATCTTAGCCAATCTCATAAATAAATTCCTCAACATTAAGAAAAGCAACTTAGAACAAAAAAAATTTCCTAGATGGTACCTTAAATCATCACTAATTCATGGCTTTGGGATTGTTGGCCTTTTCATAGCCATGTTCTCTACCACTCTCCATCAGATAATTGATGGTTAGATTTCTCTTCCATATCCATATTTTTTTACATGGAACCCTAGTATGTGTTATTTTCGGTAATCTTCATACTTTCCACTCTTTATTTTAAATAGAGGCCTGGTTAATTCATTTTTCGATGTGGGATTTCAACTAAGATATTTTGAAACATCAAAAATGTGTTATCCTAATACCCTATGTTTTGTTGAACCGATGGTATTTCAAATCATCATAGATTGATGAATTTAAGGACCTCAATTATACACTTGTTTGTGATTGATGACCTCAATCACTACCTATAAATATTTACATTTTTCCTTCGATTATATGTCTCTAATTGCCACCAATGTTCTCCTAATCGAGATCATAATTTGGTGGTGACCCTTTCATTTCTCTTTTCCTCATTTTAAGGCTAAATTTTAGTAACCCAATTTCCGATGTGGGTTTTCCCACAAAGATATTTTTTTTATTTTCAACCTTTTATTTTCGAAGAACAATTTCAAATTGCAAGGATGCAATTTATTGAAGGGGGGGAGAATGTAACACCCCAAGATTTCATAGTGTGTTATTTCTTCAAAATAATTCAATAACTTGCACTACACGCAACACCGAGTTCAATTGCACCATGACTTACCAAAAAGCCATTCAAAAGAGGTTATGAATAGTATTAACTAAATTTTAAACTTTATATAATCCTTATAATTTTTCCATATTATGAGTATCTTAGACATAATGTAAGAACAAATTCATTTTCAGTATTGCACTTTTATCAACTTTTAATAGTGAACCCTTTTTAAATACAATACTTTAAACTTTTTGAATAAATGGGGACATCAAAAATTTAAAATGAAACATCCCAATCTTCCACGGTACGCTTTCTTTGAATAATACAGTAGCGTGTGTTGTACGCAACCTTGAGTTTTAAAACACACCACAACCAATCAAACTAGCCGTTATGAATAGTAATACCTACTTTTCGAAATTATATATATTTTATATTTTAAAATGGACTTCATTTTTGAATTCGGAATATCGAATTTAGCCTAAGGTGAAATTTTGGTACTTTTCGGATAACTTTCATATTTTGATGAATAGTGAAAATTACTAAATTTTAATTAAAAACAACTTTTTTAATCAAAATAATTAATAGTGATAAATTGTGAATTTGAGTGGTTTTAAAGTATATTTAGAATATATTTTTACCATTTAATATAATTTTGGTCATTGGACATAATTTTACAATTAAACCGAACATAAACAAGTGTCAATCTTTTGATAGTTATTATCTCTTAAAAACACGCTTTTTGTTTTGACAGCGGGAATTAATTTTAAATTAATTTCTGCAACTTCTGTGTTTTGAATTTAGAAAAATGGATTCCATATTTGGAATCAGGATGTCCAAATTGTGTAAATAGGTAACTTTTATTTTTTAGACATTTTGAATAATTACTGTGTTAAATATTTTATTTACCATGGTTAAGGGTAAATCTGGTAAATAAGGGTTAAAAAATAATATTATAATAATACTCAATTACCCTAAAACGTGTCCTAGACTTATTGGTTGATACATGTTCGACCATAGGCATCTTTGGGTCGATTTGGGGACCCCATGGTGCCACTTGTAGGTGATAGGGACACTTTATTTTAATTAAGTTAAAATGAATACAAAAATGACACAAGCATATATCTTTTAGAAAAACAATTATTAAATAAGGTTATATATGTTGGATTTTAGATTATAAATATTCATTAGAAATATAAAAATATTTACTACATAATTATATTTTATTTATAATTTTTAGACATTAAATAATTTAATTTATTTATGACACAATGATGATGCAGTAATTACTATAATAGTGAAAAATCAAAATAATTGATATTATAAATACCCAAATAATTATAATATGAAACTTTTAATGAATTAAACTAATTTTATAGGATAATATGATATATTAGGATTGATTTAATTGACTTTTTTCGAAGTAATCAATCTGTTATAAGTTTCACAAAAATCAACTATTGAATAGTGTCAAAATTGACATAAAAGAGTTCTTAAAACAAATATTATATTATTAATTGATATTAAATTCCTAAAAATATAAGGTTCGGCCAAGAGACTTATAACATGATAATTTCATCATTAATGGACCACTTGGGGGTCTCTTGGATGTATATAGTAAGTTTATTAACCATATTATATAAAAATACAAAGAGACATTGTAAAAGTGAAACTAATTAACTTAGAGTTAATAATTAAAGATAAGGTTAATATAAGTACCCAAACCTGTCTAAATTATATTGGATGAGTTGTTTTCGACTCATCCCCACCTTAACCTTTGAATATTCAACTTTGGAGCCATTAGAAACCGAATATGAATTTATTATAAATTAATATTTCTAGCTTTTCCAAAGGTGCCCCTCAACCCTCTTATAAAAAGGCACTCCTCCTTCTCATTTCTTCACACCTTCAAAGCCTTTTGGTTCGGCCAAACTCTTCCCAAATACTCTCCCAACTTCCTTCACTATAACCTAGAGGCCTTAGTTTGATCAGAAAGCCAACCTAAGGAGCCCTTTTGATCAAATCAAAAGGAAGAAACCGAAGAAGAGGTAATGATTTCACCACCCTTTTCCAAGTTCATTTCTTCTTCCACTTCTTCTTCCTTTGTTGTTACCATTATAAAATAATAACTCCAGTATCATATATATACTATGATGTTATTATAAATATGTTACAACCATATTCAGTGTTCTATCCACCCTTTGAATAACATGTCACCATACGTGCGTACGTACGGCTTACCGTCTCCACGTCGTGGTGTAATTGTTATTCAATATAATATTATTTGGATGGGTATAATAATGATGTGTAACACATGTAAATAATAAATATAACATGTTAATGATTCTGTATATATTATATACCATCCATTTATATATTATTTTAATATCAAAAGAATGATATTGTCGCTCATGCGTACGTACGGACTACCGTCTCCACGAACGCGATGAGATTCATTCTCCATCGTAACCATTAAAGTATAATTATCATTTGATGATTTAAAAATTATGTTTAAGGACTTGATATCATTCTGGATATGAATAATATACAACCTATCCTTTACAAACATGTCTTGCGTAACAAAACATATAAAAGAAAACAAGTAAGTTAGCACCCGAAACAACGATAATACTAAGATATTATTATCAAATCAATATTAAAAGATCATATATGATATCATATTAATGTATATGATTCTTTTATAATTTAATAACAATTATTTCACCATTATACAGGAGGTTAACCTACCCCAACAAAGGAAAAGTACGAGGTAAGGGTTATTTCACAATCTCTTCATTATCCGAGGTTGTTTATACGTAATAATCTACTGGGATCTCTTTATCATCCACATCCATGTTTCTTCAAAATGTATTTCAAAACATTTTTACTATTTACAAGAATATGGGTTTAAATCATTTATACCCTTTTTTGACTTTTTATAAGAGGTTTATAAAGGAATCTTTTCGTCGTTTTCCAAACAAGGTGCTTTTTAACCTTTTCAACAAAATTAAGGTAAGAATGTTTTTTTTTAACTTATACAGCGGGTGCGGCTATTTTCCGCCGTTATAAAATCGTCGAAGCTTCCCTTACATGCTTATAATAATATTTTCAAAGAAAATGTTTTATTTTATATGGCTCTTAAATGATTTCAAAAATAGAAAGAGATATTTCTCTAAAAAGAGTTTTGATTTCATCTATGTCAACATCCTTTGATGGATTTTACGCTTATTTGAAGTTGATTTATTATGATACAAAACTTCTATATTGTATTGAAGGTTTTGTGATATGTTTGACTATGGATGTGCTATTTATATACCATTCATAGTTTATGGTGAAATTATTGACATTTAGTATGCTAGTTTTAATACGAATATTTATGTTATGTTTAAACCTTTTCATATGGGAATGCATTGGACTTAATATGTGACGGGTCGAGCCCTCTATAGCTCCTCGATGCATCGGTAGGTCTCATGAGGCAAACTAGTGTCTTGGCACAAGGCCTTGACAAAATCTTATTTGTAGTCTTGGCACGAGGCCTTGGCTATGTGGTTATGATAGTCTGGCATTATGCATTCCATCATTATGAAAGTGGTTAGTGATTTTGCATGTGATTATTCGATTAGTAGAATATCCATGTGAATGAGTAAATGGAATTATTTCATTTTATTTATGCCATAAAAAGTTGAAAGTTCAAGTTTGAAAGGCTGTTGTTTTAGTTATACATTTCCTTAAATGTTTATTCTTATTTATGAAAGTTTCCGCTATATTGTTATCCTTACTGGGCATTTGAGCTCACCCCTTTTCTATGCTTTATTTTTCCCAGGAAGTGAAGAAGTAAATTATGAATGACCTGCAGGGATATTATGTGGGGATATGAGTGTGGATTATGGAGACATTATGTTGTTGTAGTAGTTTTTCATTTTATGATGTAATGTAAAACTTATGAATATATCTAGTGTTTCCAAGGCTACTAAACCAATCGGTCTTTCGAGATTTGATCTTTCTTGTGATCATGCCAATGTTATGTAATAATGCACCGACTCTGGGTTACTAGGGTCGGGGCGTTACAGATGTAGGGAACTTAATTTGGTAGAGTTTGGATGAGCCAAAAAGCTTGAGAGGTGTGAAGAATTGGTTAGAAGTGGTATCCTTTTATAAGGGAGAGGAGGGGCTCTTTAGGAAAGTGTGAAACTATTATTTTATTATAAACTTATCTTCGGTTTCAAAAGGTCAAAAACACATTAAAGTCAAATATAAGATGACTAATATTCAAAATAAAATCATCCAATCAGAATTGGACATGTTTTGGATAATATTTTAATCATTATAATCTTATTTATTTAAATCATTTATTAATGAGGTAAACACTGCATCATTATTATGTCATAAATAATTTAATTTATTTGATATTAACCGTATCTCTCAGATTTTTGAAATTCACTTCACAAAAGTGGTAAAATTTCATTTAAATGTAAAAGTCACTTTTTAACTACTACTGAGTGGTTTCACTATTCATCAAAAATTGAATTTTTTCAGAAAAATACCCAAAATTCAGCCTAAGCTTTATTTGATATTCTGAATTCAAAAATGATGTCTATTTTTTCAAATTCAAAACATAAAAGTAGCATTAATTAATTTAAAATTAATTCTCATTGTTAAAACAAATAGCGTGTTTTTAAGAAATAATAACTATTGAAAGATTGACACTTGTTTATGTCCAATTTCAAAGTGAAATTAATTCCAATAACCAACATTGGATTAAATGGTAAAAATATATTCTAATTACACTTTAAAACAAATTAAAAAGATAATCTAACCATATAAATAAATTAGATTAAAACACAGTTTTGAATTAAAATATTATTATTTTTCACTATTCATCAAAAAAATGAATTTTATCAGAAAAATACCAAAATTTTACCCAAAGTAGATTTTGATGGCCTGATTCTAAAGAAGAATTTTATTTTGTCAAATATAACATATAAAAATGACCAAAACTATATTTAAAGAGGGTTTTCCATCAAAAGGTGGTAAATCGGCCCTTTAATGAATATTAGAGTATTTATGCTTGAAATCGAATTCCTTTCTTATTTTAAGCCTCTAACTTTTATTGGATAAATGTAAAAACATTTAAAAAACATATATAATAATATTTTAGTTAGTTCTATTTATTTCCACCAATACAATGGCTCAGTGTTAAGTACCATTTAAAATAATAATATTATATTATTAGTGTGCAACGTAAGATTTCAAAGAAACCTGTTGTTGTGTATCGGGTAGGCCATCAAACATAGCATCCACTTTAAATTAAAATTAACATTTAATTCACAAATATTAATAAATATGAAAATGTATTATTCTTTATTTACCCAGGATGTTACATGTATAGTCAACCAAGGCAGTAATTATGCACATATGGGGCTATGTGTGCCCATGTATATATATATAAATGCATACGCAGGTGAGTGGAGACTGGTATATGCATATAAACATATGTGCAAGGATCCCCTTGCACATGATCATGGCCATGCGGGTGTGTTCATAGGGGCTAGGTGTCCTTGCATGTGTGTGAAGGTGTGTATACCCAGTGGGGGAGCAGTAACTTTTAGTTAGAAAGCTCCAAGAGCTGAAGTGGACGGTTTGGTTCCACCTTGAGGTAGGATCCCTCTTCTAGACTCTTTAATTCAAGAATGCTTTAAATTGAATTTAGCTTCTTTCTTAATTCTGCTTAATTATATTGAATTGTATATCTTGAATAAGTGTTCTTTAATATAATTGTTTCATTTGATAAATAAAGTCATGTTTTTATAAATAAAGTCATGTTTTTATAATAAAGCAATGCCATGATTTTATAATAAAACCCCTCCAACGAAGGTGCATTGTCTTCTAAACCAAAGAGTAGTGATAGTTATTTGTATCATGTTTAAATTTGGTTTGAGTCTTTCATATGCCTCTTGTTGGTGTTTGTTTTGCGGCTAGTTAGTTTTTGTTTTCTTTGAATAATATAAATTGGCTTATCATACTCGTTTAACTCAAATGACATTGCCTGAGTAGGCATATGCCTTGACCATGACACTTTCCTTTTCATGTTTTGAATATTATAAATAAAATTTCCATGTTTATGCAAAGCGAATGAATTTTTAAATGGTTTGTGTAGGGTGTATGATTCTTTTCCGTCATTTTGTTTCCCTTTAGACGTTGCGTCATTGTGCCGCTCGCTACAACCTTATCTGGAGATCCCTTATTATAGCATATTAAATAGTTGGTTTGTTCTATCATCTGTCAGCGGGGCGATGGTCAGAATGTTTCCCCGCCTCCTCCCGCTCTCTTCGCTCTTGACCAGAAGATGATGTCTCGCGAATGTCACTGGACCGGGCCAACACGCTGCGGTCACGCCGCGGTAATTCCATGATTTGGCCCTGCTCTAGGACGACACCCCGCGACGGTTCACAGTGGTAGTATTCTATGAGTCTTGTGATCAATGTTGAGACTGACTAATCACAATTTTTGTCGGTGGGGCGACAATCGGAATGTTGCCCCACCTCCTCCTGCTCCCTTTGCTCCTGGCCGGAAGATGATGCCACGCGGATGTCGCTGGACCGGGCCAACATGCCGTGGTCACGCCGCGGTCACACGGCGGTCATGCTACGGTCACATCGTGATTTGGCCCTGCTCCAGGATGACACCCCGCGGCAGTTTGCAGTGATAGAATTTCATGATTCTTGTGATCAATGTTGAGAATGACTAATCACAATTTCTGTCAGTGGGGCGATGGCCAGAATGTTTCCCCACCTCCTCCCACTCCCTTCGCTCCTGGCCGGAAGATGCTACCCCATGGATGTTGTTGGACTGGGCCAACACGCCGCGGTCACGCCGCGGTCACGCCGTGGTCACGCCGCGGTCACGCCGCAGTAATGTCGTGATTTGGCCCTGCTCTAGGACAACTCCCCGCGGCAGTTCGCAGTGATAGTATTCCATCAGTATTGTGATCAATGTTGAGACTGACTAATCACAATTTCTATGGGTGGGGTGATGGACGGAATGTTTCCCCACCTCCTCCCGCTCCCTTTGCTACTGGCCGGAAGATGTTGCCCCGTGGATGTCGCTGGACCAGGCCAACACGCCGCAGTCACGCCGCGGTCACGCCGCAGTCACGCCACGGTGACACCACGGTCACGCTGCGGTAATGCCATGATTTGGCCCTACTCCAGCCATATCCATCCCACACCATCCCCCTTCCACCTTTATTTCAGCCCGCTGCCACCAGCATTCTAGCCCGCAACAGCCCCCCTGCCACCTTCGAATCAGCCCGCACCATTCCCCTAGCACCTGCAACTTGCCCCCTTCCACCAGCATTCTAGCCCCCTTCCACCTACATTCGAGCCTGCACCAGCCCCCATCCACCTGTAATCCAGGCCGCACCAGCCACCACATCAGACACCACCCCCCAACCTCCTGCAAAACACTCATGCCAGCCCTCTGCCACCTGCAAAACAGCCCCAGCCACCAGTTCTATCCCTCACCATCCCCCGACCTCCTACATCCCAGCCCACACCAGCCCCTGCCACATGCCCAACAGCCCCCATCCACCTGCAATCTAGCCCACACCAGCCCCCTGCCACCTATTCCAACCTGCACCAGCCCCCTGCCATCCCCCTGCCGCCTGTCTTCCTGCTCGCACCAGCCACTCCAGCCCGCACCAGCCACTGCACCATCCTCCAGCCTTCTGAATTCCAGGATGTGTGAGAAAACTTCATGCAAATCACAAAAAGGAAAGGCGAAAGCGGATCCCCTTACCTGAGCTCCCTTTTCCCTGAAAAGTAGCCATGTAAACTGTCATTAATGTTCACCAATAACATTGGGGTAGAGGCGCATATTTTAACCCAAGACGAGAACCTATCCAGAAAACTGAGCATATTCAAAGCATCCCATAAGAAGTCCCACCTAACTGAATCAAAATACTTGAATAAATCGATCTTGAAGGCACACCTAGGAACCCCAAAATCAAGATGGTATCCCCACAATAATTCCTGGGTAATAAGATTATTAGGATGAATTGGTTTTGGTATTGAAGGTTGAGGATATTTTTATCCAGCTTTAGATTTATGAGTCTCTTGAGGTTATTTTTGTAACTATCCTAGTAGAGGGTCTGAGTTATAAGTGGTGGAAGTCCATTATTCAGACTAAGCCAGAAAAAGACTATTCTTGTAAAAGTTTCAAGGCATTGTTCATTTAGCATTCTTTCATAATGAAGTGAAGGTATTGATGGCTATAGAATTTTCTTGGAGGAAATGTCCAGGTGGGGTGTCCAAGGGCTGTCCAGGGGGGGTGTCAGGGGGTCTGCAAGGCAGGGGGAGGGTGCAGGTGGGGTGTCTAGGAGGGGCTGTACAGGGGGGGTTCTAAGGGTTGTCTGAGGGGGTCTACAGAGCAGGGTGTAAGTGGGGTGTCTAAGGGTTGTCTGAGGGGGTCATGGGGGGTCTTCAGGGCAGGGGGAGGGTGCAGGTGGGGTTTCTAGGAGGGGCTGTCTAGGGGGGGTGTCTAAGGGCTATCCGGGGGGTTGGGGGTCTGTAGGGCATGGGGCAGGGTGCAGGTGGGGTGTCTAGGGGGCTGTCTAGGGGGGTTGTCCAAGGGCTGTCTGGGGGGGCTGATTTGAAGAGATAAACCCACAAGCAATGGGACCTAACCTCATAGCAATAATTTTGCTAATGATTTTTGGAATGGTATTCCCAATAGCAATAGGTATGAAATCCTTTACATCCACAGCATTTTCCTTCTTTAATATCAGGGCAATAAAATTGGAGTTGATTCCATAGGGCTTTAAGGCATGGTTAAAGAACTCTCTCATAATGTTAAGGAGCTCATCACGAACTATGTCCTAGTAGAACATAAAGAATTAATTTATGAACCCATCAGGACAAACCACACTCTCAAGATTTAGAGAAAAAAGGGAACTCTTAACCTCTTTCTCATCAAGGGATGCAACAAGGGAGATTGTTGGATTGGTGTAGCCCGATCCGATTGGGCCGAATGCTTGTGGCCCGCAACTGGTCAACCTATTCCTTGAAAGGGCACTCTTAACCTCCATTTTACTGTTGAACTTTTTACTTCCAGCCGGCAGCCACTAGAGTATTGGATACATATAGGAAAGGCTTCATAATATTGAAAAAATCTATAATAATATTTCTTAATCTCTACATACCACTAAAGAAATCTTCTCCTCCATGAATATCTTGAGTAGAGTTGTCATCACTTTTAACTGGTCAACATATTCCTTGAAAACTCATTCTATAAAATCTGACTCAATTAATCCTGATGAGATGAATGTGCATCACCTATAACAACATGGAGATACTATTTGACTATAGACTAGATCGAATCAGCATCAACTAAAGACGAGGGAGGTGGAACACTGGATATAGATGCAATAATAGGAGGTTCCTGATAACTCAAAATTCCACTAAAATCTAAAAGAAGTATTTCTCTGAAATATTATAAATATACTATGGATACAAAATCTGAAGGCACTGGGGAAAAAACTCTCTCAACACTAGGTAAAGCAGCCTCTACAGGTTATGATTTGGTAGGTACATCTAAGGGAAAATCCTGAAGCTCGCCTATTTGGTCAATTTGCTTAACTAAGGATCCCTTAGGATATGTGCAAGAGATGTGTAAGGGGGGATACTGTCCAGCATGGGGGGGATGTCCAGGGGGTCCAGCAGGGGGGATTCTGTCCAGGGGGTCCAGCATGGGGAGCTGATGTCCAGGGGGTCCAGTAGGGGGGGCTGTTGTCCAGGGGGTCTAGCAGGGGGGTTGTCCAGGGGGGTCCAGTGGGGGGGGTTGCTGTCCAGGGGGCTGAGGATGTTGTCCAGGGGGGTTGGGGCTGCTGTCCAGGGGGTCCAGTAGGGGGGTGGGAGGGCTTCTGTCCATGGGGTCTAGTAGGGGGGAAAGGGGTGTGCAAGGGGTGAAAGGGGGTGTGTGCAAGGGGTGCAAGGGATGTGTGGGGGGTGGCTGTTGCCCAGGGGGTGCAAGGGGGTCCAGTAGGGAGGCTGTCCAGGGGGTCCAGTAGGGGGGGATGTCCAGGGGGTCTAGCAGGGGGTTGCTGCTATCCAGGGGGGTCCATCAGGGGGCTGCTGTTGTCCAGGGGGTCCAGCAGGGGGTCTGTTGTCCAGGGGGTCCAGCAGGGGGGGGGGGGGGGGGGGGGCTGTTGTCCAAGGGGGTCCAGCAGGGGGGTGGGGGGTGCTGTCCAAGGGGGTCCAGCAGGGGGCAAGGGGTGTGCAAGGGGGGTGAAAGGGATGTGGGGGTGGCTGTTGTCCAGGGGAGGGGGTGTCCAGGGGAGGGGGTGTCCTGGGGAGGGGGTCTGTCTAGGGGAGGGGGTGTCTAGGGTTGTCTTTCTGTCCAAGGGGTGTCTGTCTAGGGTGGAGGTGTCTGTGTAGGGGAGGGGTGGGGTGTGTCCAGGGGGGTGATAGACAGGGGGACTGGCAGGGGTGGGGAACCAGGGGAAATAGTTAGGGGGACTGGCAGGGGGTGGGGAACCAGGGGAAAATAGGTAGGGGGACTGGCAGGGGGCAGAGCCGGATGGAAAATAGGGGGGAGACATGCAGGGTGGGGGTGGTAGGGGGAGTACCAGGTGGGTGGAAGGTAGGGGGACTAGCAGGGGCAGGGGTGGAAGGAAGGCCTACAAGCCTTCTTTTTTTTATTGAACTTTAATCTATAGCCATGGTTTCTAACTGTGGCTATAAGGCCTGTTTGTGTTTTCCCTATAAATTGAAGATGTACCCAAGGTTTGAACCGTAACTGAAGGACATGTATGGCTTAAAGTTCTGTCGCAGTTTCAAACCGTGGCTATAAGGCTTTAGCTACGATTTTAAACTGTGGATATAGGTCTTTAGCCACGGTTCAAACTGTGGCTATAAGGCTTTATCCACGGTTTTAAATCATGGCTATAGGACTTGGCCTATAGCCACGCCAATACCAGCCACGGTTCATTGAACCGTGGATATAACCTATAGCCACAGTTTTTTGGCTTATAGCCACGGTTTCAAACCGTGGCTATAGCTTAAATTTCTAGTAGTGCAAAGAAATTAAAAATAATCTATCTCATAAAATCTCAGGGTGTTATATTATACCCCCTTAAAATGAATTTCTCCCTTGAAATTTGTTGGGATTATAAAAGGTTTACTACTTGAAATTTTTTTTCATGGAAAACCACATCGTAAAAATGAATAATAAAACTTAATTTTAAAAATAAAAGTTAGAAACATAACAGTTACCCAAACTAACTCATCGCTAGGTTTCCACATGGGAGAACATAGGTGGGAAGTGAAAACATGGATATGGAAGAAAAATATAACAATCAAGTTCTGGTGGATAGTGGTAGAGAACAAGGTTTGGATAAAGTTAACAACCAAAAAGCCATAAATCTGCAATGATTTAAGGGACCATCTAATTCATCAGATAGGAAGGTACTAAGATAACATTTTTTGTTTTCAAGATCCTTTACCTAAAGTTGAAGAATTTTTCATGAGAATAAATACTTACTTGATTTTGGTACAGTCTCACCATTGTTCATGCCTTTAACAATTTCCGCTTTATCTCTTATTTAAAGAAATTAAGTTGAATTCGTTATTCTTAAAGTGTTAGAAAATCGTCCAATATAATGATAGGTCATTCCATCTATCTCAGCAAAAAGGTTAGCACATGTTATCAAATATTCATAAGTCCATATATAGTGAGATAATACATTAATCTAAAAAACTTCAACCGGAATATAACTTATACTATCCATAAATGGATAACATTACAATCCTTCAAAAAACTGAAAATATAAAATTTTAGAAAGAGGTGGACTAAATTGACATAACATTTATCTCACATATCTCATAAGGTAGTTCTTGGTTGTCACATTCCAAATATGTGAATAAATTAATCAGGTATTCTCTTGAAACATGGTAATAGCATGAATTACCATAGAACCTTAGTGAAAACATGAATTCTATCAAAATTAACTCTTTCCATGCACCAAAAATACCAAAAAAATCTATATACACAAACCATGATATCACTTTGTCCTTATATCAGTCATGAGGTTATTAATACTATCAAACATCTCTTTATCTCCTTATCCCTTCATTATGAACATATCATGTGCTTTACAAAAATATTTCAATCACTTTTCATGGGTACTACTACCATATACTTATGGAAAACCACAGTGGACCAATACATAAATATTATAATATTCCATAATACTAAAAATAGATTCTACAACATTATTTTGGAATCCCATTACATAAACACTTAATCATTCCACCACTTCATTGTCATACTCAACATCTACAATAGTGATCACATGTGATTTGCCTTTTCCTTTTTCCTTAAGAGGTTGTTGATGTCGATAATCATCCATAACCCTTGGATTAGGGCATTGGTTAGCATAATTCCCAATTTCCTTGCACTTGTAGCATTGAAGTGTGGGTGGTGCGTTCTTTGTAGTATTTTCTCTATTCACATCATTAGTAACCTTTTTCCCATTACTTAGGCACTCAACTACTCGATGACCTTGTTTTCCACACTTAAAACATTTTCTAGTCCCTTTAATAAAATCTCCATCATGTTTTTTTCACACTTTGAGCATAAGGAAACATTCATCTTCTTTTCACCATTGTTTTGAGATTCTCCCTTAAACTCCACCATGTTTTTTCCACTAGTGCTTTACTCTAACAAAGAGGGTATAGCCTTCACATGATTGATATTAGACCCCTGATACTAGTCTAAAGCCTCTGGCGTATGGAGAGGCATTCTTGAGGTCACATAGTGGACCGGCTCAAGGCACTGGTGTGTGGCACATAGGTCAGGATGTTATAAAGTGGTATCAGATGAGTTTTCTTTTCTTTTTTTTTTGTCTTACTATTTGGTAAAGGTATAAATGAGACTAGGAAAAGTTGGGGATTGGTTATGATCTCATTAATGGGAGTAGTTAACCCATGTATGGGGGAGAAACCAAGTACTCAGGGTGGGATTGTTGTTATTGGTGTTTTCTATTATAGTTGAATATTATTTCACCTTGGGTGACACACTTGTGGTGTGATGTGATTGTCGTTTCTGAGATTTATTGAGATTTGACTCGTGGCCTGGTAAGGCACGGTAGTTGAGTATGCATGAATCATTCTAGGCACTCAGGGGTTTTTTGTGACATGTAACATTTTTAGGCACGTATGGGAAAACAAGTTTTGGGTAAGTTGTTGAACTTGAACTATTTTTCCTTGCTTGTGAAATTGAACTAAAAAACAGTGTCTAATGTGAAATAGAGAAATATTGTAAAATGATGAAAGATGAGAATAAATGGGTGTCTAAATGATAAACTTGAATAATGATAATGTATTTACCCTTGTTAACGAAGACCTGGGTGTAGGATGGTTAGGGGTAGTGATAGTGCCTTGGTTTTGACCTTATGGAAGGGTTTGGGGAAATGACATGTTATGACTTATTTTTTTTCCCATAAATGTGTTAATATTAAGAAAAGTATCCTAAGGTGCGTGTCTGGATTATAGAGTTATACCTTCATAACGATTCTTGTTGAGAGGACGATAAGAGGACATGGCTAGGGATGATCCCTTAGTGGTGGAACCTGAGGCACCGATAGTGTTGGGTAAGGAAGTTGGAGATAATTTCTGGGATAACTTTGCTCATTTCATACAATTCATGGAAAGAGACCTAGGGATAGTTGATAAGAGCATTTCTGACTTAACTAGGGAGTTTTAGTCGCAAAATCCTCTAACTTTACTTTAGAGGGTGGACCTGAGGGAGCTAAGTTCTGGATTGAGTATATCCATACTATAATTGACCACTTGGAGACTCCTATTGAGAAGAGGATCAATATGGATGCTTATATGTTACAAGGATCAGTGAAGCGCTGGTGGGACATTCAAGCTCTGACTGGACAGGCTGATGGTATGTTATGGAAGGACTTCTTGGAGAGGTTCTTGGAGCACTCCTATATAAAGATGCTGAGGTGGTAGAGAGTAGATGTGTTCATGAGGTTGACTCAGAAGAGTATGTATGTGATGGACTATGCTAGACGCTTCATAGATTTGTAGCTCTTTGCTCCAGCATTGGTATTGGATGAGGCTATTTCATAAAAAAACAATTTTAAGAAGTAATTAAGTGTGAAATTAAATCCTATGTGAACATATTTAGGATAAATAAGTTTTCAGAGGTAGTGAATTGGGATCTCATAGCTGAGGGGGGCATAAAGGAGGCTTTCAGTGCAAGACAGATGGTTGTTGTTGTATAATTAGGAGGTATGTATTCTGATTGTAGGAAGCATCATTATGGGAACTTTATCCAAAGCAATGGAAAACAGAGTGGTCGGAGGGGAAATTTTGTTACATATGACCTTTCTCTAGTGGTTTATCACCATTTCGGTAGGTTAGGACACTATCTTAGACACTATCATTGACCACCAATATAGTGTCAATCTTGTGGCAAGATGGAACAGTTGTATAAGTTCTGTAGTAAATCGTGACAGATGAATAATGATGGGGCTATTAAACAGAATCAAAGTGTGGGAAGTGGATCTTCTACACCTTATCAGGTTGGCAGATGAAGTTCTACTAGACGAGGTAGTAAAGGCAGTGGATGCAATACTTCTGGGTAAGATCACCCATATCAGCAAAGTGGTGCAGCTCAGGGGACTCAAACTACATCACAAGGAAGAAGGGTAGGGAAGTTGCATGCAGTGCAGCCCACACTTGTGGATAATGATTATGGACTATTGATAGTTATAGGTACTATTCTTATAGGTTCTACATTAGTTAGTGCCTTATTTGATATTGGTGCCTCTCATTCCATTATTTATGCACAACTTGTAAATGGTTTGAGCTTAGCAGTGGAGTTCATGAATAGGGTTTTGATGATAGATTCACCATTGGGAGTACGGTCTAGGGACATCTTCTTGTTCAAGGTATAGTCCCTTGAGGTTGGGGAATATCTTTTTCTATGGGATCTCTATATTCTTAACATGTCAAGCTTTGACCTAATTCTAGGTATGGACTGGTTAGTATCATACCGATCCCATATTGATTTTTACCAGAGGAGAGTGATGTTTACGTCTCCTAAGGGTGACGAGTACATTCACCATCGAGAGTGGGATATCCAAGAAGGCCAAGTAGGGCCAATTCATCAGCAACTGGGAGAGCTCAGAACCCATGTTTTTATTCTATTGTTGGATGATGGAAGGTGTCAAGTAGGATTTCTTTCCACCTATAGTGGATAGATTTTAGGATGTGTTTCCAGAATATTTCTCAAGGTTTCCACCTAAGAGATATGTGGAATTTACTATTGATCTCATGTTGTGGGATGATCCAATTTCTATTCCACCATGCATAATGGTACCGACATAGCTTCAAGAGCTCAAGAATCAACTAGAGGAGTTGATGGATAATGGATTTATCCATCTAAGTACATCGTCTTAGGGATCACTTGTGTTGCTTGAAAAGAATGTTGATATGAGTTTACGCTTGTGTGTCAATTATCAAAAGTTGAACTGGATGATTGTGAAGAACTGATACCCTCTTCTATGTATCAATGGTCTCTTTGACCAGTTGAGAGGAGATTGTGTCTTTTCTAAGATATACTTGAGATCAGGGTATCATCAGTTGAGAATTTAGACTTATGATATACCTAGGACTGCTTTCAGAAGAAGGTATGGCCTATATGAGTTCATCGTAATGTCATTTAGGTTAACAAATTCACCAGCAGTGTTTATGGCCTTGATGGATAAAATCTTTCATCTGTACCTGGGTCAGTTTTTTGTAGTATTTGTGGATGAAATATTG
The DNA here is from genome assembly GCA_963277665.1 of Viscum album. Classification (NCBI taxonomy): domain Eukaryota; kingdom Viridiplantae; phylum Streptophyta; class Magnoliopsida; order Santalales; family Viscaceae; genus Viscum; species Viscum album. The sequence continues at coordinate 286,370,949 of OY728164.1, forward strand.
GTGTACACCAAGACTCATAAAGATCATTCCCAACATCTTGACAATGTCCTAAGTACAATGAGAGAGCATCAGCTATACGCCAAGCTATTTAAGTTTTTGTTTTGGATTGATCAGGTACACTTATTGGGTCACATCATCTCAAAGGAAGGTGTGTGAGTGGACTAAGAGAAAGTTCAAGTAGTGGTTTCTTGGAAGTAGCTCAAGAATGTTTTTGATATCTGTATATTTATGGGGTTATATGGATATTATCAGAGGTTCATCTAATACTTTTCCTATTTGGAAGCACCACTTTTGAGCTTGACTAAAAAGGAGATAAAGTTTGAATGGTCGGAATTTTGTTAGGATGTTTTCCAGTAATTGAAGAAGTGGTTGACATCGGAACCTATCTTGATCCTACCTAAGCCAACTAAGGAGCATACAGTGTATTGTGACACTTCTGGGATCAGACTTGGAGTAGTTTTGATGCAAGGAAATTGATTTGTGGCATATGGGTCCTGGCAGTTAAGGTCACATGAATGGAATTACCCTACGCACAGCCTCAAGTTGGCTATAGTGGTTTGTGATTTAAATTATTGGTGACATTATCTGATGATAGAGGAAGTGTACTGTGTATATAGATCACAAGATCTTGAATTATATCTTCTCATAATGAGATTTTAATATTTATCAGCGGAGATGGGTTGAGTATATACAGTATTTTGACTTTGAGCTAGGATATACGCCTGAAAAGGGGAATAGTGTTACTAATGCTTTGAGTAGGAAAACTCGTACTTAGGGTGTTTAGGAGTCTAGTGCTGAGTTGAAGATGATGACTTTGCTGGCTGAGATACATATTGTGTTTTAGGAGAGTCAGGAGAAAATGACTCTCGTATCAGTTTCAGTGGAGTCTATACTTTTGGAACGAATCAGAGACAGGTAGTATGAGGATCTAGAATTTTTATCCATGATGCAAAGTCTTGAAGGTGGGGAGACACCTTAATACTGGTTGATATATGGGGATGAGATTATTTACATCAAGAATCGATTTGTTGTTCCTATGAGTATGTGGAAGGAATTGATGTAAAAATTTCATGCCTCAAAGTGGGCAGTACATCCAAGTGTGACCAAAATGTACCATGACCTACAACGATAGTTTTGGTGGTCAGGTATGAAAAAGGATATAGCAGGGTTCATGACACGATGCTACACCTGTTAGTAAGTGAAGGTCGAGCATCAATGACCTGGAGGTTTTCTACAGTCGTTGCCCATTCTGGAGTGGAAGTGGGATGACGTAACTATGGACTTTTTAGTGGGTCTCCCAAGGACATCTCAGAAGAATGTTGTTCTTTGGGTTATTGTGGATAGACAGACGAATGTAGCGCATTTCTTTCCTATACAAGAGACTTTCTCAGTGGAGTAGCTGGGAGATTTGTATGTTTGGGAGATGGTTCGTCTGCACGGGGTTCCATAGACTATAGTTTTAGAATTTGAATTTCATTTTACATCATGATTATGGCAGGACTTACAGAAGGCGCTTGGTAAATAGGTGGTGTTGAGTACGAATTTCCACCCACAAATAGATGGGAATTCATAGCATACTATACAGGTGCTTGAGGATATGTTGCGAGCATGTGTTCTAGACTTCGGTGGGTCTTGGGAAAAGCACCTAGATTTGGTGGAGTTCGCCTATAACAATAGTTATCAGGATACTATTCAAATAGAACCATACGATGATCTTTATGGTAGGATATGTAGATCAACTTTATACTGGATAGAGGCAGGTGAGTTAGGGTTGTTGGGATCGAGTCTCGTGCAGGAGATTTCAGAGTGGGTTCAATTGATTCGAAAGCGTGTGGCTATAGCTTAGAGTAGACAAAAGTCATATGCTAACAGATGTTGATGACCCCTAGAGTTTACATAGGGTGATCGTGTTTTCTTTTGAGTTTCACTTAGGTTGGGTCACCACATGATACAGAGGAAAGAAGAGTTGACACCTAGGTTTGTTAGACCATTTGAGGTTGTGGAAAGAATCAGGTTGGTGGCATACTAATTGGCTCTTCCACAGAAATACAGTGGTATGTATGATGCTTTATATATGTCATAACTATAACAGTATCACCTCATCTCTTCTCATTTAATTAATGTGGATGATGTTGAGCTTGAGATAGATGCGTCCTTTAAGAAGCATCTGATACTTGTGTTGGATAACAGTGGGAAATTATTGCGGGGGGAGACTATGCCGATAGTTCTTATATTGTGGCAACATGGCCATGTTCAGGAGGAAAACTTAGGAGAGAGAAGTAGATATGAGGGCTCAATGGCCCAATCTTTTTTATTCATAATCATAGCGAGGCTTGGGAGTACAACTCAAGGACGAGTTGTTATAAGGTGGGGAGATTGTAAAACCCCAGCCTTTTCTGAAGATGTCTTGAGATTGATTTCAAGTATTATTTTTTTCTTTGGTTGAGTATTTTTCGTTTGGTTTTTACCTTGGAGTGTGTTCAGGTAAAAATTTGAGAAAAATTGAGTAAAGAGGGTAGTGTGTGGTTAGTGCACGGCTTTCTCTAATAGTGCACTCTAGCCCAGCAAACCGTGCAACCCTAAATAGAGGGGTTTTGTACAGCTAGTGCACGGTTTGTCAAACTGTGCACCCTAAAAGGAGAAGGCATGCCCCCCCCAAAAGAGGCGTACAGTTAAGGCGCATGGTTAGGAGAAACCATGCACCCCGAGTAGCAAATCATGCATATGGGTTTTTACTCCCCTAAAAATTGTTAAAATATTTCCCAAGCCCTCTTCTTATACACCCTAGCTCAGCCCATAACCTATTTCTCTCAATTCCAGAGCCTTCTAAAGGGATTCTAAGGTCGTTTGATCTCCTTTATTTGCGATTCGAAACTTGGATCAAAGATCTGCACCCCTCCCGGTAAAAGAATCTTATCTCTCTTGGTTTCTCGTTCCACTTCCCTTCTTCTCTCATACTAGAAGGGGTTGTTCTTCCTGTTTTGACTATATTTAGGTCCAAGATTGTGGATCTAGATCTAGAATTGAAGAATCTTGATTTTTTCGATCTTGATTTAGGGTTTTAGATCGGGATTTTGTTCTACGTCGTTATGATGCTCAAATTTTGCGATTTTCATTGGGCGGTCATTCATCAACGAATTGAGGTTGGTGGTATATCATTCAAATCTCAAAGTCTTGATTGCAATTATGTGTAGTAATTGTATAATTTTTATTTGATTTTTATCAATTGAGTTCTTGATTAAATTAATTATATTGTTGAATTAATTGATTAACAAAGATGTGATCTTGGGGGTAATTTAGATTATAGATTTGAGTAATTAATTGTGGAATTAATTAAGAGATATTGAGGTCATTATATTGAATCATTAATTGATGAATTAATTATAGGATATTGAGATTGTGATTTGAATAATTAATTGATGAATTAATTATGGGATTATTGGGGTGGTATATTTTGATTAATTAATTGAAAAATTAATTAAGGGTATTGATGTGTTGAACTAATTGTTGAATTAGTAATGAAGTTGAAAGGATTAATTAGTTGTTGAGTTAATTAATAAGATTGAGATGATTAATTGATTATTGAGTTCAACATATCAATACCCTTAATTAATTTTGGCATTGAACACGTACATTATTAATTGGGGTGAGCCTCTCCCCGAGATCCACCCGTCTTGCCGGGTCGCTCGGTCTCAATTGGGCAGACAAAATGAGGCGCGGCCCAATGTGCTGATGGATTGCTTTGACGAACCATCGTCGATCGGGCTGTCACCCTCCGGGACGCTCTGTCATCTCGGCTGGCAATGGCTCATTCCCCGGATGGGGCTCTACCTCAGGGCAGTGACCTCTTCGTGGGGGAGGGGGGTTACCATGTGTGGAGGGGTCGAAAAGGTCACACATGGGAATTCCCTTTTAAAGTAAAGAATAAAATTGATAATATTGATTAATTGTTGAGTTAATTAATGAAGATTGAGATGGTTAATTAATTATTGAGTTAATTAATAGGATTGAGAAGATTAATTAATTGTTGAGTTAATTAATGAGATTGAGATGATTAATTAATTATTGAGTTAATTAATAAGATTGAGATGATTGATTAATTATTGAATTAATTAATGGGATTGAGATATGACATGTAATCTAGAATGGTAACAAGACCATTTTGAGATATGATGTGAGATATAGAATTCTAAAAATGGCATTCTAAGATATGACATGTAATCTAGAATGGTAATAGTGGCATTCTGAGATGTGACATGGGATATAGAATGGTAACTATGGCCTCTAGGTCGTGATATCCCTTAGGGATAATTAGACTCCAGCATGGGCTGAAGCAGGTATTGAGGTTCGGGTATCCTTAGGAACCCGGGGGTTTATGTGGTTAAATAAAGAATAATTGATAATGTGATAAATGTTTACTTTTACGTTGTGTTTATTTATTTATACAACTGCATACACTATTATTGATTGGATATTGATTTAGACGTTGGTGGTGGTGGCCTACTGAGTTGTACTCATACCCTACTTGAGCTACCTGGTAGGTACTTGAATAGATGTCATGGGTGCAGGACAGGCTAAGGACAAATGCCCTGTGTTATATGACTGATTTGGGGATAGAGCATGGATTAGAGAACCAGATGTGGTTTGAGACCTTCTTGGGAGTCGTTTGTGTCTTTATTTTGAGTTGCGTTTTGACATTGAACACGTACCTTGACATGGCATATCTACTGCTTAGTTTTGATATTGTATTTCCAATTTTTGCTATCTTTTTATATTGGTATTGTTCTTTTTATGATATCTTTTAGTTATTCATTTGTTATTGTTTATTTATTTTCCGCCGGTGTTTTACTCTGATAAAGAGGGTGTAGTCTCTTTATGACTGATATTAGACTCTCGCTACTAGTTGGCAGCCTCTAGCGTACAAGGAGGCTAACTTGAGGTCACGTAACGAAACTCAATTAAATTTCTCATATTTAGAAAATTAAATTTCTCATATTTATAAAATTATTTTCATAAAATGGAGTTCATTTTTGAATTATACACATTGAAAAATGGTTAAGGTGTTTTTTTGGGATTTTTCTAAAATACTTGAATTTTGTGAATAGTAAAATACGGTATGATGCATTATAAGATAAATACATTATTCCTTGTATCATGGGTGATGTAAGTAACCATTGGTTCAAAATAACATGCACTTATTACTATTTTTTGTCACAATAATCAATATTATTATCTGTCTTGAGCAAAATAATAAAATAGTAAATAAAATATTGAGAAAGCACTCCTCTTCTGCACTATAAAAACTACCCATCACCCTCCTTTTCTCCTCACTTTTATAAGTCTTGAAACTTGTCAAAGTTCTACTCAAATCATCTTCCCTAGTCCCACCCCATGTCCAGAAGCTCTTGGTGTTGCCAAAAGACCAAAATCAATTTCCTTAAGGAGATTCTCAAGGAGGAGTATCCAAGAGGTAAAATCCACTTCCTTTTCCTTTTATTTTCTTTTCAAGTTCCTTCTTTATTTATTATCCTCTCCTCACCTCCTTTGTCCAAATGATTATGATAAATCCAGTATCATCTATATACTGGAATTATATCATGTTAATAGAAGATACATCATCAATCTCCTTACTCTCTCTTTTATTTTAAAAATGAAATCATTATCCGGGAGGTTCCAATTTACAACTTTCTTGGATGACAAACTTTTGTTCTTCAATTTCTCATTCAAGTCTAGTCATGAAACAGTTTTTATGGTTGAATAAAGTTATAAAATGTGTATTATCTCTTGTATAAGGTTCTGGAATCATTGTATATACATGGTATTAAATAATGGATCAAAACTAGTTCACTGTGATCGAAAAACTACTGAAATTAAGCTAAACGATTATCATTAACATGTTATCTAATGATTCATCCTCATACCATATAACCAAATAATATTTATAACCATTTACAATTTTGAATAATCATTAATAACATGTAATTCTAAATCTGGAGAATTATATACATTTTACATGAACTTCATTACTTATAATCAAGCGAACCGATCATGAAATCAAGTAAACAAACACTCTGGAACGATGAAATTCAATCTTATAACTTATCAAGAAGGTCATGAATAAACCTAATAAAACTATAATGAATCAAATACATGTAGAAAATGTTCTGAAATAATTAATTAATGGATTTAATTTGATTATCCAAGACATTAAGATCAAGTGAAGAACACATTCGGGCATAAGGTAAGGGGTTTCTTATCTCACTTTTATTTCCATGAGATTTCCATTGTTTGCCACTTATTTCTTGTATGTGGTGTATGTATACTGCCATTTGATATATAATATCATTATTCTCTTTATATTCATGGTATTCAATGATTCATTTGATGATTATTAATTTTTGGTTATGTGATTCAATTGATTACAATGTGGTAAGTGGTTTCTCATCTCACTTTTATTTCTGTGAGTTTTTTGTTGTTCGTCACTTATTTCTTGTATGTGGTGTATGTATGTTGTCATTTGGTATATATAATATCATGATTCTATATTAATGGTATTAAATGATTCATTTGATTATTTTTTTCATGTGATTCGATTAATTACAATTTGATAAGGGACTTCATCTTAATTTTCATTTCTTTGAGACTTACTTTGTATTGTACACCTAATCATTTTTATATAGTGTATCTACTGCCCCTTTGAGATCATTTTTCATTTGAAATTACATTCTTATTAAATATTCATATTCTTGTATAATAGATATGATTATTGTCTTAGTTGTATACCCTTTTACATTACGGTATTTATTTTGAATGTTGTTTTAACAGTAGAAATATTGATGAATCTGTATCCTCTACTCAATACGGAAATTGATAAGGCATATTATTCATGAATTAAATCTTTGTATAAGAATGTTTTGGACTTGCAGTGACGGGCGGGACCCACTATAATCTCTCGATGCATCGACATGTCTTGTGAAACAAAACAGTTGGCGATAGACCCTTCGAGTTTGTTTCCAAAACATAATCAGACGGGTTTCTACCCACAGACTTAAACCGTTTTGACGGTATGATGGTTCATGTGTCAGATACATGACGTCAAAATAATAAGCATTCTCTTTATTAAGTATTTGGTTATTACTTCCCATGAGATTTTCACTATGACAAAATCTATAGATGCATTTTCATTCTCAGTTTATTGATGATATGTGTTTTCAATCATTCACCGTGACATATTGTTTGTGTCCAATTGATTATGATTTACTTATTATTGATTCATGCTTCCTCTGTATGTAACCCTTATTGAGCATTTGAGCTCACTCATTTCATTCATTTTCTTCCCCTAGGTTATGAGAAAGTGATCATTTACTGAGTTTTCAAGGTTGCAAATTATTAGCTTTTGTTATATATTATATGTTGTTTTTTTCTCCCAATGTAAAATGAGTTTCATGTATGTATTTGGTTTATTTAAAAGTATTAAATTGATCGGTACTTCGGGATTTAATTCCTTGTAATCATCCCAATGTAATAAAATCATACACCGGTTCTAGATTTCTGGGGTCGGGGCATAACAGTATCTTCAAGATAATAGCATGAATATTTAATTTATCAATTTCATCAATTTCATCCATTTCGGGGATGGATATATGTAAAATATATTTACGCTCGTTTGTCATGAACATTTAATTTCTCTCAAACAATTTATAAGAAATAAAATGAAATAGAAAAGAAATAAAACAATATGATATTTAAAAAATTCGAATTTATCAAGAGGGGAGAAATAAATGTAAAAATATCTTTAAATAGAAAATAAGACTCACATCTCTTTGAATGAGTGGAGGTCAATGATAGGGATAACATCACCATCGTCACGATGCACAATGCATAGAATCTGATCGTGGTGATAACATATTATGAAATCGATCAAACACCAATTGAAAACGTGAATAATTTTGAAACCGAAAATCTAAGACCGATCGTAGGCGAAACACATCGTTGATGAAACGAGCGTCGAATTTGCGTATGTCGATGACAAATAAAAATACAAATATAAGAGAGATGAGAAGCAGAGAGAATAACCATTAACATATCATCATATATATATAGACTAAATGGAATTTGATCACATGGTTGATATTAATATCCACTATATCTAATCCAACGTTTCGAATTCCAATGAAATATGCATTATGAGGGAATTTTATTGAGAACAGAAGAGTCATAATTATTATAATAATTATGGTATCCATTTAATAATGTTTTACAACAACAATAAAAAATATGGCTAAATGAGTCAAATATATGGAATCTACCAAAGATTTTCCGATTGGAGGGACAATTAGGTCACCGTCTTTAGCCCTTTTATCAATGTCCGCGGCTACTGTCAGGCACACTCAATGCCAGTTTTTTACTATTTAATTAAATAATTAATAAAAAATTTGACGTGTTGCCGTATTTTCCTCCGAAAAAATATAATATAAATTCCAAACAATATTAATTATTTCAAATATTACTTTAGAAATGTTATGTCAAAAATTAAAGAAATCTATTAAAAATAAAACAAAATAACACCGTACCGTTGGGGATCATGCAAAAAGTAAACTTTAATGAATAAATAAATACGATGAACTATTGATTTGGACTATGAAATAAATAATCAACAAAAGTCACCGGAGATATTTTTAATTATATTTTCATTTTCATCAAAAAGGAAAATTAGGCGGACCGCTTTTTTTTATATTCTATAAAGTCGGCCGATGTGGTTTGCGTGTTCCCCGTCGCACGCCGACAGGGGTGATAATGAACAACGAACCGTGTTGGTGGGCCGTATTAAAAATAGAAAGATAACGGAGGATGACGCGGCGGGTGACGCGTGAGCCCCACGCTCGCTCGGTAAATCATTTTTCGGTAAATTAAATTTCAGAATTTAGGATACTGATTCACTTCCTGTAATAAATGCGTAATTAATATATTATTTGATTATTTATACGGTTAGAGTGCCTACGTGTCGCTTTGGGAGAGCGAGTGGGAATGCGACGGAGTGGGCAGGAGATGGGGAGGGGGAAAGGTCGAGGTGTCACTGAATAAAATAAAGCGACGGCTCACTGCAAGATCTATGGGGCCCACGTAATTTTCCTCTGTATTTTCGTGGGACCCGCGAGCCACTGTTCTGACGTCAGCGACCAACTTCAACAATTGCGCCATTAGTTTCGAGCTTCGGTCCCGACGTCATTATCTCAAAATATATATATATTTATAATTATTTTATTATCATTTAATTAATGAATGTCATAATTATGACAATAATAATTTCTCAATTCCAAATTATTTTTCTCATGATATATGTAGTCTATAAATATATTGATATGTTAATAAAAATATAATGGACTTTTACCTCTACATTGTATTCCCTACTTCTTGTATTTATGTTGTATTTATATTTTCATTTGTCGTTACAATCGTTATACGCAAATTCATCGCTCGCTTCGTCAACAATGTGCATTGTCTACGATCAGTCTTACATTTCCGGTTTCAAAATTCTTCGCGGTTTCAATCGGCATTCGATCGATTTCACGACACATTATCATCGCGATCGTCTTCTCTGCATCGCGCATCGTTACAACGCTGCCTTCATCCCCATCACCGGCATACGAAAAACCTCGTGGGAAAAAGATATGTCACATGTTTTTATAAACATTCTTATTTTGAAATACTCTTTCGCATGCGCATCTACTTCACTCATTCGAGGAGCTACACTAAAAGATGAGTCTTATTTTATATGCAAGATATTGTTACAGTTATTTTTCCCCTCTTGATAAATCTGAAAATAATATATGATTTTCTTAATTTTTTGTTGCGGGAAAAATAATGAGATTCTGAAGAGCTGTAATAATTTGCGAATGACAAATTCCACTCCATTACCCGGAGAGAATGTGTTTGATTAATAACCAATGTTGTCGATGTCGTGTCAAATAACATTCATCAAATAAAAGAATGAAACAACACCACCATAAGTGGTCGAATGATGAACATCACATACTTGTCGTACGTCACACCGAAGTTCGATAATCACATACATGTCGTACATCAAGCAAAAGTTCAATAATCATGCCATGAACCATGAAATTTCAGTTCTCATTCCTTGTTCACCCTATATATAGGTTCATGACGGAGATGATGTTTACTTTGAATATTTGTAAATATCGTATTGTTTTATTTTTTTTTCTATTTCGTTTTATTTCTTATAAAATGCTTGAGAGAAATTAAATGTTCCTGACAAACAAGCGTAAATATATTTTATATGTATTCATCCCCCGAAGTGGATGAAATTAATGAAATTGGTGAATAGAATATTCATGATATTGTCTTGAAGACACTGTGCCCATGCATTCTGCAGGGACTGCTTGCCGAAGGGACCTGTGTTGGTGAAGGCTTCTTGTCATGGCATATTTGCTGGGGTGGAGCAGGTCCGGTAGTTGGTTCTGGTTCTTCTCTTCTTGTGTTGTTTTCTTTTGTTTAGACTGTTTTTGTGGTTTCTCACTTTTTCCTTAAGTGTTTTGATAATAAAAAAAGTAATTTTTAGTCAGTCTTGAAGACACTATAAAACTTGAATAAATAACTTTATTCTGTTTCCTGAAATGAATGAGAATATTTATTGAAAATGATTTATTTCATTCCCCGAAATGAATGCAAATATACATGATTTTATTTTAAATCAAGTTCGAAGTGAATATGATGTTTTACGAATGATCATTGTGCTGTATTTGTTTATAACAAATAATAATAACATAACCATCAGAAGTGGTTTGATGAAAATAAATATATACAAAACACAATGAATTTTATTAACATTTATAAAATAATGAATCTCTAAAGGATGATATGAAAACAATGTCCTTTGACATTATATTGAAGAATATCTTTATTTATCAATTATTGTTCCTACAACAACAATATCAAGTGAAAAATTATTATTTATCATATTCTTATGGATTATCAATATCATCTCATGTAATTCATTTATCCCCTGAAGCGGATGTAGCTATTCCTATAGATCATAAATGAAATGATTGAATTACATAGTTTTGATAATCCAATATATTTTATAAAAATGATTTTACCACCTGAGGTGGTTAAAACAATGATCACCATAATCAATAAAATTTATATTTTATGCAAGATGATCATAATCAATAAATAATAAATTATTATTCACGGATCATGAAATTCGATGAATGAATTCATTCCTCGATGTAAATGCAGTTTTAATTACTATATCTCATTCATTGAAGTGAATGAAATTATTCATGAAAATTTTGATATAATTTGTGCTATCATGAATATTTGAGAGTTGATGAGGTTTGATCAAATGATTTCTCCTTCATTTGATAAAGTGAATGTTATTTATGAATTATAATTTTAGATGATGATAAGGTGTGTGTTGTGAATCCATAAGATTCTTCAACATTGGTTATCGCTACCACATTCAAAAGCTTCAAAAGACGTGGGAGCTCCTATCCCAGGTAGATGCATTGTAAAATAATATTTGGGCTCAAATTTTCAAAATATTTGGGTCAAAAGTTCTAAAATATGCAATAATTTGCTTGGTGATGGGCCTAACCCGTTATGATTAAATTATGAATTCATCAACCACTATAAGTGGAACTTATAAATATAAGTTTGCACAATGAAAGATCCTGGAGATCTTATATGCATCGATCTTGAATCAAAATACTTATAAATATTATTTTGATTAAATGCTTCAAAAGAACTTATAGATGAGTTTGTATATGCTCGTATAAGTACATTTACCAGTAGAAAAAATTAATTAACGACTCCAGAAGAGCGAATATATTCCTACCTGGTAGTACAAATTCGTAATGATTTGTTATATCTGAAGTCTCGATGAGATATATGAATGATATTATTGAAAATGAATATCATATGGAGACACTGGATAAAAAAGGTACCTTGATATGTAACAAACATTCATAAAAGTGATTATAAAGAATTTGTTATGTACAATCGAATCAATAATGGTAAACCAGAAGTTTACCAATCCTGACACTTTAAATATATGACATGATGCTTTAGTCTATCCAGGATCAATTATAATGAAATATATTGATTCAAGTATACACGAGTATCGATTTATTGATAACATATTAGACATCCATCAGGGTGAGAATGATGAATTTATTTAATGGATGCATGTCTACAAAATTATCAATGAATTCATTATCATTAAGTCATTATGAATGCCCCCTATATAATAATTTACCCCGAGGTACCAATTTTTTAGGTAAACTATTTATATCATTAGCAGATATTATGGAAATAAATTTCCTATATACTTATGAAGAAGTATATATAGGCGCAATCACCTACCATGTGATCCATTTATACGAAAGATGCATCCATTAAATGATCACATGTGTTATTTGCTGCTGATGAGTATATATTACAAAATGGTCCTGTAGAACCATTGACAAGATGCTCACAACACTGTGGATGTAAAGTGTTGAAAATCAATAGTTTTATTATACACACCCGAAGTGTGGTCGAATTGATTATATAAAATCATTGTTCATCATAAGTAGAAAACAATAAATATATTTTCCCTTGAAGAGTAAAATGAATATATCTACAACATTATATCTTTTTAGATATTGTCTCTGAAGTGACACTGGTACCAGAAAAATTATGAGATCTCAATCAAATGTTGATGATGACATATTTTCTTTGAATGCTTTTAAAACTCATTGATGACAATGGATTTTGACAGATGTCGACATCATAATAATTGGCCAAAATTATTAAAGGAACTTATGAAATTATAAAGTTTTGGATTGATTATCCAAACTATCAAGAATATTGAATATCGATGATCTTATTATAAGAAATATTCTTCCTTGTATATTTTGATATTTATATGAATATCAGAAGGGTTTGAAATGCGTGAAGCATATTCAAAATTATGAAAGTTTCACCCAATCTGATAAATTATGGGGTGAATTGAATAAGATGTATCCATATTAAGTTAAGGAAGACTCTAAATTGAATTTATCATCCCATGGTTTGTATGAATCATTATATTATTAAGATGTTTTGAAAAACATCTAAACTCTTCATGAAGAGTCTTCTGAAATCAATGAATTATTTGATCATGATATTACATGGAATGTCCTTATATTTTGAATTAATTATCCTGAAGATGAAATATTAAATTTTTGGAATGGTTTTACCCTTAATGAATAATTAAATCTCTTGCTTCTAAGAGTGATATATTTCATACATAATAGGTTGATGAAGAACATACTTATCCCACAAGGATTAAATATATGCACATTTTATTAATCCCTGAAGGATATACATGTACATGTGCATATGAACCTTGCAAATAACAATAAATCATATTATGATGCAAGGTAATGTTCTTCCCTATTCATTGAAATATAAAGGGTATAAATTATTACTATTTCAAAATTCAGAATTGAATGTTTTGGTTATGAATTGATCATGGATATTCTATGAGTTAAATGTAGTGATGATCATTATGAATGGGAGATGTAATTATTTCACTCTTTTTCCCTAAGTCAAGTTTTTCCATTGGGTTTTCTTGATAAGGGTTTTAACGAGGAAACACTTTGGGGACTTGATGTTATTGTACTTTTTCCCCTAATCAAGTGTTTCCCCCTGAAGGGTTGTTCCTTGATGAGGTTTTTAATGAGACAATCATACATCATAACAGATATCCTAGGGTATGTTATAAATTATTATAGATATCTACAATTAATAGAAATTGTTGGTCTTCCCCATGGGTTATAAGTTTTCAATGAGACCATTCATTATTACCTATGGTCTTCCACCCATGTCTCGAAGACATAATTAAATAATAATATTAATTGATGTCCTGGAGACACAATTAAATAATATAACCAGGGAGAGTACGGAACACTGCACTCTTTTCCCTTCATCAGGTTTTTCCCACTGGGTTTTCCTGGTAAGGTTTTTAATGAGGCAACATGACATAGAATTCAATTATTTTGGCTTTACATATTTTTTCCACAGGGTTTTTTAAGTGAAGATTATATAAGATTCCATGAAATTATGACATCTAAGGGGGAGTGTTATGAAACATTATTAATGGATTTCATAATTATGACAATAATGATGACTCCTCAATTTCCAATTAATTCCCCCCCTTAATGGCCAACCTTTCATATTCTCACCATTGGATCAGATCTCATGTACTCTATAAATATGGTGATATGTTAATGAAAATGTGATGGACTTTTGGCTCTATATCGTGTTCCCTACTTCTTGTATTTCTCTTGTATTTGTATTTTCATTTTTCATTACAATCGTCATACACAAATTCATCACTCGCTTCATCAACAATGTGCGTTGTCTATGATCTGTCTTACATTTCCAGTTTCGAATTTTTTTTTGTGGTTTCAATCAGCATTTGATCGATTTCACAACATTTATAACCATTTCATATTTTTAGAAAAGTTTTTTTTATAGAAAACTTAAAATTTAAATATGAAAAATGACAATCTAATGAGCGATTAAACCAATTATATCGATGGATGTGTTTATAATTAGCTAAGTCATTTATTGAAATAAACTCCCTGTGTTTTTTTGAGATACGAGAGAGAAAATAAATTACTGATCAAAATCACCAGATCTACAAATCCAATCAGGAAAAGAGTCAACCAAATAATTATCACCACAAGATTTTCCATAGCTTTCCAATCGATGAGCCTTCATATTACCCCCTTCTTTGATGAAAGAAAATTTTCATTCAACAAATTTTTCGATCAATGACCAGATATTTCTTAGGATAAGGGCAAATGACTGCGGATCCTCCTCATTCTTTGATAAGGTGGTAATCACTTCAAAGTAATCCGATTCCACCAAAATAAATTTCCAAGATTTTGAGTGAGCAATAAGGATCCCATGAAGTATAGAAAAATCCTCTACCACCACAAGACTCCAAAAGGCTTGGAAAACTATACAATGAGCTTCCACAACCTGGCTACTACTACGATGAGTAATAAATCCAACACCAACCCTCGAATTAGCAGAGACAGTCACATCTGTAGTAATTTTGATAAAACCCTCTGGGGGAGGAGTCCAACAATGAGAATTCAATCAATTACAACCCAACATGGGCCTCACGTCATTCAGATTCCAGCATTTCATCCATTCATTGACCCTCTCGATCCAAATACGATCTTGGGTCACCTTTATTTGGAAGATAAACTCATTTCTTATAGTCCAAATCAACCAGGAAATTGTGCAAAGCAACCCCACCACGTTTGGTTCCAATAAAGACACCCAATTATTTTGGTTTTAGACCAACCCAACAGAAGGATCAAAGAAAATTTTAAAATATGGTATCCATTCCTTCCACACCCCTTCCACCCACGACAAAAGAGAAATGCATGCATAGAAGATTTCACATCTTAGAGGCACAAATGATAGCTATCATCCTCCACAAGATGTCGTCTTACCAAGAGGTCACGGGTTGGAAGAAGTCCAACACAAACCTTCCACCAATTTTTTTTACCTTAGGTGGAGATGTGAGTGACCAGAGCATCCCCCATCAATCAATAGGATGATTTTGAGCCAAACCATAAACACACATTTTGTAGCCTGAGCGAACTGAGTACCTCCTAGAAGAACCCCCCATCTAGTAACTCTGATCAATGCCCACTCTTGGCATGAGAGGAATACTGAAAATGAGATTACGATTGACCTCATTAAACAAGTTTCAAATCTTTTCCCGATCCCATACCTCCAACGAATAATTGATCAGATCTCACACCCTTGCATTTTTGAAGCCTGGAACAACAGTTGTAGAAACCTTAAAATTTTCTCTATTTTATAGCCACATATCATTCCAGACACTAACATCATTCCCATCAGCAATTATATAAACACATCCTCTCTCAAGAAGTGATTTATCACCCCATATGCTTATCCTAAAAAAACTTGGCTGCAGTCCTAGCTGGGCATGCAAATAGTCAGAGTGAAGAAAATATTTTACAGGCAAAACCTTTGAGAAAAGGATATTTGGATTGGAGAGAAGGCGTCATCATTAATTATCTAGAAGTGCCTCATTAAACCATTTGAGATTCCTAAATCCAAAACCTCCACGGTACTTCGAGATACAAAATTTCTCCCATGACATCCAATGAGTGTTATGTTTTCCATCGTGGGATCCCCACCAAAAGTTAGTCAGCCGAGAATATATTTGATCAACAAGAGATTCCAAAAATTTGAATAACGATATAGCATAAGATAATATTTCTTGGCCCACTGACTTAATGAGAACTTCCTTCTCTGCCTTGGAAATCTTTCTACTAGACCATAAGCAAATCAAAATTTCCACCCTATCCATGATTGAAGCGAACACTTGTTTCTTCGATCTACCGACAACGGTTGGGAGGCCCAGGTATTTTAGATGCTTTTCAACCAGAGGAAAACCACACAACCACTACAATTACTCCATCTTTTCTTATACCACACCTTTACTAAAGGATAATTATAACTTTAAAGGGCTAATATGTTACCCAGAATCCCTTTCATACAGTTTAATGATTTTCAGAACTGAGTTGCACTCTTACGGGGTAACACAAGCAAAAAGGAGACTATCATCTACAAAGAAGAGATGGGAGATAGGGGTTCTATTTCAGTATACCTTCGCACCATGGATAACTCCTTTCTCTACCGCTTTCAAAAGGAGATGATAAAAATTATCACCCACCAGAATGAAGAGATAAGGCGAGAGTGGATCCCCTTGCCGCAACCCTATTGAGGGCTTAAAACTCTCCGAGGGGGGGCCATTAATATTAATCCTCAAAGAAAAAATTGTAACATAGTTCATGATATTAAATATCCATTTCATCCCAAAGCCCAACCTTGAAAGAACAAGTTCAAGAAAATTCCATTCAACTCTGTCATAATCTTTCCTCATATCTAATTTCATCGTCATAATGACTTTTTTGGAAGATGAACAAATTTTCATAGAATGAAATAATTCATATACAAGGGATTCATTGTCAGTGATAGACCTCTTTGGGAAAAAAGTACTTTGATTTTCAGTAACAAGTTGCAGGAGGAAATCCCTAAGTCTGGCCACCAAGATTTTGGAAAAGATTTTGTAAATAACATTGCACAAATTGATTGGGCGAAATTCTGTAATTTGCTATGGGCGGATGAGAGTAATAAGAGTTTCATTCAAGGCTTTAAGAGAATATTTTACTACCCACATCTCCTTCAGTAGGGTAACCACATCAGGCCCAACAATATGCCAGAAGTGGTTGAAGAATAGTGCATGAAACCCATCAGGCCCCGGGGCCTTTGTAGAGTGAATAAGATGGAGGTCCCCAAACACTTCATCCTCAGAAATATCTCTTTCCAGCTTATGGTTCATATCCTCTATGAAAATTTTCAGAATACAACTAGTCAAACAATCAGGAGTGTCAATACCTTCCGTTTTATAGAGGTTACTGAAAAAATTCAGAATAATGGAGTGAATAAAAGTGTTATTGGTGATAAGATTTTCAGTAGGATCCTCAAGTTGAGCAATGTGGGTTTTCCTCCTCATTACAGTCACTTTTTGGGAAAAAAGTTAGTATTCCAGTCACTAGTAATGCGAAACGAGCAGGCTGGGGTGGGGCTGGTCAAGCCCGCACAGGTTTGAACCTGCACGGGTTTGTCCGCAAAAGCCCGCATATAATGCGAACAAAAAATTTCAAACCCGCCCCGCCCCGCATAAACCCGTGGGTTGCCCGTGGGCTTACCCACATTTACAAAAAAAATACTATTTATAATCATTTAAATACTACATTTTTTTTATCATTCTTAAAGGTATTTGTGGGGAGAAGTATGAATTAACAATAACTAGAGTTTTAAAGGATGTGATGGAACATTTTTTTGTGGGTTAATGGTGGCATGCAGTAACGCTGATGTGGTGAAGAACTGTTGTGATAGAAAGAGGTGAGTGATCAGTGATGGGCGATGAATGATAATGTTGGTTGTGTGGTGATGTGAACAACTAAACCTGTGAATGAATGAAGTCTCTCCAGGTAACGGTCAGTTTCAGAGGAAGCTATTAACGTTTTCATGAGGTTCTATCCAATTATCTTAATAACAAAATAAAATTAAATAATAACAAAATTAAATCGACCTAAATGATTATAACAACTCTTATAGAATTGAAACCATGTGCATGACCGATGAGTTCAATTTTTCGAGAGATGGGTTGACACACCATGTGAATATGGTTAATAATTACTATATAAATAATATAATATCACATTAAAACAATAAATATAGGCCTATTTAAAATTCACATGTGAATAAATGGTGAATTAATATGACCATTATGGTGAGAAATCATATGTCACCGTTTAACCATGATTTTTTATTAAAAAAACTAAAATGTAAAAGAAACATATATTGTAAAAATAATATATATATATTTTTAAATTAGGCCCGCGGGCAAGCCCGCACCCGCGCGGGCTCAACCCACATTGGCCCTCACTCTAAACAGTCAAAAATTTTAGGCCCGCCCCGCCCCACATCCGCCCCATACCCGCAAAGCCCACGGGCCACGAGCCCGCTTTGCATCCCTACCAGTCACCATCCCTAATATTAGATTCTCTTGTCCCCATGAACCAAAAACTCTCCTTCTCCCTCAACGCCGCATTAAGATTCTGTTCTGAAAAAGAGATATCCTTGAGAACAGAATCAAAACAAGGAAGAGTGTAAAGTCTCTTCAAGCAATTTTTGCAGCTTTAATGCGACTGGAAAAATCACCGAACCGAACCGAACTCCACTTTTGTAAACATGATGCATGATTACAAACATTGGAGGGAACACAACAGTTCAATGCTTCCCAAGTCGACTTAACCACCTTCTCACAATTTCCATCTTGGTGCCAAAAACTTTAAAAGTGGAAGGCACGCACACGCCTCCTCTGTTCCCCTTGAGAGACTGTCGACAAAATGATTGGACAGTGGTCAGAAGAAACCAGAGGCAGATGAACTACATAAAAAGCATGGAAGAGAGCTTCCCATTCATTTGTGCCAACAAATATATCCAATCGTTCAACAATACAGTTCGCTATTGATCTGCCTCGATGCCATGTAAACAGACAGCCAAAAAACCCAAGATCAAGAAGAGAGTTTGATACAAGATAATTCATAAAATATACTACCAAAAAATATATTAAAAATATATGAAAAAATATTAAAAAATTAAAAAAATATGTTTCATTCCAAAAATAATTACACAAAAATTATTAAAAAACATATTTTTTCATTAAAAATAAACCTAAAATAGATTTTTTTTGTATGTTCAGTTGAAAAATCTAATAAAAAACACTTATCCATATATTATTCCCTTTATTTAATATAAAAATTAGATTAAAAAATGCATCAACATGTTATGGTACAAAAAAATCACATAATTGCTATGCAATAATATGATTATTATGGATTGTCACAATTTCCATGGAAATTGAAATCTAGCCACTGTATTTTGATAGTTGAATATGGATCGATCTGGATCGTTAATTGTATTCTCATGTATCCTATATATATATATATCAACGTCATAATAGAAATTAAAATTTGTGACTTACATTGTCTTTCTCTACATCTCCATCTATTCCTTTTTACATTAGTGTTGTGTTGTGTTTGTTTCATTCATTATAATCTTAGTACTTCATCTTCTATCAACAATGCACTTTATATACATTCTATATCGCATTCCATCCATGATCGACATTGCATCTCGGTTTTGAAATATGTTATGATTTCAATCGGAATTACAATCACATTTTTCAACATGACATTAACACGAGTTCTACATATATAAAAAAAGGCTTATATTAACAAGAAAGATGCATTTGTTATAGTTGGTGACATAAAACCCACTTTATTATGTACTACAAATTACAACATCTTGTATATGATTTGATATATGCATGTTTTAATATTATCAAATTTTGTTCTTTTCTTATGAATGCGATACATGATAACATACTTAAAATGTTCATCACATCAATAGGTACTAGAAATTCTTAGCTATAAAGAGAACCTAGAGATGCCATAATAATATTCTTAAACTATGTCATGCAGTCTAGACACATCATCCTGACAGAACATGGATAATATATGATTTTCAAGTAATAGAGTCTCATATTGTCATGAACCAACCTAGGTCGACCCTAAACTGGTCACCAGAGCCAATCAATGACCATGCTTGAGAGGTGTTCCCGATCCTCCCGGGCTAGCGACAAGCACCATGGCATCAACAGAGTACAAATGGGAATGATTTCTCCCAATGAAAATAAACTAAGTAGCAAAAATAAATAGAACAATGAAAAATAAATAAGCGTAAGGAAAAAGAAAGAACGATCAACAACATGACTAACCTGACCACGACCAAGACTCCACATAACCCCGTGGGTCACTCTTCGATACTGAAACCAAACATCACCCAAGGTGATCTGAACCAAAGTTGGAACCTGCAGGAGAAACTAAAAGCAAGAAAACACTATAAGTATGAGTATTAAAACTCAGTAGGTAGGCCCGACTAATTCTATTCCTAGTGCACATCCTTTAAATAAAGAAAACATTGATTCCAGGTTTGAAATACAATCTATAAACATAGGGTTTTCCATAATTTACATTTCAAAGTAAACAAATCACAACCCATTGCCCTCCATTTTAAAACAAGGTTCATTGCGAAGATGAGCTAAGTTTACGGGAAAGAAGGTTAAAAAGGGAACCAAGTAAGAAACATTCATTTTTCATTATAAAGTGAAATAGGGATTAAAAACTTTTTAACAAAAACATACATTCAATGTTTATCAAGGAAACTCCAAAACCAAGAGCAAGGGAGACGGTCTCACAACGACGGTAATGGCTAACGAGTCTAGTGTCAGATCATCATGGGAATACCTAGGAACTCATAGGAATACCAGAACATACTATACATGTGACTCTTCCTGAAGGCATTCCCTACTCAATGACGTCATAACTCCCTAATGCCCGACTATCTCCCTACCTGGCCTGGTTGAGAGGCCCGACCCCATAGCAATAAACCCAAGTATCCACCTGTTATGGGCCACTAGCCAGTACAATAACCTAAACTAGTGTAACAAACATTCTTAGAAATCCTCTTTGCTATGCTAGGCTCCCATGCTATGTTCGTAAGGGGGTGTGCCAAACATTACAAGTAACAAGTCACACATATATATACTATCACACACCACCGCAACCGGCACCACCCCGACCTCCTCAAGGAGTATCTAATGCCTCAAACAAAAATCGCGCGGGTGGAGTCCCATGCCGAGGACACCCCCACCCCTTTATCATCTAACTAGGCAAAGGATCCCTCATAGGGTTTTCCAAAAGACCAATTTAAGATACCAAACAGGCTTTAAATTTTTTTTACTAAACAACCCATTTCATAAATATCCCTACACAACCCCATTTTGAGATCCAAACTACCCTTCAAAACCAAAATGCCTTTACAAAGACATATTGACACACACATAATGCGCAAAAAACCCATTTAAAAAATCTCATCACCAATTTGAACATCAACAATAAATTTATAAAAACAAACAAACCATGTCTCTAAAAACTTTTAATCACTTAAAAGTGCCAATCGAGCAACTTGACTAACACAAAGTATGCACAACTTAACAAAAACGCACCACACGTTAAAAAAAACTTTTAAAATCATGCACACCTCAACACATTTCCAAAACATGATTTTCACCATTCATATTATTTAATAAACCATTCAAAAATTTTATAAAACAATTTTGAGAAGTATTCCACGACTTTACACACACAACCAACTCAAAAACTCCTCTTTTGACCAAATGCATGCCCGTAATATACCAAAACAAGATACACAACCCCTATAAAATTTAATAAACTAGTTGTGCAATTTATAAAACACTCACCAGTTACACAATAAGAGTTTTCATCTAAAATGAACTCTAATACATATAAACATGGTACTTAAAAGAATTAAACGCATATGAAACTTTTCCAAAAATAAAATTCGTACTGCACATATTAATCAAGAAACACATTAAATTAACTAAGCAAGAAAAATATTTAGCCGAATAATGGTTATACCTAGAAACACCAATGAATTTCACATGATACAACTAATTTAATAATAATAAAAGATAATTTAGCAATTAAAGGAGGTGAAAACATCAATAAATCAATGTGAATACAATTTAAAGGGCATTATGCATTGAGGTCCTACCTCAACTAATGAAGAACACCTGGAAATCAGTGCGAAATGTCAAACACACCTCAATCGCACCCGCAAAAAGGTAAATTCAACCATAATCATCAGAACAAACCCAAAATTTTATGGATCGAATAAAAAAGAACAACCCTAGCATCCAGGGTTTTACCAAAATCAAAAACCTCACCAAGGAAAAACCCTAGATCAAGGAAAGGAGGAAGAAAAGGGAGTATCGGAGGAGGAAGGTCATCGCCGGAGGAGGCCGCACTAACAATGGATGGTAGGTCGTGCTGGTCGGAAAGGGGCACGCAGATTGGGGTGCATGTGCAAAGGTCTCCCGAGTTGGATGTGGCGCGCCAGAACAGGGGGTGCACAATGGGGGTGCGTCACGGGTCAGCTCGCGCTGGCGGAGGGGAAGAAGGCTGACCCGCTCGCTGAAGTTGGTGGGTGCGAAGAGGAAGAACACGCAGATAGGGGGGAGGTGTGCACCGAACTAGGTAGGGTGGAGGAGGGAGTCGCAACCTAAGGGTGGGGGAGAGGAGAAGAAGATAGGGGATAGAAAAAAATAAGAACAAAGGAATCCCTAAAATAAAAATAAAATAAATTAAAAAGAAACTAATTCTAATAATAATGATAATAATATTAGGACAATACTAATAATAATATTATAACAATAAAAGAATTCCTAATAATAGATTTAATTAACATTAATTTTAATTGTAATATTTATAATAACAATAATAGTAATCTACAATAATAACACTATTCATTATAATAGTAAAAACAAACAAACATAAGGATAAAATTATTTTTAACACTTGTTTCATTCTTGATAATAATAATATTAATAGAATTTTTAATAATAATGAAAATAATTATCATTTCATTTTTAATAATAATAATACCAATTAATTAAATTTAATAATAATAATAATAATAATAACAATCCTCATAAAATTTGATAATATTATCATTATTATTATTATTATTAGAGTAACACTTAATTTTTTATTTTGATTTTCTTATTTTATTTTTAACTCTGATTTCATTATCCTTTTAACTTTTAATTCATCCTGCATATAGGGCAGGCCGTGCGGTGACCATGACATAGCCACACAGTCTCCCAACCATGCTGCTCTGGCCGAGTGCCAGACACCCCCAAGCCCAAAACACCCGTTTTCCTCAGTAAAACTCAAAAAATTTAAACAGGGACTCCCCCGAACCTTGACCCGAGCTGGAACCAAGCAAAAATTAAAACTCGGTTGTGACAATTCTTTCTACCATAACGATTTCTGCCCCTGGAAAGATATAATAAGGCCGAGCCCCAAAATAGAAACTGATGCTCCTTTACAGTTTAAGGAGACCCCCAAAGAACAAAAAAAGAAAAGATTACAAAAACACCACCAATGAGAGAAATACTAACGAGATGAACTCAGGAGACCAAACCAGACTCCTCGCTAAGTGCCACCTACCCTCAAAAGCTTAGACACCTCCAGTTGATTGATCGGGAAAGAAACAAAACTTCCACAACGCTAAATCTAGCCTTACACCTTAAACCTCACAAAGCGGAACACATACAATCTATTCAAACAAGTGAACAAAAACAAATTCCATCCCACAGATACCTTTATAACTTACTCCAACCAAAACTACCAGAAAACTTTGATCTCTACATTTACTCAAAGGGAGGGATTAAAATTAGGTGGTTCCACACAAGACTAACCACCACCAAAACGATGCCAAGGACGAGACTAAGATACTGACATGGGGAGGCCCAAACAGATTCCCCACCATAAGAAACATGACAAAACTGAATTCAATGATACCCACGATGGGTCTCCCCACCATAAGGACTGTCGAGATTAACTGAACTCGAAGAGTTTCCACACATATCAAAAACCCCTACCATAAGGGGAGGGGAGGGAAGACCCCAACTAATGGGGCATCAAAACTATATTCATCGATATACCAACAACTTCACACCCCTGGGAGAACACAAACCATGCCACAATCAATTCACACAACCAGGTCACACAAGGCCCCCCTTTAATGAAGGTCTACACTCAGTGAGACACAACCACTGAAATTAAAAAAAAGGATGATGCAATTACACCTCCTCATAACCAAGGAATACTCTTACACCAAAATAGGTCATAAATGTCTTGATCTCCTGTGTCGAGAATAGAATTCAGACCAAAGCCTTCTCACACCGCTGGGGTTCCCCTAACTATGTACCAACTTCACTCCATGACCTATGGCTGTAGATCCGATGTTTGAAGCATATTCTGCCTTGCAGTCAGGATTTCAAAACCCCCGAATAGAAAACACAAATCAAAATTTCACAAAACAAACTTCCATTGAAATAGGAGTTTAAAAAGGGTTCGACAACAACCATTCTTACAACTGAAGGAAAAGAAACACCACATAATTCCACCAGACACAACTATTACATCCAGAGAACATTACAAAATAATCTCTATGAGATTTCCAGACCTGGAAAGCCATGTGGAGTTAGGGACATTTACCTAAAATACTCTCTATAACGGTGGTATGGTTGGTACATGACCACCAACCATGTGTCCAAGTCTCCCATCAATACTAGTTTCCCCTTGTGAACCATTTTGGATCTTCCTTAATTCTAAAAATTGCTTTGTAAAGTATTGTTTTGGAAATTGTAAAAAGTTGAATTTAAAATAGTAATGGATTTGTTTTGACTAAGTTCCTTGTTTTCTTGTTTCATAGTGTCCACCCCCATGAAGGTTCAATGGATCCCCAAGGTACAGCTTTGGGAGATGCATATATAGCAAATAATCCAATTGATTAACCCATAGACTATGTCCTTAAGTTCCAAAAGTTGAACCCTCCTCTCTTTTATGGTCAATAAAATCCGATCGAAGTGGAGGAGTGGATACAGAATATTGAGAGAGACTTCAGTTTCCATGTGATTCATGAGTCATTAAAGGTAAATTTTTCTACCTTCATGCTTGAAGGATTGACATGGAAATGGTGGAAAACTGTGTCTCGAATCAAGCCTTAGGAAGATCTTTCTTGGGAGTTCTTCAAGTCATCGTTCATCCAATGGTATTTCTATGAGATGACAAAGCTGATAAAGATGATGGAGTTGTGTGGTATTAAATAGGGTGTTGGATTAGTATTATAATTCTATCGACATTTCTTGGACCTAGTTCCGTATGACCCATGGTATGTTGTAAAGAATCTGGAGAAGGCTCGACATTTTGAGTTTGGGATTTGACCTGGACTGCAGTCGAAGGTGGCAGAACTCAACCTAACCACCTTCTTCGATGTAGTGAAAAATGACTTTCCTACTGAATCCAAGTTAGTAGGAGGACTTGGAATGGTGAATCATCCTCTAGTCTTTGGAATCAGTGTAGAGGTTGCCGATAAGAAGAATGGGAAGTGACTTAATGTTGGTGGTGCTGGTAGGGGAATTAAGAGACCTTCAGGCCTCCAGTCAACTTCTTTAGAGCGTAATGATGTAATCTATCATTAATGTGGTAAGAAGGGTCACAAGAAGCTGTTGTGCCTGAGTGCTCCAAGAACCTACCACACCTGTGGATGCCTAGGTCACCTGTAGCGATTCTGTCGGGGTGTTTCCAAGAAGCACTGTGAAGCCATACCCAACTCTTCAAAGGTCACCTCATCCCATCTGTAGGAGTAGGGAATGCATTTAGAATGAGTCACATGTATAGTATGTTATGGTCTTCCTCTAAGTTTCTAGGTATTCCCATGATGATTTGACACTAGAATCGTTAACCATTAACCTCGTTGTGAGACTGTATCCCTTACTCTTAGTTTTGGAGTTTCCTTGGTAAACCTTGAATGTGTGTTTTTGTTAAAAAGGTTTAAGCCCCATTTCACTTTATAATGAAAAACGAATGTTTCTTACTTGGTTCCCCTTCTAACCTTCTTTCCCATAAACTTAGATTATCTTTTTAATGAACCTTGTTTTAAAATGGAGGGAAATGGGTTGTGATTTGTTTACTTTGAAATGTAAATTATGGAAAACACTATGTTTATAGATTTTATTTCAAACCTAAAATCAATGTTTTCTTTATTTAAAGGATGTGCACTGGGAATAGTATTATTCAGGCCTACCTATTGAGTTTTCATACTCATTATTATAGTGTTTTATTATTTTTAGTTTCTAATATAGGTTCTAGCTTTGGTTCAGATCACCTTGGGCGATGTTTGGTTTCAGTATTAGAGAGTGAACATGGGGTTACATGGAGTATTGGTCATTCATTATTTTTTACTATCGTCTATTTATTTTGCGTTATTCTATTTATTTCTACTGCTTAGTTTATTTTCATTTGGAGAAATTGTACCATTTGTACTCTGTTGATGCCCTAGTGATTATCGCTAGCCTGGGAGGATCGGGAAAGCCTCTCGGGCCTTGCTACAGATCGACTTGGGTGATTATTTTAGGGTCAACCTGGGTTGGTTTATGAAAAAATGGCATCAGAGTAGGTCATCTCTTTTGAGGACCTTTATTTTTAGAGCTCCCATTATTATTTTGGGTTGTCATGGTAGAAGGAGTAGGATTGTTGGGCTAGAAGCATAGGAATGGGAAGGACATCATGAACCCTTGATCGTTCCAAACCTTTGGTTACCAGGGGATTTCTGGGTTTGTTAGTGTCTTTTGGTTCTTATGGTTTGTTTAGTGTTGGGAAATAAAAATGGATTTGGAAAGTGGCCTCCATGAGCTCGTAGGGCCTGACAAGCCATGCGAAGATGGGAAAATGGCCCTAGAATACTCTCTATTATGGTGGTGTGATTGGCATATGGCCTCCAACCATATGGTCAAGTCATCCATTGACACTAGTTTCCCCTTGTGAACTGTTTTTTGGTCTTCCTTAATTTTAAAAATTGCTTTATAAAGTCTTGTTTTGGAAATTGTAAAAATTTGAATTGAAAATGGTAATGGATTTGTTTTGATCAAGTTCCTTGTTTCCTTGTTTCATAGTGTCCACCCCCACGAAGGTTTGATGGAACCCCAAGGTGCAGATTTGGGAGATGCATATGTAGAAAATACTCTAGTTGATCAACCCATAAACAACGTCCTTGAGTTCTGGAAGTTGAACCCTCCTCTCTTTTATGGTCAAGTGGATCCTCTCAAAGTGGAGGAGTGGATGCGAAAGATTGAGAGAGACTTCAGTTTCCTTATGATGCTTCAGTCATTAAAGGTAATGTTTTCTACCTTCATGCTTGAAGGCTCGACCTGGAAATTGTTGAAAAATATGTCTCAAAGCAAGTATCAGGAAGATCTTACCTGGGATTTCTTTAAGTTATTGTTCATCTAACAGTATTTCTCTGAGATGAAAAAGTTGAGAAAGAAGATGGAGTTGTGTGGTATTCAGCAGAGTGTTGGATCAGTATTATAATTCTATTGATATTTCTTGGACCTAGTTCCATATGACCCATGGTATGTTGCAAAGGATCCCGAGAAGGATCGACATTTTGAGTTTGGGATCTAACTTGAACTGCCGTTGAAGGTGGAAGAACTCAACCTAACAAACTTCTCTGACATAGTGAGACAAGCCTTTCGTGTTGAAGTTGAGTTAGCAGGAGGACTTGGGGTAGTGAATCCTCCTCTAGTCTTTGGAAGCAGTGAAGAGGATGCCGATAATAAGAATGGGAAGAGGATTGATGCTGGTGGTGCTGGTAGGGTAATTAAGAAACCTTCAGGCCTCTAGTCAACTTCTTCAGAGCACAATACCATGATTTTTCATCAATGTGGTAAGCAGGGTCACAAGAAGCCGTCGGGCCCGAGTTCTCCAAGAACCCACCACACCTATAGACGCCTGGGTCACCTACAATAGTTCTGTCGGGGTGTTTCCAAGAAGCACCGTGAAGCTATACCCAACTCTTCAAAGGTTACCTCAACCTGTCCGTAGGAGTAGGGCATGCCTTCAAGATGAGTCACATGTATAGTATGTTCTGTTCTTCCTATGAGTTCCTAGGTATTCCCGTGATGATTTGACACTAGACTCATTATCTATTACCCTCATTGTGAGATTGTCTCCCTCACTCTTGGTTTTAGAGTTTCCTTGGTAAAACTTGAATGTGTGTTTTTTAAAAAGGTTTTAAGCCCTATTTCACTTTATGATGAAAAATGAACATTTCTTACTTGGTTCCCTTTTTAACCTTATTTACCATAAACTTATCCCATCTTCGCAATGAACCTTGTTTTAAAATGGAGGGAAATGGATTGTGATTTGTTTACTTTGAAATGTAAATTATGGAAAACCCTATGTTTATAGATTGTATTTAAAACCTAAAATCAATGTTTCTTTATTTAAAGGATGTGCACTGGGAATAAAATTAGTCAGGACTACCTACTGAGTTTTAATACTCATGCCTATAGTGTTTTCTTGTTTTTAGTTTCTCCTGTAGGTTCCAGCTTTGGTTCAGATCGCCTTGGGTGACGTTTGGTTTTGGTATCGGAGAGTGACCCATAGGGTTACGTGGAGTCTTGGTCATGGTCAAATTAGTCGTGTTGTTGATCATTCTTTATTTTTCCCATCGTCTATTTATTTTGCGATGTTCTATTTATTTCTACTCCTTAGTTTATTTTTATTGGGATAAATCTTTCCCATTTATACTCTGTTGATGCCCAGACACTTGTTTCCAGTCTGGGAGGATCGGGAATGCCTCTTGGTCCTTGCCATGAATCGGATCGGGTGACCGATTTAGGATCGACCTGGTTTAGTTCATGAAACATATGGCATCAACACTTATTCTCATGAAACATGTGCTTCTCTAAGATGGGGGATCATGAGGATGAACCCGTCAATAGAACTCTACATGTATTAGGGATCATTGGATGTTTCTATTTATGAGTGTTTGTACTGGTCCATAAACTTGAGATAATTATCAATGTATATCATGAATCGGGTACTTAGATGCATGGTGAAAACCTTGACATGTATTCTAGTAGAGGCCAATGGGGTTTGACTAAGTGGTTTGCCATTGGGTTACCTCGAAGACATCCAAAGGGAGGTCTTGATTTTGAGTCTCCCCAGCAGCTCCGGTGGCATAGTGGACATGGTAGGTTAGGAGACATGATATCTATAGGATGATCCATGTTAAATGGTTAAAATGTGTATACCAGACCATTTTTGAACTCGAAGTCGGGTATCGTGAAATTGGAGAATACTGCCTCATAGCTTCAGGATATTGGCTACCACTACAACTATATCGAATGTACAACCTCTATCATGGGGACTAGGCTCAATATCCTAGGGAGCATTAGACCCGTAATGGGTTCAATTTTTTTTTATAAATTAAGTATTCTATTTGAGAATTTGATTGTGTTAAGTGCATCATGAGGGGTTTACCACCTGGGAGATGTCATTAATTCTCACAGTGAATCAAGTTTATAAATTTATAAAACTCTTTATCAAACTAAAACTATAAAGCGCAGTATATTTTAAATTTGAATTCAAACCCATAGAGATAAGTATCCTAGAAATAAAATTCAATTTTAAAGTTAATATGATCAATTGATTGAATTAAAAGATATCTAAAAATAACTGACTAACTTTAAATGATGTGAGTGCATTGAGATTTTATAAATTAGATCATGAGATAAATAAGTTCAAAAAATTTTAATGGATGATCATTGTGTTTTTGGAATTAGATCTAAAAAAATCCATGATATTGGCATTTTTTTCTCTAATTATTAAACTCCTCTTTTCTTATAGTCAAGTACTTTGATTCATTTAATAACTAGGTGATCCAAAATCATATTTAAACATAACAACTCAAACTCATTTAATGACCAAGAAGGAATCTAAGCAACTAGTTAATGCATTAAATAAAAATTCTTTAATAAAAAAGACAATGATCATGCTTATAAAAAGAATAAAAGATGTTGAATAATGATTGAATGAAAAAAACTACACATAAATGTCCATTTAAAAACAAAATAACTTCAAAATCCAATCACCCTTCATTACAAATCTTAACACAAAATGTTGACCCCCCATGATTTAATAATAACCAAAGCTTTTATACATTCTAGACATGAGATAGATTCCTAAAATCCTATTTAAAAAAACCATAGGGTATTCATCCATACAAATATTCAACCAAGTACTCCAATAAATGATTGATCCCAAAAGATTGAAAATATCCCTCCAATTATTTGACCAATTTTTATAGGGTTGATCCATATATATCTATTTATTTTAATTCTATGTCCAAATCCATCTCAAAATAGTCCTGGAAAACTAAGTGGGACTCCTCAAGTATCTCCTTGAAAGATATATTCATGTTTCTAAAAGGATGGAGATATAAAATCTTCAAATATGTTGTTTTCCAATTCATCATGGCACAATGACATGTGTCACGCTGTTACTTATGTATCTTCAAAAATTATGCCACAACTACCAAAATATTTCTCCTTTATTTTAAATTTTATATCTAAGTTCCAAAATTAATCATGATGTGATTACCACCATGACATAAAATAGGGTTCCTTTTTGTATTCATTTTTTCCATTTTCATTATGATGAAAACAAAAGGTCGCACCACAACAATTGAAATCATGGTGAAAAATTTTACCCTATGAAAAGGCACGATTCATGTGTCTTCTTTTATTGTGGCACAACATGTATAGCCATGATGAAATTATTTCTACTTTAATTTTAATCTTACACAATCTTTCATGGTGTAATATAAATCCTATTATGCCATGATTTCCTCTTTTAGTATTTAAAATATTATAAACTTATCCAAATTCTCTCAATGAGTCTACCTACCTTCAAAACACCAGAAACACCATGAATTAGGTATTATTAACTCATAAAATCATTAAATTTATTATATAAAATTATGCATAAATTTAATCCATTAGCGGTGTAACATCGATTGAATGATCAAGAAAGAATTTTCCATTCCATGTTTTGAAAGAACATGTCTATGATACTTTGATTAAGATATAATTGTTTGAATAAATTTTAAGTCCATGGTGATCCAAAAAAATTATTTTAGTATATTAAATAAAGATAGATTAAGTTATAAGAACTATGATACATTTATGCATCTTACTTGATGATATATTGGTAGACAAAGGAATTATATTACACATTAGAATTTGTAAGAAGGTTTTTGTTTCTATGACTATCCCCTTTCTCTTTGAGGGTAATGACGTGTTACTAAATACTAATAATAGTATGTAGATTTGACCTATTACCACTAAAAAAGTGAACTACATGGTTGTACACTAAGTTTATCCAAAATCTTATTATATTTATTTGATCTAAGTGTTAAAATCGAATCATGACTTATGACTATTCAAATTATATCAACCATAATCCAATCACAATTTATTCATAATTAGAACCATTGAGTTGAATTTTATCTATAATAGTATGTAAAAGTTATCCTAGGCCAGATAAGTAAATACACATTATTTTAATGAACAAAGATAATTATTTTATGGTTCAAGGTTAAATAAATTTATGGGGAGAACTCAGGATGAATTAATGATCTTAGAGACTTATTTTATATCATTTAAATAAATAAATAAATATTTATTTTAATAAGTGATATTAGATACCCACGTCACTTAAAAATAAATAAATATTATTTTATTATTTTAAGTAGTGACATGGGGACTTTATATAGTTTAGATTAATTTAAAGGGTGTTTGTGTAATTCTTTTAATTTAAACCTAAAAAAAGAAAAATATGTCACATTGTTTATGGTGGAATCTCATTTATCTAATTCTTATCTCAAGACCTAGATTGATAATTAAAGTGGTTCTCACTATATTCTCTCAAGTTTCAGAGATGATTTTTAGAGATATATTTATACACAATAAACAAATTACACGGTGCGTTGCGTAATTACATGATGTGTTGCATGGGATCACACACCGTGTTATACATATCATCCCAAATGGGTCATGTGTCACCTAAGAGAATGTGGGTTCCATACCACGTAACATATGGGGCGACATGCAGGTTAACACAACATGACATTTGCATGAAATTTTTGTTTAAAGCATGACATGTGATATGTAATGATTGAAAAATACACAGTGTACATGTGGTGTACCACGCAAATAACACATCATGTTATATTTGGATTGTCATGATGTTTACACACTACATAGTTTACAATAGGCCACACATATCATTTACACTGTGTAATACATAACATGTAGTTTTCATTACGCACCATGTACATATAACATGCTAGTCAAGCCGCATTACACATTACACAATGATTGATGCACAAAAATACACATTATGTAACTTCATGGGTGATGGTGGTACACATCGTGCATATTTGACTTTAAAAAATATTTTTTTATTTTAATTTTCTAAAATAAAATTGGGTTCTAAAGACATGAAATCAAGGTTAATAAGATAGACAAAATGATTATTAAATTTTAATTTATCAATTTTAATTATTATATGAGACCACTAAGAAAATTTTAGTAGTTATATTATTCTTTGAGAATTTCATTGCATGGAAAATTATAATTGAGAAATACAATCTTGTGATAGCTTAGATTTAATTTTAATTATTTCATGAGTTTATTTTCAATAACTATTATTGAATTAAATTTTATAATCTATAAATTATCCCTCCCTCTTTTATAATGTAAAGGTCTTAATGTCCAAGGTTTATTGTATGTAACCCTTCACCCATGGTTCCCTTTGCTTTCATGTGATAAACATTGTAAAAAATAGTGTACACACTTAGAGGTGGAAGTTCATGTCCTGAATCAAAGTTAATCTAAAAAATAAGAATCATAGGTGGATGTTGAAACTTGAGTTTAGATAGACTCAAGGAGTTTTTCTCTAGTATCTTTGTTATTTTATCATCACTTGATAAATCAACCGCTAAATAAAAATTAATGTTTAGTTTACATTTAATTTCATCTTCACATGGTTGATTATTAGTTTATGTAATTACAAATATTATAAATAATTTAAAAGCATGCTTAGATTAAATTGGATCATTGTGCATATAGTTGATTTATTGCGCATGATTAACTATTTATGTCAATGATCACAAAGAATAGTTTATAGAAAAATTAAGATAAAATTGAATTTTTTACATCAAAATAATTAAAAACCACTTAGAGAAAATATAAATTCCTAATCAGTCACCATTTATTTGAATTATAATGAAACCATAAATTGACATACTTGTTTGATTAAAGTTAGGGTGTTTCCATTTATCAAGGAATTATAATGAAAGTAGTTGGTTGAATTAAGAAATTTTTCATCAAGAGAAGTTCCCAATGCCTTCTTTATGTAATCAGGATGTAAACTTTGAGTCAATCCAAGTTTCAGATTTATGGATTTGGGAGTCCACTCAATGTATAACATAGTTTCTTATTAATGAAGTTGGACAAAATAAAAACTACCTAAATACCTTTGAGTAATAGCATGGACAAGTCAGTAATACAAGAAATAAAATTTGGATAATTTCCCACTATAATATCTAGGTGACTAGGTATTCTAAATCTAATGGTGAGGGATATTAAAATTTGATAAAATAGTTAGAGAGATAAATTATTAATAGGTCAATAATGTCAATTGTTAATCAAGATAAAGTACAAATATGATAAATTTATTTAGTTGTAGATAAAATATGGAAATTAATACCACAAAATCATTAACAGTGTGGTTGATTATGGAAAAAGAAAAAAATCCTTATTAGTGAAAAATTCTAGGTATGGTTCAGACACTTTCAAGTAGTATGATAATAAGAAAATAAATCATATGTGTTGGAGCCTCATTTACTTGCTAATACACATCAAGAAATTAGTAGGGTAGATAAGGATGCCTAAAAGAGGCACATGGGGGATTAATTTGATTCAAAATGCATCATGATATCATTAATTCCAAGTGAACTACAAGAACAATTTGTGGATAGAGATGATGCACTATGTTCTTTAAACAACAAGAATTATTTTAAGAGAAATATAGGTAAGAAATATATGAGATATCTAATTCAATTTTACAATAAATTTTGGGAGACATAATCCTACCCATTCCTCATATACTTAAGATGATAAGGTGAATTGATTGATTATCATGGTTAATATTCAAGTTGGATAATGAATTATCCATAAATCTCATTATTTTAACTTTATTGTCTAGTTTATCTAGCTTCATTATTAATTTCAACATGAAATATACAGATAAGTTACTCCCAAATCATTTGGATTTGGTTCACTAAGCTGGTAAGGACATTAAGAAAGGAAATTCTTTAGGTCTTATAGTGAAAAAGAATAAGTGAAAGGCAGAAGGGTAAATTTAAGGATTAAATACAAATAAATCTTCATATTTTCTTATGAAGATTCCAAAATTCTGATGGAAAGTAATGAGCAAAAGGTTGTCTTCTTTTCTTATGGAAAGAAAATCCACTATAATAATAATTATAATGCGATGAATAATAAGAAAGGGAAAGCTTATACTTTATGTATATTAACCATAGAATGAAATATTTTTTCTTTCCATATTTTGGGTATTATATACAACTTTTTTCTCAAATATTTATATCCAAATATAGTAAAAACACAGTTATGGGAAGATTGAAAAAGGTGAAGTGGTTCTTCCAACTGCTAATATAGTTTTGATTTCTATATTAGATATAATATATTACCATATCACTTGACCTAGGGGGATTATTCTTATATTGAAAACTATTATTATGTGTTAAGAATTACCAATAACATAATTTACATTTCTAGGTTAGACACATATATATTTTATTTCATGTTTGGAAATAAAATTTGTTTATTTTATAAAAATAACATATGTTATAGTATGAAACATTTATATAATGGTTTATATATACTTAAAATAGAAAAAACAATGTTATCAATAAATGAAGAAACTAAATCACATAACTCATACTACACATTATTTTAGAATTATTGTTTTTTTCATATAAACCAAAATAATTTAATGAAGTTATATCAAGAAGGGAGTTTAAATTACCTAGAATTAAAACCCTTGGATATATGACATGCATGTTTATAAGGTAAAATAACTAAATGACTTTTTAGTGTAAAATATGAAAGAGTTACAAAGCTTATAGAATTAGTTCACACATATGTATGTGGACCATATCTAGTAGAAGATAGTGATGGATTCTCATACTTCACCACTTTTACTGATGATATATATATATGGATATGTCTACATGATGAGAAAAAAATCCAATTCCTTTAAGAAAATTATGCAATATAAAATTTTTAATGACCCTTGACATAATTAAGGTATGGTTAAGGATTTTAATTGGAAATTTAAATAGTGAAAACAGAGGTGTGTTTATTTTTTTTGTATTTTCAACAAGAGTGACCATTTTTTGTATTTTATGAAGTTTATAATGAGTGTTTGGGGATAATAAGTTGGATAAAATAACTCAAAATTTGAAATTTTAAGTTCAGGATGAAATATAGAGGGTATATACAAGTGGCCATTGATTACCTGATATAATGGCACTGGGTACTTGGTGGAGTCTATATTTTTTAAGAGGGGGTATAATTTTTATTTTTTATATTTTATATCAATACCCCTTTAGGGTTTTTATTGGGGGCCAACCGAACAAAAGGAGAAACATACCCATCTCTTATGTTTTCCTATCGATATTTCCCTCTTTCATCTATAGATTCCTAAGAGGTTTTATATTGTCAAAACTTCTTTCTCATTACCAATTCTTCTTTATTCTTTCTTATTTTACATCAACTAGGTTAGGTATTTCAGTATGTGATTCCACCAATGCATGCTGAAATCACTTAGACTAAAAGGGATTTTATATACAGGAGCTGAAGGAAGCTTAGAAAGGTTATTTTCATATCATTGAAGGTTATTTTCATATAGGGAAGTTTATTGATGGATTTTTCTTAGGATTTATTTTTATTTGGTCTAAATTGAGTATGGTTTAGGATTAATAATGTGGGGGGTTCTATGATTATTAATGCTGGGAGTCTATATTGAGTTTTTTGACTGTTTTTTGATTAAGTATTTTAATTATTCACTTATAGATTTTATGTATTTGGGTTTTATTGGTTAAAGAAAATTGGTTTATTAATTTCATGACACTTCTTGGTGACTAATAGATTACAATAAGAACAATAAAGGGTTATAAAGGTATGGGGTATCAACCTCCCTTGGGTTTAATGGATTTTTTCTTATGAGGTGTGCACCAATTAATTTTAAAAGCTCTAATAAATATTAAACATTTAATTTTGAAATATAAGAGGAAGGTTCTTATAACTAAATTGTTTTTTAAATTAAATATTTATCTTGTTTCATTGTTACTTGAATATTCTTGTAAATTCTTGGATTTCTTATAGTTTTTTATATTTTATTGTGATATTTATATGGATTTATTTAGTATTTTTAAATCCTTTTTTATATATACCAAGAATGATTAATCTTTTCAGTTATACACATTAGTTTCCAACCCCTTTTAATACCATCATGTATATTTTTAGTTCATTGATAAAACTATGTTATTATGATTCATGTATAAAATTAAAAATTAAATGCTTATTTATTTATTTTGATTTCATTTTTTTTGTTGAGAATGCCTATGGTTATATCACCATGCATACCTTTGGTTATCCATTTTATTACTCACATGAGGTATGACCGACTCTTAAACCAAGATGACCTAATACAAATACTTCTCCTTTTCAAGTATATATTCCTATAATTCATTATTATGATAAAAATAGTAAATCATTTATTTCTATATAGATCTTAAAGGAATTATAAGTAAAAAATAATACTTAAACTTCACTTAAGTTATTGCATTGGCAGTGAGGTAATGGTTGTGTTTTTTGTATCATAAAGGGATGATTTATTCTCTTTATTTTTGAGGGGTTTTCCTTAAATTACTAATGGTTTAAAAATAAAACAATTTGATATGTCAAACCTCTCTAATTTTAACATGGGTTATTAAGGTAACCATTTAGTTATGGGTGTTTGGTCAGAAAGGTTATCCCACTAGATAAATCAGGATAACCAATTATAGAATAATCTTTTCAAAGAGCGGTTTCCTATTAGATTCTATTTATTTCACATTTTTTCCTTCTCTTATTAAATAACTATTTAATCTATCATGATTTTATATTATTATTTCTCACATTTTATTTTTTAATCCATATTTCTATCTTCTTATAAGGATTGTCAATTATTCTTTTAAATATTTCTTAATTTTTTTTTCTTTAAAGGGAATTCCCATGTGTGGCCTTTTTGAACCCTCCACACATGGGAACCCCCCTCCCCCATGAAGAGGCCACTACCTTGAGGTAGAGCCCCAGCCGGGGAAGGATCCGTTGCCAGCTGAGATGGCAGAGCATCCCAGAGGGTGACAACCCGATCAACGATGGTTTGTCAAAACAATCCGTCAGCACATTGGGCCATGCCTAATTTTTCCCACCCAGTTGAGACCGAGTGACCCAGTAAGATGGGTGGATCTCGGGGGATAGGCTCACCCAGAAAGTGGACTCCCAGGATTTGATCATTGAACCTCCCAAATAATGGCATTTTTGTACCACTCTCCTTCACCACCATGCCACCACTGAAGTAGCATTTTAAATATTTATTAATGATAATTATTGGTTTTACTTTTTTTTATATATTGGTGTTACTTGGTAATTTCACCTTTCTTATTAATTTATTCATACTATGGATCCTTAATTTATTTATTTTACATCTTAGTAATCCTTAGGTGTGAAATGTGTATTTTTGTGAGTATCCTTATTGATGAGAGACCGAGTTTATGATTTAGAATAATCTTGGGGGTGTGAGAGGGTATGATTGAAGAGAGATTTTGGGGGAATGATCTAATAGATGTAACAAATGGGTTAAGAGGTGTCTATCATTTTAAGGTCCTTTATTTCCATTTACCGGATTAAGTAAGGGTTGTGATTTGTGAATACTTGTATTTTTTTCTAGGTGACTCTAGGAGTTAGTTAGGATGACATAAATTGGGTTTAATTGAATGTTTTCATAATTTAAAAGAGTTTCCTTATAAATGTTTTTCATAAAATACCTCTTTTTAAAAAGAAACTTAATTAAACCTTTCAGTATATCTTATTATGGATTGTAAATTTTGTTTTGACATGAATCTTTGATTTGTCACATGTGGTTACTAATATTTTTGTAAACTTATTTTACTTTTATAACATAGAACCTTGATTTATCCATATTGATTAATGATACCCTAATGATACATGTGTTTTTATAGTATGTTAAATAGATTCGTAGAATGTAGATGTCCTTGTAAGTTACTTACTTAGGTATCCAGGCCATGGAATATGGTACCTATGGGATTATTTGTTATACCTATTAGTTTTTGTTATTCTCACCACACATGACCCCCACATACATGTTACAATGCTTAAATAGGTAATACTGGCCTATAGTGATGAATATGATGGGAACTTAGGTTCCATGACACTTTTTTACATATAAGAGAGTGCTTGGGTACTCAATATGAATATATAGTAGTACTTAAGAAATTCGATATGTTATTCTACTTCATTTTATATATGTGAATCCAAGCACATGAGTCCCCCATATGAGTGTTATAAAACTATATGGTGATCCCTTTCTCTTATATAGGGGTTCCTCTAATAGTCAATCAGAGTTTATTGGTTCTTACCCATAAGAATTCCAAGCATGATTCAAAGAAGGTATGGATCCTCCCGGTCGTGTAGGATTTATCCAATGTTTTATGTGATATATTCTATACATGATCTCTTTAATGTTTTGTTTTATATCTATTTTTAATTATTAAATGATATATACATATTTAAATACCACTAAAAATTTTCAAGCATTTACTTGATTATTCACATGTGGGAGTTGGGGTTTCTATGTGGTTCCTACTGGGTCTTTTTACTCACACCTTGTATGTATATCTTGGTGGAAATACAATTTCACTTATGGATTTTCATGTATGATCATATATGAGAGATTAGTTTCTTGAATGTTTTATGTGTCAATATGGTGTCATTGTAAATTAACATCCCTATGAGGTGTTGGAACACATGAGGTCATTATTGGAAGGAGTAGTCTATGGAATTTTCCACCTTTTCCCTTTATTTTGAATCTATTAGTTATATTATATCTATGGAAAACTATGTGATTTTATGTTTAGATTATTTTATGTGTTGTATATATTCATATAAATTTTTTATTTTACAATTATATAGGTACAATAAGTGATCCTCAACATACAATTTGATACTTTATATTTTTGAAA
The DNA here is from genome assembly GCA_963277665.1 of Viscum album. Lineage (NCBI taxonomy): Eukaryota > Viridiplantae > Streptophyta > Magnoliopsida > Santalales > Viscaceae > Viscum > Viscum album. Next base: position 286,410,513 of record OY728164.1, read on the forward strand.
TGTCTAATATATGGACGAATTATAATGGATTTTTAGTAAAATCTGACATCAAGCTAGATTTTCAGTTAAATAGGGAAAATAATTATATCATGATTCATTTATATCCTTATATATAGTCTCTATCCCCCAAATATTAAAAAATTATCTTGTGGAATTTAGTGGTCTAGGTTAGGATGATGAAGGATTTGGGTCAAGTTATTAAAAAGTGAAGTTTAAAATTAACTCAGTAAGAAGATACAGAAACTTCAATCAATATTGAGGTAGAGAATATCTTAACTAAGAATTAATTGAACATTTTAAATAATATGAGATATTATCTCAACACACTCCTCCTTGTACACATCAATAGAATAGTGTAAGTGAAAGGAGGAATCACACCTTGTTATACATGGTAAGATCAATGATGAGTCATGTGAGTATTCTACTATCCTTTTGGGGATATTCATTGAAAACAATGACATTAATACTTAATTGTATTCCAAATAAGGAAATAAATGGCATCCTATATGATTTATAGTGTGAGAAGAATCCCTCCTTGTCACATATTCATGTATGGGGATGTGAAAGGTTCGGTAATGCTAAACCAAAACATGCACACACACCACATGGAACAAAGTTCATATTTATAGGGAATCTTAAGAAAATAAAAGGATATTATCTGTATAATCTCTCAGATAAAGAAGTTATAGTTGAGATAAAGACTATATTTTAAAAAATGGAGCATATAATTAAAGTATATAGTGTGATTAAGATAGATTTTGATGAATTTAAGGCTCAAGATGCACAAGAGTTGACATAGAAAAAAATTTCACAAGACCCCATGGAAGAATTTATTCCATAGACACAAGTACTATATAAGTTAAATAGGGTAGTTATAAAATGAGAAGGATATGGTTTTCTTATTTATGAAGAAGGAAAAACATTATATTTTATGCGAATAATGAACCTCTATCCTATAAAAAATCAATAGATGACTCTAAATATTCAAAATGGAAATAAACCATGAATTCAAGAATAGATTCCATGTACCAAAATCAATTTTGTATTTTAGTAGAACCTAAAACTAGATTAAATCCCATTGGATGAAAATGGGTATTCAAGAAGAATCTAGACATTGATGGTAAAGTTAATACCTATATGAATATATTGGATACTAAAGTTTTCATGAAATGTCAAGTCATAGATTGTAACATCCTAGATCAACCATGATCACAATATTGTCTAATCAGGCCCACCATTCCCCATTACTCTCTCTCTCAAAGAACTCTCATAAAATACCTTGTGATAGGAGAGGTTTCCACCCCCATATAATGAGTACTTCATTACCCAACTATTATGATGTGGGAAACTTCTCATTACACACCCTAAGGGCCCATTTCCCTCACTATCACACTAATTGGGGATCGACTCTAATAGCATTGTTGACCTCACTTGTTTTGATAATCCCAACTATGCTTTTACATACCTTTAATAATCCCAATTAATGTTTATCTATATTCAAATTCGCTCAATCTATGATATTTTATTATCAAGATGATAATAATATTAAAATAGTCCTTGAGATATGTTAATCAATGTTTATCTTTGTTTATATAAGTTTTGAAGTAATTCTAATCCAATCGGATATGTTTTGCATAAAACAGATAAGTGTCACTGATCTGCGTATAGCTACTGATACAGAGCTACCGGTACTTAGTCTACCGATAAACTTAGTCTACCGATAGACAGAGTCACCAATATGTAAAGAGCTACCGATATGTACAAATCCACCGGTAAGCATAGAACAAGGTCACCGATGCAGATAGCTATCAATAGAACAAGTTTTCTGATAGTACAGAACGGAGCTACCGATGTGCATAAGTCTATCGATACACACACAAACTTAACCAGAGCTACCGATAGACTAGAGATACCGATAGATCAGAGCTACTGATAGACCAAGAGCGACTGATAGACAGAGTTACCGATATAGAATGAAGCTACCGATAGAATGAAGTCACCGGTATATAGATCTACCGATACCAGAAGTTACCGATGCAGAGTGAGGAGTTACCGATACCAAGAGTTACCGATACTAAGAGCTACCGATACAAAGAGCTACTGATACAAGTTCAAAGAACTACCATTGTAAGGTCACTGCTACACAAATTCCACTGTACACATCTACCAACAGAAGGCTACTAATGATTGACCAACCAGTCAAACTTTATACTCTCAATACTATTTATTTATTAAGCTAACAGTTACATTTGATTTTTTTAATGCAGTTAATGTTATTTAATGATATCTGTTGGCATGTCAGGGAACCGTACCTAGTACCCATGCAAAAAGTAATCATTACTTTTTGCCGGAGCTGAAATCTATAAAAGGGAAGATAAAGACCTAGTTAAAAAGTAAGTGAACACAGAGATCGAATTAAAGAGAGATAATCAAGGAACTAAGAAGGCACACGAAGGGTGAAAAAGACAAGGGCGCAACATCATTCAAACGTGGTGCATTCATACATGGCTACATCCATACTCCAAGAACACTGGATATACATGAAGCAATTAATTTCTAGAGGAGAACACAAGATGCATCCTGAGTGAAGAACTACAATAAACACTTCATGCACTCAGGCTGATAAACTGAACCCGAAACCAAGGAAGAAAACGATACTCTGTTTTTATGAACAAAAACCAGATAAGGACTCAGAATCTTTTCTGACCAATCAAAAGAGTATAGAGCTGCACTGCCAATCACTAAAGCTTTTCTAAACTCATTCACACTTATTTTAGTGATTCTTTCATTTACATTTCGAGCAGTGTGTGTACCCTGTTTATCTTACACACACTGTCTCCTGAGCTAAGCTAGAGGATTCTTAAATCCTCATTCAAACTCTATAACTCCTTGTATCCCACTGTGGATAGTGGTAGGGGTCAAGTAACACCTGGAAAACTATGAGCTGTTGTTTGTTTTCCCACGTAGAACTGTGGTAGAGGTCTTTGGACCTGGACAGTATTGTACTGTTGTTTACCCAGATCCAGGGTGTGGATCAATTCATATAAATTGTTGAGAGGACTAAGTCTCATCTTGAGACTGAACTTTTTGGTTACATCTGCTGTGCATTTTAATTTAAGTCATAATTATACTATATATATTTCATATTCCGCTGCTAACTACTTTGAAATATAATCTATTTTAAAGTTACTTTGATAGTTAAATTATCAAGTGCTTATACTTATTGTAAACTAGTAAGTTAGTTTCAAAAGCCAATTTAATCTTCAGATTAAATTAACGGAGACCTAATCAATCTTTGAAAAACTAATTGAACATTTACACACTGTATAAATTCACTACAGTTTAACTTTGTGTTTAAATAGGGGGATTTATGAGAAAGATATTTAATATAAATTTTAATTGGAACTCAATTCACCCCCCTCTTGAGTATCCACTCCAACCAACATTTGGTATCAAAGGATCTTTTTTTTGTTTCAAAGTTTTCAAAACACTCTGTTGAACTGTGATTTTAGTTGCATCTTTAAAGATCTTAAATTTCTTTTAGTTCTAAATTTTATCTCTTTAAAATTATTTTCTAAAATCTAGTTATAGACAATAGACTAGAAGGTGCTGCTAATAACATGCCACCTTTATTTAATGGTACAAACTATGCCCAGTGGAAACTTAAGATGAAAATTCATTTGGAGAGTATGGGTTTTGATATCTGGACTGCTATAGAGTCACAATATAAAATTCCAGAAACTGAAAGAACTACTTGGGATGAATCTAAAAAGACTACTTACAATAATAATTATAAAGCTATGAATGAACTATATTGTGCTTTAGGAGATGAGGAATTTAATATAATATCTTCTTGAAAAACTGATTATGAAATATGGGATACTTTGGGTGTTTCTCATGAAGGAACAACCAATGTTAAAGAAATGAGATTAAATACTTATACTATTAAATATGATAATTTTAAAATGAAGACTGATGAACCTATTTCTGACATGTATCTCAGGTTCAATGAGATTGTCAATACCATGACCTCTCTTGGAAAGGCTATTCCAGCAAAGGAAAAAATCATGAGAATCTTGAGATGTCTACTAGACCGATGGAGGGGCACTTCTGTTTCAATCACAGAATCATGTGACATTGGTGCTCTCCCTGTTAAATAGCTTATTGGTAAATTAATGATGTATGAGGAAGAACTTAAAGTGAATAATGAATAAGATGATGAACCCAAGAGAAAATCTGTGGCATTCAAGTCTACTGCTTCAAAGATAAAAGATAAGGAGAAAATACATGTACCTACTAAAAGTTCAACCAGTGAAGATTCAGAATATGATAGTGATGCTGAGATGGATCAAATAGCCAGGAGATTTAAGAAGTTTTATAGGAAGAAGAAATTCTTCAGAAAATCTAATTACAAAGGCAAGTATGACAATAAAGGTCATTGGAAGAAGGACTGGAAGAAATCTGATAAGGAAAATGATATAGTCTGCTATGAGTGAAAAAGGAAAGGACACATCAAGGATGACTGTCCAAAATTAAAATTCAAAAAGAAATATGATTATAAGGACAAGAAGTACAAGAAAGCTATGAAAGCTGCTTGGAGTGCTTCAGAAGACAACACAAGTGAATCTGAAATTTCTGATTATGAAAAGAATCGTGCCAACATGTGCTTCATGACCAATACCTATGAGGTACCTATTTCCCCTATGCTGAATGATTATTATTTTGGAAATAATATTGATTCAGATAATGATGAAAATATGTCTAAGGCTGAATTGTTTGAATATTGTAACAAGCTATAAGAAACTTGTAATGAACTAAAGGACAAATATAAGTCACTAAAGAAACAACATGCTCTCACTGCCAATGTTTAATCTGCCTTTGATATAGAAAAGGAAAAGAATACTCAAATTTTAAAGGAAAATACTGAACTAAAAACATCTAATGAGAAACTTAGAAAGGACTTAGAAAAATTCACAAATGGAAAAGACACTCTAACTCAAATTATAGGAAAGAAATTTTCACCAAAGTACACTACTAGTTTGGGATACCAACCTGGACAGAGACAATTTACCAAAAATCGATTTATTCCTAAATCTGGACAAAATTCGGCTTGTTCTAGTTCTGGAAATTTGTATGCTTCAACTAGTTATTCATATGGTTATTGATCAAATAAAGTTTATCTTTCAAAATCTATTGATTTTGTAAATTATATGAGACCCATAAGACAAATTTGGGTACCTAAATCTTTGATTTCTAACCTTTCTGGACCCAAGAAGATCTGGGTACCAAAATCATTTCCAATCTAAATCTATTTTGTAGGAAACATGTTTGAAGAGTTCCCATAAGAAGACATGATATTTGGACAGCGGATGTTCAAGACATATGTCTGGGGATTATTCATGCTTCAAGATCTTAATAAAGGTTGATGGAGGCTATGTCACCTTTGGTGATAATTCTAAAGGAAAAATCATCGGCCTAGGCCAGATTGGTAACACTGATTCAGTTTTAATTTCTAAAGTTTTATTTGTTGATGGACTTAAGTATAACCTGTTAAGTATTTCTCAGTTGTGTGATGATGGATTTAATGTAAAATTTGAAAATGATTCTTGTAATGTTTTTAATTCTAAAAATTTTTTAGTGTTTTCTGCGTTAAGAAATGAAAATGTTTATGCTGTTGATCTGAATTCTTTAGCTAAGCAAAATGTTACTTGTTTAAATGCTTTTCATAAAGAATATTGGATTTGGCACAGAAGATTAGGACACTGAAACATCTATTCACTTAGAAAATTTACTAGGAAGAACTTAGTTAGAGACCTACCCAAACTTGAATTCCCAAATGACAAAGTTTGTAATCCCTGTCAAAAGGGAAAGCAATATAAAGTTTATTTTAAATCAAAGAAAGAAGTATCAACTTCTCAACATCTCGAGTTGGTTCACATGGACTTGTTTAGACCTTCTAGAGTTTCTAGTTTAAATGGGAAGCACTATGTCTATGTCCTAGTAGATGACTTTTCTAGATATAATTGGGTATACTTCTTGGCTCACAAAAGTGAAGCTTGTTCTTACTTTGTTAAATACTCCAAGTCAGTAGAAAACCTTAGTGGACTTAAGATTAAAACCATGAGAAGTGATCATGGCCATGAGTTTGAAAATCAAGAGTTTGAATCTTATTGCTTACACAATGGATATAGTCACAACTTTTCTGCTCCTAGGAAACCTCAGCAGAATGGTGTAGTAGAAAGAAGGAATAGATACCTTTAAGAAATAGTAAGAACCATGATTAATGAGTATGACCTGCCGATTTATTTTTGGGCTGAAGCTGTGAATACAACTTGTTATATTATTAATAGAGTCTTTATTAGACCTGTTCTCAAGAAGACCCCATATGAACTATGGAATAATAGAAAACCCAAAGTTAGTTACTTTAGAGTCTTTGGCTGCAAAGTTTTTATTCTCAATACAAAGGATAATCTTGACAAGTTTTCTTCTAAGAGTGATGAAGGAATTTTTCTTGGTTATTATTTAACTAGGAAATCCAATAGAGTCTTTAATAAAAGAACCAAATGTGTGGAAGAATCTGTTCACTTCAAGTTTGATAAAACTGATCCACATGATCCTAAAACCCATCTTGAAAATATTGAAGAAGATTTGACTGTTATGGACCTTAATGATAAAACTAAAGAACCTGCTGTAAAAATATCCAATTCTGGACATATTCTAGAATATGCTTCTGTTGAACCCGAACTTAGAGATGAACCAGAAATTTCTAGTCCTACCTTTACTAGATCAACTAGGATTCTAAAGAATCATCCTCTGGATGCTATTGTTGGTAATGTTGATAGAGGGACACACACTAGAGATTCTCTAAGAAACTAGGTTGAAAATCAAGCTTTTCTTTCACAGTTAGAACCTAAAAATGTCAATGATTCTATCAATGATGAATTTTGTGCAATGGATATGCAACAAGAGTTAAATCAATTTGAAAGAAACAAAGTATGGGAATTAGTTGACAGACCCAAGGACACTTTGACAATAGGCACTAAATGGGTTTTTAGAAACAAAGTTGATGAATTTGGAAATATAGTTAGAAACAAATCTAGACTAGTTGCACAAGGATATAGTCAGGAGGAAGGTATAGACTATGAGGAAACCTTTGCACCTGTAGCCAGATTAGAAGCTATTAGAATTCTACTTGCCTATGCTTCTCATCTGAATTTCAAGTTATATCAAATGGATGTCAAAAGTGCTTTTCTAAATGGTTTTATAATTGAAGATGTTTTTGTTGAACAACCACCTGGATTTACTAATCCTCATTTTCCAAATCAAGTTTTTAAACTTTCTAAAGCTTTATATGGTTTAAAAAAAGCTCCAAGAGCTTGGTATGATAGACTTAGTAATTTTCTTATTTCAAAAAGTTTTACTAAAGGGATTCCTGATCCAACTATTTTTATTAAAATAATTTCTAAAGATGTTTTAATAGTAAAAATATATGTTGATGATATTATTTTTGGATCTTCTAAACATTTTTTATGTACTGATTTTTCTATGAGTATGCAAAATGAATTTGAAATGAGTTTAATGGGAGAACTTAAATATTTTATTGGATTTCAAGTTTTTCAAAATGAAAATGGTATTATTTTGAATCAAAGTAAATATACAAAGGATCTTTTAAAACATTTTGGTTTGGATAGTATTAAGGAAAGTGACACTTCTATGAGTACGTCTGTAAATTGGATGCAGATGAAACTGGGAAACCAGTGGATCAAACCAATTACAGAGGTATGATTGGAAGCTTACTTTACCTTACTACAAGTCGACCGGATATTATGTTTAGTGTATGTATGTGTCCAAGATTTCAATCTAATCCAAAATAATCTCATTTACTTGTTGTTAAAAGAATTTTTAAGTATCTTAAACACACTGTAAACTTAGGTTTGTTTTACCCAAAAGGAAAATCCTTTGAGTTAATGAGTTATTCAGATGCTGACTTTGCTGGTTGCAAGTTGGATAGAAAAAGCACATCTGGAACATGTCATTTATTGGGAAAATCCTTAGTATCTTGGTGTAGTAAGAAGCATAATTCTGTAGCTTTGTCCACTGCCGAAGCAGAGTACATGGCTGCTGGTAGTTGCTGTGTACAAATTCTATGGATGAAACACACTCTTTTGGACTATGGATATAATTTTAAGCATGTTTCTATCAATTGTGACAACACTAGCGCAATAAACATTTCGAAGAACCTTGTATCTCACTCTAGAACCAAACACATTGACGTAAGGCATCATTTCTTGAGAGATCATTACAAAAAGGGTGATATTACTCTTGAATTTATAGGTACTGAACATTAGTTAGCTGACATTTTCACCAAAACTTTGAGTTCGGATAGGTTAAGTTACATTAGACATGAGTTGGGAATGATTAACCTTGATCGGTAGCTACCTCACCGATGTAACCTCACCGATGTAACCTCACCGATGTAACCTCACCGATGGACCTCACTGATAAGAATTCTCACCGATAAACTCTACCGATGAGTGCGCTATTTTAAACTTCTATCTGCCGCCAGAATCTGAATCGTTTTTACTTTATTTCATTTTATTTATTTGTTTTATGATTCCTAAATGATAAAAACAAAGTCCTAGCTACTTCTCAATCCACCGAGCCTCAAACCCTTACCCTCAAACCTTAGCTCCTGAATCTCTCGAAAACCCTAAATCCCTCAAACCAGTGATGTCAAAAACCAAACTTCCTACCATCAAAGATGACACTGATGAGCCGAAAGCAAAGAAGAAGAAGTCCGAGCCAGAAGCAAGTGGTAGTGTTGGTAGAACTAGGTCGGGTAGGCGACCAGTGAATCCTCATTTGCAGAATAGAGTTATTGTGATTGAAAAAGAGTTTTCCGTGGAATGGTTGCTGCCTAGAAAGTCGTTAGTGCTCGAAGTGATAGAAGATCAAAAGTGGGTAGATTGATTTTTGAACAACAATGGTCCCTACTATCCAAAGCTAGCGAAACAATTTTATGAGTTTTTAAGCTTTGAGAAGTCAGAATATGAGAACTGAGTGACTTGTTTTGTGAATGGAAAGGAGATGTCTTTTTCATCTGTTGAGTGGGATGAATGCCTAAAGGTACCACATGAAGGTGTATTTGGATATGTCTCGAAATCTATGCCACATACAAGTGATATATTCGATTATGAGACTTCCTTAGAGGAGCTCACCGGTGATGGAAATCAAATACAAGTAGTGGCTGCTGAAATGGATAGAGAGAACAGATTGCTGTTCAAATTTGTTCAACATGTCTTAATACCAAGAAGAGGAGACTTTGCGAATTTAAGATATCAGGATATCTATCTCCTGCATATCTTGAGACATTGTGTAAAAGTGAATCTGTGCAGATTGCTAATGATTCAAATGGAAGACATGACAAGGCCCAAATCAAAGACTAATGCCCTATTCTTTGCCAAGATGATCTCAGTGATGATCAAAGTGAAAGGGGTAGCTGAGTCTCAAGATGATACAATTGTAGTAAGGAATAATTTTTGTATCACAACCACAATTTGAAAATATATGAAGATAAATTGGAACCCATGGAGAGGAGAGTGGGTTAATGATGACCAGAAGGTATATGATAAATTTAATCCTGTGGATCATCCTTCAAGACCTAAGGATGTGAGGGATCCAGGTCTAGGACCCGATGAAGAAGAACCTGAGTACAGTGATGAGACTGAAGAAGAAGATACTTCTATGAATAATGGAAGAGATCCGGACTTACCTCCAAGTCCTGCTGCTAAAATTGTATCTTCTAGAAAGGAAGCCTTAGTAGAAGAAGAGACTCCTGCTGATGAGGAAGACCAGCCAGCCCCTGAGCATAAAGAAGAAAAGGAGAATGAATCTAAAGCCTCTAATTTTGTCTGCTTAAGTCTGAGTCCATTAATTGGAAGCTCAGTTGTGCCTACTGAGGATGTAGTAGGAGAAATGGAAGAAGCTGTACCTAATCCAGAGGACCCTCCAGCTGTTGTAGAGAAAGAATTGATAGTAGAAGATTCTCCTTAGGAAGAAAGACCCACTGAGAATGCCCTTACTGTACAATAGAATGAACCCATTGAGGGGGAGCATCAAACCAAGTTTGGAAGTGTGTCAGTGGCTATTGATATTGAGGATTGGTCAGAAGACCCAGGTTTTGTGGTCTGTGGATTAGACTATCCTGATTCTGATAATGAGACATCTCTAAATAGACCAAAAATCATTTATGATGTTGAGTATGAGTTTCTACCTGAAGATGTGGTCAGAATGCATGACCTGGATATTTTGAAGAAAAAGCTTAAGGACAGTTTTGTGGAAGAGACAAAGAAGATGGAAGCTTCTCTTGTGTCATCAATCCAATCGATTATGACTGACTCAGTAGCTAGCATAACATCTGAAAGAGCACATGTTGTAATTTCTCCTATTGATATGATCACCAGGGCTGACCTTGAATCCTTAAAGGATGAGCTGAAAGAGTCCTTTAGTGCTTCTGTTGCTGAGTTGAAGAACTTCTTTGTTGAAGAGATGAGCAACTTGGAAAAATATTTTGAACTCTCTCTTGGTTGTAATTTGTCAACCTTTGTGGTATAAATAGTGGAAGAAGTTACAGACTGCCAGACTCAAGTTTCTATACTGAAAGCAGATGTTGAAGCTCTAAAGAAATTTGTTATCTCTTTAGACTCTTACATGAGTTCAAAATCCCAAGAAGACAAGGACTTAGCCTAGGTCAAAAATTGTTGTGAGCCAGATGGTTTCAGTGTTCAAAGGTTTTAAAACCTCCATGAAAGATAATGTTAAAACCCAGGATTCCCAAGTTCAAAATCTTATTAGTGGGTTGACCAAAAACTTCAAGGAAACATTAACTTTCTCTATTGGTTCTATTGATTCTAGACCTTCAGTGGATATGGATCAGATTCGAGCTGTGATGAAGGAGGAGTTTGGTTCAGCATCAACCAGTGGCTCTGTGGACTCATCCGACCTGAGAAAAGTTGTGATTTCTACTAGAGATTCAGCTAGAGAAATAATGAAGATAGTCCAAGACTATATGAGAGAATCTTTTGCCTCTCAGAAAGAAGTGAAAGACAAGGTGGACTCCTATTTCCAAAAGATTTACACCAAACATCAACTCAACAATCATTTCAAACTTCTGTTGGAAAACCTTAAGTTACCTCCTGTCAATCAATCCTTTAGAGAGAAAGTCAGCAAACTAAGGGAGTTGACTCCATATTTGGACAAATTCATGGAAAAAAAAGGATGACTTTATATCTTCTATGGAGATAGGAGGAATAATTATGGATTTAAGAAATCTTTTGCTACCTTTCCTACATGTCGATGCTAGGCCAGTGATTGTACCTCCTGCCTTACCTACCTCTACCTCTACTGCTTCTCTTATTCAGATGACTCCATCCCAAGCCATTCGAAGCCTTAGACCTATGATCACTCAAAGAACTCCTCAATACAGGCCAGGCATAGTTTCAATGGCTCAGCCTCCTGTGATAATTTCTGGAATTCCTAAGCCTTCACCAGCATCCACACGGTCTGAATCCTCTTCTGATCCAAAGGGAAAATCTCACATTGAGGATGTGGATTGAATTGGTGGCTAATATGTTTGATAGGAATCCCTTGTATTTTATTTTCTTTCTATGTACCGTTTTGCAACATTTAATACAATTGGATTTCTTTTATTTTTCATTTTGTTCCTCTTCTCTTTATTGTTTCCCACTTTTTGATTATCACAAAGGGGGAGAAATATTATCAAAGTATCAAAGAGGGAGAAATATTCTCAAAGGGGGAGCAATATTATCTAAGGAAGAGTTACCATGCTTTTCCCCTTTGATATCATTTCATTTAATTCTACCTCTGATACATTATGTTCTATAACATACTATTTTCTCTGAGATAATTGCATTTAATGATATATCCTCTGATACAACTACTCTTTGTTTTAAAACTATAATATCATAAGTTGTGATTATCAAAAAGGGGGATATTGTTGACCTCACCTATTTTGATAATCCCAACTATGCTTTTACATACCTTTAATAATCCCAATTAATGTTTATCTATATTAAAATTTGCTCAATCTATGATATTCTATTATCAAGATGATAATAATATTAAAATAGTCCTTGAGATATGTTAATCAATTTTTATATTTGTTTATATAAGTTTTGAAGTAATTATAATCCAATCGGATATGTTTTTCATAAAACAAATAAGTGTCACTGATCTGCATATAGCCACTGATACAGAGCTACCGGTACTTATTCTACCGATAGACTTAGTCTACCGATAGACAGAGTCACCGATATGTACAGAGATACCAATATGTAAAAATCCACCGGTAATCATAGAACAAGGTCACCGATGAAGATAGCTATCAATAGACCAAGTTTTCTGATAGTACAGAATGGAGCTACCGATGTGCATAAGTCTACCGATACACACACGAACTTAACCAGAGCTACCGATAGACCAGAGCTACCGATAGACCGAGAGTGACCGATATACAGAGTTACTGATACAGAATGAAGCTACAGATAGAATGAAGTCACTGGTATATAGATCTACCGATACCAGAAGTTACCGATGCAGAGTGAGGAGTTACTGATACCAAGAGTTACCGATACCAAGAGCTACTGATGCAAAGAGCTACCGATACAAGTTCAAAGAACTACCGTTGGAAGGTCACTACTACACAAAGTCCATCGTACACATCTACCAACAGAAGGCTACTAATGATTGACCAACCAGTCAAACTCTATACTCTCAATACTATTTATTTATTAAGCTAACAGTTACATTTGATGTTTTTAATGCAGTTAATGTTGTTTAATGATATCTGTTGGCATGTCAGGGAACCGTACCTAGTACCCATGAAAAAAGTAATCATTCCTTTTTTGCTGGAGCTGAAAGCTATAAAAGGGAAGATAAATACCTAGCTGAAAAGTAAGTGAACACAGAGATCGAATGAAAGAGAGAGAATCAAGGAACAAAGAGGCACACGAAGGGTGAAAAAGACAAGGGCGCAACATCATTTAAACGTGGTGCATTCACACAAGGATACATCAATACTCTAAGAAAACTAGATATACATGAAGCAATTCATTTCTAGAGGATAAAACAAGATGCATCCTAAGTGAAGAACTACAAAAAACACTTCATGCACTCAGGCTGATAAACTGAACCTGGAACCAAGGAAGAAAATGATACTCTATTTTTCTGAACAAGAACTAGAGAAGGACTCAGAAGCTTTTCTGACCAATCAAAAGAGTCCAGAGTTCCACTGCCAATCACTAAATCTTTTCTAAACTCATTCACACTTATTTTAGTGATTCTTTCATTTACATTTCGAGCAGTGTGTGTACCCTGTTTATCTTACACACATTGTCTCCTGAGCTAAGCTGGAGGATTCTTAAATCCTCATTCAAACTCTATAACTCCTTGTATCCTACTGTGGATAGTGGTAGAGGTCGAGTAATACCTGGATAGCTATGAGATTTTGTTTGTTTTCCCACGTAGAACTATGGTAGAGGTCTTTGGACCTAGACAGTATTGTACTGTTGTTTACCCTGATCCAGGGTGTGGATCAATTCATATAAATTGTTGAGAGAACTAAGTCTCGACTTGAGACTGAACCTCTTGGTTACATCAGCTATGCATTTTAGTTTAATTCATAATTATACTATATATATTTCATATTCCGCTTCTAACTACTTTGAAATATAATCTATTTTAAAGTTACTTTGATAGTTAAATTAGCAATTGTTTATACTTATTGTAAACTAGTAAGTTAGTTTCAAAAGTCAATTTAATCTTCAGATTAAATTAACTGAGACCTAATAAATCTTTGAGAAACTAATTGAACATTTACACTCTGTATAAATTCACTACAGTTTAACTTTGTGTTTAAATAGGGGGATTTAAGAGAAATATTTTTAACAGAAATTTTAATTGGAACTCAATTCACCCCCCTCTTGAGTATCCACTCTGACCAACAACCATTTTTGTAATGAGCCAGTTTAGATCATAATGGTTTGATCTAACTTACTAGAAGACCTCGGGTGTACTTATCGATCAATAGAGTCTGTCATAAATGATAAGTGATAAATAGTATGACGTGAAAATCAATTTTCCCTCTTTTAGATTTAATTTATTATATCACTTAATTCTACTAAAAATTCAACATGACCCTTTTGTATGTTATAAATTCTAAAAATTAGATACGTGTATGACATTGGGTACTTATCATACATCTATCACAATATAAAAATATAAAATAATATATATATATATATATATAGACCAAAATAAAACAACATTCTAAACATATACAATATATCAACTAGACACCACCATAAAATAACCCATATGTATATAGCCTAAAATAAAACAAACATCACTAAAAATGTGTAAAGGGAGATCCTATATACACGATATCCAAAAAGAAAATAAAAGCAACTCAAGTCCATCTTTGAATAATATGTCTATCACCATCTCCAAAAAATCCATTATAACCCCCATTTATATGTCATAATAACTCTTGTGTGTTGGGGACTTACCCTTACATATATCATGAATAATGAGATCTACACACATCCTAAGGGGATATATGTAGGGTTTGACTACATCATACCCAATAAGCGTTCACCACCCAATAACTACCTATCTACTGAAAAACCAAGTCTATGTAGTAAAAATATAAATTAGGTAAGTAAAAAGATTATAAAATCAATAATTTTATCACGTTAGATTTAAAAATAAATAAATTAATATACCTTGGGTGTTGGTTTTCACTTTATAACAAATCAATAGTGAAAAAAAACCATATCTGCTTCGAACCATGCTTGAAATCCATGATAGTGGAACATATAAATAACTAATCATGTTTTAGAGGCACATCTGTAAAGGTAAAGGGGAAAACTAATCATGTGTTAGGATGCATAACCATATAGGGTAAGGGAAAAAATTTATTGAGTGCTATAAGTACCCTTGTATAAATTCGTAGTCACCATCTTTAATGGATTATGGTACATATACGTTGATTATAAAAATAAATTTCTAACTTCCACTTGATTAGAATAATAATACAATGTGTATGTGTATGCATGTGTACACAGAAACACACACACAAACACACAAACACACACACTTATATAATAATAATTTCAATATCCAAAATGATGTATTTCAAAATTTCAAACTTAAACAAAATATATCTAATAAGACAAAAGAAGTATAATTAGATAGTATGAAGAATAAGAAAATATAACTAGTATCATGGGGATAAACAACTCAACCCAAAAAATAGTCACATTGAAGCTAGATTTTTAAGAAAAACATTTATTTATAAGGAAAATTCATTTTAGGTTTAGTCTGACTCTACCCCATGGAACTATTATCCATTACATTGAAATAATACAAGTGAGAGGAGTAGTAACGTACTAAATAACCTACTGAGTCCTATTCAGTAATTTAAATGAGGAAGATATACAACTACTTGATGGATTTGAAAAACCTAGAACTAAAAATCTAGGGATTTAATTACTTCCATAGAAGCATTAGGAAATTATGAATGAATAAAGGCTTGTCTTACCTTAAGATCACCAAATATAATCCTTTAAACACCTTGTATAGATATAAGATCATGGAAAAAAAAGGATACCACTACCACCAAAGTTGTTTATCAAATTAAGAAAAACATAATCAGGGATTTTATTTCTCTAGAAAATTGTTGCAAAATATAGAAAATAAGATGCTAGTCTTACCATACCTTTTTACAAAATGGATCTTGAATAAAATTAAAGAAGTTTTGGGTCAATATTGATTGGTGGGAAAAGAAAAGGTTGGAGGAGAGTGCTCAATAGGGTGCTCCAATTTGGTTCCTAGAAAGTAATCTCAAAATGACATCTTAATAAATTTAGGATTTTGATAAGAAATGGCTTAACATGACCTAAACCACCAAGGGCTTTCTTGGGATAGAATATTGGTCAGGTGCGAGACCCCAAGATCACCTCTAATAGGTTAGGGGCTAGCGACAAGTTCTAAGAAGGAATATCTCAAAGAGAATACTTTTCCTAAAGAATACCTATGTGAAAGAAAGAGAACTATTTCTTACCTATTTTATGTATTAAAAAAGTTTCTAAATCTAGGGAATATAGAGATTCAACAATTTATTTCCCATATTCCTCCTGAAGGTTACATGCATGAATCCCACTAAAGAGATGTAGGGGGAGGAAAAAATTCACATAAGCTCAATATTGATCCACAAGTCTCTACCAACTTCCCTATCATCATGAGGAAACCCCATAATGATTCAATAAGAGATATATTTTCCATAATCCTTTTCCAAAAATTAGTGAATCTAAGTCATCCAAAGTCCCCTTGAGGGTAGCTACCCAAATCTCTTGAATAACGAAATAGTATTGGTGTCCTTGAAGTCTCCTATGGCATGAGAAGTTGGCTTTGAAAATGGAAAATGGATTAGCATTCAAGAAATATCTCATAGATGATCCTAAATGGGCATGGGTGATGTACGTCTGTCATTGAGAGTGACAAAAGAAAATTATTTTCCTAATGCAACATAGAGGTTGACCAGAGTCATCTCACTTGAGGAGCTTTCTCAATTTTTTCCTCACTTAATCAATTCACCTAAACTTCTGCTTTTTGTTTGTTTTTATTCAATATAGTAAAGAAATTGAATTTAAATGAAATAAAAGATAGAAATAACATGCAATGAAAAAATGTAATTAGTGAAGAAAGAACTTAGCCTTTATGGTTTTGTTTGTGGGTTCCATCATTCTACTTGCTGGTGTTTAAATTAAGTTTGATAATTAAATTATGAGATCTCATTCATCAATTACTATTATTTTATTTATTGGTGTGAAATATTGAATAAATTTAGCAATCTTAATTCGACCTCCTCCTATAATCAAGGTTAATGTTACACCTCGATTGAGAGTGTGACATCTTCCAAGACCTGGCTCCATCGTATGCCATTTCATCCACTGAATGGCTCAACTCCATCATATGAAGAGCTTGTATCCAGTATAAAGGATGAAAAAGATTTAATAAAATAATATACATGAGTTTGAGTTTAGTATCACGGTGGAAGATCTTCACACTCGTGCACTTTTACTCTTTCTCACCACAAACTTAATAAAACATACGAAATTAAGCACAAAATGAATAGAATTTCCACTTACCACCCCCGAGCCAAGAATTGGGTTAACACCTTATTTTTGAGGTTAAGAGGTCATGGTGGTAAGATGATAAATAAGATAATGATAAAAGAAAAGAATAAAAATTAAAATAATGAGGATGATAAAAGGAAAATAAAAACACACACATGAAATCACAAACTAAAAATAGAAGAAAAGAAGAGAAGAATGAGAAAAATATAGAGAAGAAAAGAGGGTGGATGGGTGGAAGAAGACACAAAAATTAAAACCATGCACAAATTATATTTTATATAAAATAAACTAAATTAATATTACATTTAAAATAAAATAAAAGTAAAAATAATAAAAAGAAAAATAAAAGAAGAAAAGAAATGGGTGCAACAGCTTCCCCTCCAGAATCTATCTTCTAAAGGTTGTATCCTATTTTTTCCATCATATCTTCGAATCACCCCAAGGTCCCTTATTATATAATGATATAAATTTAATTTCCTATATTATCTCTAAATTTAACATTAATTGGATGTGGTTATAAGAAGTTATGGAATAAATATTGAGTATGAATTTGTTTGGTTGATAATTCCTAGAATATGTATTCAAAGTATATCATTCAATGGCCACATTAATGATTTTAAAACTTCATGAAATTTACTAGTAAAACGAGCCTATGGATAATAGTTCAATTTATGATAGAATCACCTTAATTGGAGGTGTGTATCCTGAGTTATGTTTCAATTATAAAGGTGGGGTCCATGTGGTTATCCAGAATACTTTTCCAAATTGATTGTTTTTTTTCTGGATCTTAGATGGCCGAATTGGATCTGTATCCAAAAGATAAAGTTGAATCTCACGAACATATGAGTCCTAAAAAAATAATCACATAAATTAGAGTGATATTGTAAATTTTATGCTCTAAATACAAAAGCTTTAGAAAAATATTAAATTTCCAGAATGGTCCATTTTTTTGATTAACCTCAAAATACCACTAAAATCATAAAATGTGACAATTTACCTTAAAATAACACTTTGATGGGATTTAAAACATTAAAATTCGATGTAAAATTATTTAAAATATTATCTCTATAAATTCCTCCACACTTAAACCATGCTTTTCCTCAAGCATAGAATCTCAAAATTAAATTTCAAAGGGCACCAATATTTCAATTATTCAAATTCCAAAGAAAGAAATCAAACAATTATCAATGTCAAATCAAAATTTTGAATTACACATAAAATATAAATTTAATTTCTCAATTTTTAAAGAAACAATCAATTCAAGAAACATATTTTTCCCCTTTAAAAAATGATGGAACTTCTCCTTTTATTCATTTAAGTTTCCTCAATTCATTATTATTAAACATGCCAAATCACGATCTACCTCACAATGTATTCTTTTATCTTATCACTCATGATATAATTCAAGTAGAGTTATGCTCATATCATCAGAATATGCTTCAAATATATAATCTTGTAAAGGAACTACTTTCTCCATTTTTTAAAGGAAAAAGACACATAAAATCATGAGGACTTGAAATAAAGGTTCAAATGACTGTGAGGCTCAAGGTTGGTAGGATTTGATGCTTTAAAAATTAGGGATAAAGGAAGAGTTTTATCTCTTAAGTACAATTCATGATATAAAAAATAAAAGTGTAATAAAATTATCCCATTTAAAGTAGAAACTCTCACTCTCCCAAAAACTCAAAGTAAGGTCATGATCAAAGTAAATCATAATGAATGATTTGTGAACCCTCTTCAAATTTTTATATATATTTTTTATTTTTCAAAGAACCTTATCATTTTTTCATTTTTTAAAATTTTTGATTAGAAAAAAACTCACATCCACCACCTAACCACCTATGATAATAATCATAGTTCTAGTAATGGTGATTTTTATTTTTCCCAAATAATAACACATTTTCTCATTTTTTTGGTTCTTTTTTTCATTTTTTTCATTCTTTTTTATTCAAGAGGGGAAAAAATTAAGTATCATGAATTAATAAAAAAAATTAATTTATTCATACAATAAGAACCCCCACTCTTCTTACAATATAAATAATCCCTTCCACCATTACTTCCTTCACTTCCACACTTCAGCTTTAAAATATCAAGAAAATACCAAGAGTAGGGTAGAAATGGATAAAAAATGGATTGAAACATGGCTAATCTCTATAAAGGTCATTCATGGTCTCTATGTGCTAAATATGGATTGATGTAAAGGTGGTACTTTAAGGATAAGGTCTTATAAAAATATTACTCAATCATTTTAAATGTGTTTTTGTACAGTCATAACTTTGACAAGTTCAAATGAAAGTTTTGGTCAGTGACATGTCCCAAGATCACTCAAGAAATATGATCAAGAAAAATAGGAAGTAATTGGTCTAGAAATACTCTCGGGAATGAGAAATATGAATTCGGATAATAACTCAAGGTATGATTAATAATAAAAAATCAATTCACATGAATTCCAAAAATTCAAAGTATGAAAATTTTTAGGGAAATTTCATTTACATAAATTAATTAATTCCATCAAATCACAAGTCCTCATTTTAACATCCATGCTTCATTTTAATAATATAATTATTCATTTTACTCATTAAATTTCATTATCATTGAAATCTAAAACATGGAATCACATGATTCCTAAGAAACTCATGTCTCCTAGATAATTCAAGTAAAGCATGAATTCAAGCATGGGCATGAAATTTTAGTTCAAATCTCAAAACACAGTCTCAGATAAAAATAGATAGGGTTTTAAAAGATAAAAACTAAAAGTGAAATCCCTTTTTAAATTAATCTTAGTACTCTTTCCTCCTATGATATGTGTGGATTCCTTGTTCCATCATGAACCTACAAAATAAAATTACTCAATTAATCACATGGATCATGTCATTAAATATTAAAAAGATAAGAGGGATTTGGTTGCATGCTAGAATAATTCTAAAAAATGAAATTGAAATCTAAATTCCTAAGATTGAAATTGAAAGTACTAGAAATAAGGTAAAGTATAAATCTTGGTCTAACACCCAAGTGGGTCCTGGATTATTCTACTACCTCCAAATGGAAGTACCAGCTATTATCCAAAGCTTGATGGTGGGTGGATCTTTTTGGATTTGAACCACCACATGTGGATTTTACATGCTTGTGCTTCTTTTTTGGTGGTGAGGAATGATCCATGGATAGAGTATACGAGATCCATCCCATTCACAATTAAGTAAAACTTTCATGGTGAGGGTAGGGTGAAGTATGGATCATCATCTTCTTTGGTTGCTACTTGTGCAACCTCCTCCTCCTTTTCTAGTGCCAGCTCAACACATGTTTCATGAATTGTATGTTTAAAGGGAAAGTAAGTAGATAATTTTTATTGTATAAAATTTAAATTTTAATTAGAAAAAATATTATCCTT
The DNA here is from genome assembly GCA_963277665.1 of Viscum album. Classification (NCBI taxonomy): domain Eukaryota; kingdom Viridiplantae; phylum Streptophyta; class Magnoliopsida; order Santalales; family Viscaceae; genus Viscum; species Viscum album. The sequence continues at coordinate 286,431,117 of OY728164.1, forward strand.
TTCAAAATGAGAAGCCTCCGTATTTATTTACTTTGGAAAATCCACTTGTATCTCTTCATGCTAAACTACTTTGATTTCTTCATGGGCCTCCTCAAATGTATGTTCATCAAAATTAGTAAGTTCCATGTATTCCTCAATAGGTCCAGGTGTTGTTGATTCATCCTCTTATAAGGAATGATAAGAATTGACCAAATATAAAAATTCAAAACAATAAGAAGTGGTACTCAAATAAGATTGAATATGACCAGAAAAAGAATTTAAAATAAGTTCAACTCCTAGATTTGTTTTTGGTTCAATCACTACCTTAGTGGTGAGTGCCTCTTGAAGGTGAGTCTCGGTGCATGGAAGTAGGTAGTCGGCCTCTTCAATATTTTCTTCAAATTCCACCACATGGGTGGTGTCTTCCTTAGGGAGATCAAGATGTTCCTCACACCCATTCCATAATTCATTCAAATCTTGTTGATCTCCCACATGTGGCTTAGGTTCGGGTTGCTCCATTAATGCACAAACATAGTCAAATGCTCTTTCCATTTTTCTTTTCAAGTTATCCATAGTATCGCTCATCCTTTTTACATGATCGCTTAGATAAGTATAATAAAATTATTGTTATTGATATTCTACCTATGAGTAATCTTCTCATATAGAATAATTATAGTTTATATACATCATGGAAAAAATAAAATTTTTATGGTTTTTTAAGAAAAACAATGAAAATATATCTATAATTTGAAAATAGAAAAAGATAAGTAAACACTGATTGACTCTATAGAAATTGAACCTGTAACGCCCCAATATTTTTCAAATAAGTTTAAGATTGAATGCACGAAACACTGAGTCTCTACAAAGCACCAATTTGTTTTAACCTAGCCAGTAAACATAGTTTTTCCACCTTTGTGATTTGAATTTCGAAAAACTGACATACACAGTTGCGTTCAGTAAGATATTTAGAGTCTGAGAAGACAAACTTATTTTTTGGTGAATAGTAACATACTCTTATGAATAGTAATATGACCCTTATGAATAGTAAATCATATTATTATTTTATTTTCATAAGGTTATAATATAATGAAATATTGATTAATTTTTCAAGGAGACGTAAAATGAATTATAGTTTTAAAATTGTTATTTTTTGAATAAATTATGATTTTATTTAAAAATTAAATTAATAATATTTATAAAATTATTTTAACAAAAAGAGTTCTTTTCTGAATTCTACACATCAAAAAATGGTTATGGTAAATTTTTGGGATTTTTCTGAAACATGAATTTTTGATGAAAAGTAAAATACGGTAATTTACCGTATATATACATTATCAGTTAAATTCACTATTCATTGAATAATTGTAAGAACCTGGTTCTTATTTTTGAGGTACGAGTTTCTTCTTTTCTCTTTTCCTTAAGTTTTTTTGAGAAAATAAGGAAAATGGGGAAAAATCCCAAATTTTGGAAGTACACACCGTGTACTTTTCCACACACCGTGTACTTTGGCCGTGTGGGATGAGTACACAGGGTGTGTAGCCATGTCGGCGAAGAAGGGTGTAAAAATAGACTACACGCCGTGTAGTGGGTATTTACACACCATGTAGTTAGTTGGAAGGCATATAGTAAGGAGGTGGAAGCAGCCGCCAACTGGGCAACAATACACGCCGTGTAGTTGAGAATACACACCGTGTACTCATGTCGACCGATGAACAGTTTGGCGGTGCTGCCAGAGGAACAGTTAAATGAGAGAAGTACATGCCGTGTAGTCAATAGTACACGCTGTGTAGTTTGTTTTTTTTGCTTAAATGGGAATTAGCCTCCCCTGTTCACAGGGAAGGCTTAGAACTGGAGGAAGGAGCCGGGAGAGGAGGCCGGAGCTTTGAAGAGCTCCCGATCGCACGTCGGGAATCAGATTCTTTCGCCGTTGATCTCGTTGTAACCATACAGGTAAGAGATTTATTATTCTTGTGTGTTTATTTCCAATTCTTTCTATAAGGGAAGTTATTTGAGGTTGAATGAGAATTTTTCTAACCCAGATCTTCATCGTCTTTGGGCGTTTCTAGAATCGACGTTCGCGTATACCATTCGTTGGTGTTTAAGGTAGGTGGCTTGGTGTTTAGTTTCTAACTGTTGTGTGTTTTTGTGTATTTTTGTACTGCGAACCCATGTTGGGGTGTCGTGTGGCTGAGGACTTAGCTGTTTTAAATGCCTAGAATTGTAATGGTAATTAAATGTGATAATAAACTACTATTTGGGATCGCTGCTTGGATCGAGGACCACCCCGGGGGTGCGTTCCTCTGTTTAGCCATTTGTCCAGGATACCCGAGGGTATGCCATTGTAATAATGTTTATTTAATTGCCTTGAGAGGAATTGTATGTGAATTTCTTATTTACATGTTGGTCATGGCCCGGTTACTTACGCCTGAGGGCAGTGTTCTTTTTGGCCCGAGGGCATTGTTTGTTTAGCCTGAGGGCAAGGTACTGCTTAGCTTGAGGGCAACGTTCTATTTCACCTGAGGGAAACTCTTCGTATGCCTGAGGGAAGATACTCTATTCCTGAGGGTGACACTTCATACGCCTGAGGGAAATATCTGTTACGCCTGAGGGCAATTACCTGCGGGTTGGATTCTGATTACCTGAGGGTAAGGGTTTGTGTGTATGAGGACACTGACTGTTTACATAGAATTTCACTGTGGAGGTTTCTTAATAATAAATAATGAAATGAATATTAAAATGTCAATATAACTAGTAAAGTTAGTTACTTTTGAGTACTACTTATTTTATTGCATTTACTTTTGCACACTGTTGTTTCATGTTTACACACAGTTGAGCACGAGCCTTTGGTGGGTGCCTACTGAGATTATTTCTCACACCCTATTTGGGTCATTCTTTTCAACCCAAACAGATTACGTTTCTATAGGTGTGGATAAGGTCAAGGGTCCCTATACAAGTACTTTATTGCTGTTGAGGAGTAGGGGAGCATGGGATCGGGCTTTGGCTCGCGATGCTACCGGTTGTTTTGTTTTGTTTTGTTGTACTCTGTATCGTATTGTACTACTTTGTAACATGTTCTGGCTATTTTCTTATAACTTGAGGCATGTTGCATCATCATTATATACATATGACTGTTGGTTGTTTTTACTGCAGTTGTTCATTTAAAATTGTGTATGCTTATTTGCTTCCACTGTTGTTGTTGTATGTTTTATCTGGAATTCCGCTACGCTACACTTCGACAAATGAGGGCATAGTTTCCCCACTATCAGACCTGGGCCCTCACTGCTAGTCATCAGCCTCTGGCGTTTGGGGAAATGCGCTTGAGGTCATGTGGCGAACCGGGTTCGGGGCACCCGTTGAGTGGCACTCGGATCCAAGACGTTACAAAGTGGTATCAGAGGTGTTTATTTTCTTTGAATTACTATTTGGAGCCTTAGTCAAGGATATAATGAGAACGGTAGTTGGTAATAAGCTGTGCCCAGGTGTAACTAACTCGTGTATAGGGAAAAGCCAGTCTACCTCATATTTTTTAAATTGTTCTGATTTTTACAAATTTTACAATTGATTTGATTTTCACCGATGGGTGACGCACTTGTGATTGTGCTGTTTATATTTTATCCATGAGTTCTATTTAGTTGCAACCCGATGAGATGTGGGTATTCCATCTCATGAATCATTTAGGCACATGCTAGGAATCACATTCCATGCATAGTTCCATGCCATGTAGGTGCATTAGAACATGCATGTTGTTGTGATAGTTGTTGTACTTGAAAAGCATGCTGTTGTGATAGCTACTTTGATAAATACCTGCTATGTGATAGGGTATTTTCTTGTGTGATCTGGTTGATAGAATGAACACCAAACATTGGTTTTTGGGGAGTATGATCCCTCATTGACCAAAATTTGGTGGATCATTGGTTGTTCATTTTCAGGTATAACACTGATAAGATGCCAAACTTTAATTCGCGGGGAGTATGGGACCTCATTGATCGTAATTTGGTACTTAGGTGTTGTTTTTGGTATTTTATGGGATTCCGGAGTAGTTTCAGAGCCTTAATATCCAGAAAACCTAGGATACACGCCGTGTAGTTCCTCGGAAACACGCCGTGTGTTCTTCTGTTCGGGAAGAAAAGAAAACTTTTGAGTACATGCCGTGTACCCTAAGTACACGCCGTGCAGTATCTTCCCGTGTCATGGACCGTGTGGGAGGGGACATGGGGTAGGGAAAATCTGGGGTAAAACACGCCGTGTGCCTGATGCACACGCCATGTAGTGTTGACCCGGAGACCCGACCATGTAACTAAAAAACACGGGCGATGTAATATTTTCTTGAACACACCGTGTCAATGAAGAAAACGCCGTGTAGTGTAACCTGGGGACCCGGCCATGTAACTGACAACACGTGTCGGGGTAATCCTTTCATGTACACGCCGTGTGTATATGGAACACACCGTGTAGTTTGAGCCGTGTATCCGGCTGTGTAACTAACAACACGGGTCGGAGGAGCTCATCTAGTACACGCCGTGTAGTCTTGTTCGAGGACAGACCGTGTGGTTTTAGCCGTGTGGCAGGGAAAACGGGGTGGAGTACACGCCGTGTTCAGGTGTCACACACCGTGTAGTATCAAGCCGGGTAGTCGGCCGTGTCACAAACAACACAGGCAGTTGGAAATTACACCATACACGCCGTGTAGATTATATACACGCCATGTAGTTTTGTTCAACGGGAGCCGTGTGGCTTAGCCGTGTAGAAGGAACCGGGCAGGGGAAGAGAAGTCAGGTACACGCCGTGTAGTTAGTATACACCCCGTGTAGTCTTGTTTTGAAAATCTTGAAATGCCTTTTTCCTCCTATTTCCCTTTGGTCCCCTCATTTTTCAACTGTGATAAATGTGGATCTAAGGTGTGCATTTGACCTTGTAGTGTCATGCCACCGAGACGACTGCGCGTTGTTCTCTAGGAGAGCGGCGACGATTATACTCCAGAGATGGTGGGCTATGGGCTACCAGTGGACCCTCCAACAGAGCCATATGTAGCTCCAACCATTATACTGGACACAGGCATGAAGGCGCAGTTCTGTGAAGGATTTATGCGGTTCATGTAGACCTTTCAGGGAGCACCGTGGGCTGCCACATCTATGGCCGAGTTGACTCGTATCTTCTAGCAGCAGCATTCGCCTACGTTTTCAAGGGATGGCGGACCAAAGGCTGTGGAGTCTTGGATAGGGTCTATGCAGACTATTTTTAAGCATCTTGAGACGCCTCCACGGTGGAGAGTCAAGATCGCGACTTATATGCTGTGTGATTCCTCCAAGAGGTGGTGGGATGTTACCACCCAGTCAGAGCATCATAGAGACATGTCGTGGGAAGATTTTCAGGCAGTCTTCTATGAATTCTTCTTTCCAGAGACGCTGAGGGAAGATAGAGATCGAGAGTTCATGAACCTACAACAGGGCGCTATGTCGGTGATGGATTATTCTTCTCGTTTCACCGAGCTTTAGCATTTTTCACCCATTCTGGTGGGTGATGAGACGTTGAGGGACAGAAGCTTCAAGGATGGTCTTCGGTATGAAATCTGAGCACTGGTGAATGTTTTCAGGTCGGATTCAGTACATGATATTGTGAACCAGGAACTGATTACAGAGAGGAACCTTCAGGAAGCTAGTGGTGTGGTCCAGGGCGATTCAGCACCAGTTTCTGGTACTATTTCAGCTGGTAAGAGGAAGTGATAGATGAGTTTCTCTCACGGTGGAAGTACTAGCTAGGCAGTTTCTTCAGGTGGCCCGGTCTTTTGCTACCAGTGCGGTAAAGAGGGGCACAAGAGACTGTAGTGTCCACGTGATCCAGTGGAGTTCCAAGCTTGCGGCAAGATGGGTCATCTACATCGCTTTTGCAGGGCGTTTCCACCAGTGGCTAGTGAGAGGGGTTTTGTGCAGACTCCACGTGCGGGAGCAACACCAGTAGCTTCTTAATTGCCGGGGAACTGGAATACGTCAGGGCGTGCAGGCAGAGATGGTGGTCGTGGTCGTGGTATCCAGACACTAGGATCTCATAGGCAGCAGGGCGAGGCAGCTCAGGGTATCCAGACTATGTCGCAGGGCCGCGACACTAGGCAGGCTTATGCAGTGTAGCAGACCCAACAGGAGCAGGATCCCGGACCTTCTACAGTCAGAGGTACCATTCTAGTATCTTCTGTCTTATCTTCAGTACTTTTCGATATGGGTGCTACACATAGTTTCATATCTGTACCTGTTGTGGAGAGCCTGGGGCTCTGTGTTTCTTCTTCTTCTGCTGTTATGATGCTAGACACTCTGTTGGGAATGAGAACGACATGTGTGCGTCAGTGCAAGGAGTTCCCCCTTGAGGTTGGTGGGTGTCACTTTCTTTGGGACCTCTATGTCTTAGAGATGAAATCTTATGATGTCATTCTCGGGATGGACTGGTTAGTTCCCTTCCAAGCCTTTGTAGATTGATATCGTCGTAGGGTGAGTTTCATGTCACCATAGGGCGAAGAGTTTCTATATAAGGGCGAGTGGGATGTTCAGGCGAGTCGAGCTGGACCGGAGCATCGTGGGCGAGGTGGAGTCACAGCCTAGATTGCGATTTTATATCTGGATGATCAGGGGACTTATCAGTAGGATTTCCCTCCAATGGTTGATTGTTTCAGGGATGTCTTTCCAGACGACTTTTTAGGTCTACCTCCGGAGCGAGAGGTGGATTTCTCTACTAAGATAGTGCCAGGGGAAGTACTGGTGTCCATTCCTCCTTATAGGATGGCTACACCTGAGCTGTAGGAGATCAAGAGGCAGTTAGAGGAGTTACAGGCAAAGGTTTTTATCCGACCCAGTACTTCTCCTTGGGGTTCACCGGTCCTTTTGCAAAAAAGGCGGACGATACCCTCAGACTCTGTGTGCATTATCGGAAGCTGAACCAGTTGAAGGTTAAGAACCGATATCCCTTTCCTAGGATTGATGATCTTTTTGATCAACTTTGTGGAGAACGAGTGTTCTCGAAGATTGACTTGAGATCAATATATCATTAGCTGCGCGTGAGACCATCAGACATACTGCTTACAACCTTTCGAAGCAGATATGGTCTGTACGAGTACTTGGTGATGCTGTTCAGACTCACGAATGCACCAACAGTTTTCATGGCTCTGATGGATCGTGTGTTCCATCCTTATTTGGATTCTTTTGTGGTAGTATTCATGGATGACATCTTGGTGTACTCTCACACTCGACACGACCATGCCACCCATATTGAGATCGTATTGAGTACACTGAGGGAGCATCGGCTATATGCTAAGCTCTCAAAGTGCCACTTTTTGGATGGACTAGATTCACTTCTTGGGTCATATCATCTCAGAGGCAGAAGTTGCAGTAGACCCAGAGAAGGTGAGAACAGTAGTTTCCTGGGAGCATCCTAAGAACGTTTTTGAGATACAGAGTTTCTTGGGGCTGGCTGGTTACTACCGATGCTTCATACAGGACTTCTCCCTCTTAGCAGCACCGTTGATGGGTTTGACTAAGAAGGGTGTGAAGTTCGTTTGGTCAGAAGCTTGCGAGACAGCCTTTCAGGACCTGAAAGGAAGGTTGACATCAACACCAGTCCTGATACTTCCAAAGCAGGAGAAGAGCTATACAGTTTACTGTGATGCTTCAGGTATTAGGCTAGGAGTAGTGTTGATGCAGGGTGATTGAGTTGTTGCGTACGGGTCTCGGCAGTTGAGGCCACATGAGAGGAATTACCTGACGCATGACCTCAAGTTGGCTGTAGTTGTTCATGCATTGCGTTGTTGGAGACACTATCTCTTGGGATAGAATTTTGTGGTTTTCACCGACCGCAAAAGCCTCAAATATATCTTTACTCAGCGTGACTTGAACCTGAGACAATGAAGGTAGGTTGAATACCTTCAGTCCTTCGATTTTGAGCTAGCCTATACACATAGTAAAGGTAATGCCATAGCTAATGCACTGAGCATGAGGAATCAGATAAAAGCAGTGCAGGAGGCCAGTGGTGAGTGGTAGCTCATGGAATTGTTCTCTGAGATGCATTTGGAGGTGCACGATAGTCAGGGGAAAACTTATATTTCATCTTTAGCTGTGACTTCTACCCTCCTGGATAGAGTGAGGATGAGATAACTATCTGATTCAGAAGGCCTAGTTCTACGGGAGTCGGTGGCAAGTGAGGACCCTCCTCCTGGTTGGACGATAGGAGATGATGAGATTCTGAGTTTCCATGGATGAGTATGGGTTCCAGGGGATATACGTGAGGAGTTGATGTGGGAGTTTCATGCTTCAGATTGGGCAGTTCATCCCGGGGTTACCAAGATGTACCGTGACTTGAGACGTCAGTACTGGTGGCCGGGTATGAAGAGAGATATAATTGGTTTTGTTACGAGGTGTTCCACCTGTTAGTAGGTGAAGGCGGAGCATCAGAGGCTAGCTGGACTATTATAGTAGTTACCCATCCTGGAGTGGAAATGGGATGATGTCGCGATGGATTTCGTGACTGGGTTGCCGAGGTCACCTCAAGGCAATGATGTCATGTGGGTTTTTGTGGACAGACTCACGAAGGTAGCTCACTTTTTTCAAATCAAAAAGACCTTCAGTGTTGACGAGCTTGGGAAGTTGTATCACCGAGAGATCGTACGTCTTCATGGGGTCCCTCGTTCTATCATTTCAGATAGGGATGCCCGTTTTACATCTCGTTTCTGGTAGAGTTTTCAGAGGGCACTGGGTACATAGGTGCTTCTGAGCACAGATTACCACCCTCAGACCGATGGCCAGTCAGAGCGTATGATCCAGGTGCTTGAGGACATGCTGCGTGCATGTATCCTAGACTTTGGGGGCTCTTGGGAGAATCATATACCCCTATTTGAGTTTTCCTACAATAATAGTTTTCAGGTAACTATTGAGATGGCACTATATGAGGCTTTATATGGTAGGCCATGCCGATCACCTTTGTGCTGGTTAGAGGCAGGTGAGGTAGCTATATTAGGACCACGTCTCGTGAAGGAGACTTCTGAGTAGGTCCAGTTGATTTAGAAGTGGATGGATACCACACAGTCTCATCAGAAATCTTATGCTGATCATCACAGAAGACCTTTGGAGTTCGTGGTCGGGGATCAGGTCTTCTTGCGTGTTTCGCCGAGACTGGGACACAGGCGGATCGGAAGACATGCTAAACTTTCACCGAGGTATGTGGGTCCATTTGAGATTCTGGAGAGAGTCAGTCCGGTTGCCTATCGGTTGCAGTTACCACAGAGGTACCAGGCCATGCATGAAATCTTCCATGTATCTCAGTTGCACTGCTATCATTCAGACCCGTCTCACGTCTCTCAGCCAGAGGAGGTTGAGCTACAGATTGATGCATCCTTTGAGGATCATCCAATTCATATCGTTGATAGGAGCACAAAGGTTATCTGAGGCCGGTCAGTTCCTCTCATACGGGTGCTATGGAAGCATGGCCGAGTGTAGGAAGAAACCTGGGAGCGGGAGACCAACGTACGTGCTCAGTGGCCAGAGATATTCTGAGCTTTATCTTCACCATCCTTGGAAGGGAAATTCAGGGACGATTTGATTTAAGGGGGGAATTTTGTAAGAACCCGGTTCTTATTTTTGAGGTACAAGTTTCTTCTTTTCTCTTTTCCTTAAGTGTTTTTGATAAAATAAGGAAAATGGGGAAAAATCTCAAATTTTGGAAGTACACGCCGTGTACTTTGGCCATGTGGGATGAGTACACAGGGTGTGTAGCCATGTCGGTGACGAATGGTGTAAAAATAGACTACACTCCATGTAGTGGGTATTTACACACCGTGTAGTCAGTCGACAGGTAAATAGTAAGGTGGTGGAAGCAGCCGCCAACTGGGCGACAGTACTCGCCGTGTAGTCGAGAATACACGCCATGTACTCATGTCGACCGATGAACAATTTGGCGGTGCCGCCAGAGGAACAGTTAAATGGGAGAAGTAAACACCGTGTAGTAAATAGTACACGCCGTGTAGTTTTTTTTCTCTTAAATGGGAAGTAGCCTCCCCTGTTCATAGGGAAGGCTTAGAACTGGAGGAAGGAGCTGAGAGAGGAGGCTGGAGCTTTGAAGAGCTCCCGATCGCATGTCGGGAATCATATTCTTCCGCCGTCGATCTCGTTATAACCACACAGGTAAGAGCTTCCTTCTCCTTGTGTGTTTCTTGACAATTATTCCTCTAAGGGAAGTTATTTGAGGTTGAATGAGAATTATTCTAACCTAGATCTACGTCGTCTTTGGGAGTTTCTGGAATCGACGTTTGTGTATACCGTTCGTTGGTGTTTAAGGTAGTTGGATCGGTGTTTAGTTTCCAACTGTTGTGTGTTTTTGTGTATTTTTGTGCTATGAACCCATGTTGGGGTGTCGTGTGGCTGAGGCCTTAGCTATTTTAAATGACTAGAATTGTAAAGGTAATTAAATGCGATAATAAACTTCTATTTGGGATTTCTGCTTGGATCCAGGACCACCCCGGGGGTGCGTTCCTCTATTTAGCCGTTTGGCCAGGATACCAGAGGGTATGCCATTGTAATAATGTTTATTGAATTACCTTGAGAGGAATTGTAAGTGAATTGATTATTTACATGTTGGGTATGGCCCGATTACTTTCACCTAAGGGCAGTGTTCCTTTTAGCCTGAGGGCATTGTTTGTTTAGCCTGAGGGCAAGGTACTGCTTAGCCTGAGGGAAACATTCTGTTTCTCCTGAGGGAAACTCTTTGTATTCCTGAGGGCATATACTCTATGCTTGAGGGTGACAATTCATATGCCTAAGGGAAATATCTGTTACACCTGAGGGAAATTACCTGCGGGTTGGATTCTGATTACCTAAGGGTAAGAGTTTGCGTGTCTGAGGACACTGACTGTTTACATAGAAATTCATTTTGGTGGTTTATTAATAATAAATAATGAAATGAATATTAAAATGGAAATATAACTGGTAAAGTTAGTTACTTTTGAGTACTGATTAGTTTATTTCATTTACTTTTGCAAACTGTTGTTGCATGTTTACACATAGTTGAGTACGAGCCTTTGGTGGGTGCCTACTGAGATTATTTCTCACACCCTATTTGGGTCATGATTTTTGGCCCAAACAGATTACGTTTCTGCAGGTGTGGATAAGGGAAAGGGTCCCTATACAGGTACTTGATTGCTGCTGAGGAGTAGGGGAGCATGGGACCAGGCTTGGGCTCGCGATGCTACCAGCTATTTTGTTTTGTTTTGCTGTACTCTGTATCATATTGTACTGCTTTGTAACATGTTCTGGCTGTTTTCTTAGAACTTGAGGCATGTTGAATCATCATTATATATATATGACTGTTGGTTGTTTTTACTACAGTTGTTCATTTAAAATTGTGTATGCTTATTTTCTTCTGCTGTTGTTGTTGTATGTTTTATCTGGCATTCCGCTGCGCTACAATTTGACAAATGAGGGCATAGTTTCCCCACTATCATACCTGGGCTCTCACTGCTAGTCGGCAGCCTCTGGCATTTGGGGAAATGTGCTTGAGGTCATGTGGCAAACTGGGTTCGGGGCACCCGTTGAGTGGCACCCGGATCCAGGACGTTACAATAATGGATGATGTATGCACACTTGATTCGAACTCACAATCACATATTACCATTCTTGGTCATAGGAATCAATATTGTTGGTAGTCTTTGGAAAAATAATAAAATAATGCGTAAAATAATGGGGAAACCCTTCTCTCCACTATAAAACCCCCCTCACTCCCTCTCCTATTCACTCCTCTCAAGCCTTGTTCCTTGTCTAAATTATACTCAAATATCCTACCAAGATCCTATCCCATGTTCAAAATCCATTGGTCTTATAAAAAGACCAAAACCTCTCCCCATGCTCTCAAGAAAGATAACTTCAAGAGGTAAATTCCTCTTTTCATTTCTTTTATTCCAAGTTCCTTTCTTTTCTTTTTCTTTCCTCAACTCATTTCATACAAATGTTGTGATGACTATAGTACCTTACATGTAATGGAATGTTTTTATGATAAATAAAAAATTCTTAATCATCTCTCCTTTCCCCTTCTTTTATACTAGAAATGAAAACACCATCTGAGATGTGTTAATTTATCACATTCAAGGACGACGGGTTTTCAATTTCTATTACCACCTTCAATTCTGGCCATGAAACCATTTTTATGGTTGAACTAGAATATAATATATATATATATATTATAAATTATTTAAGGTTCATTAATCTTTTTGTACACATGGTTTTGATATATAAATAAAAATGAGTTTATTGTGTTCAAAAACCACCAATTAACCCAAACGGTTATCATTAAATAATTTACATAATTATTCATCTTCAATTCAAGTAACCAAATGAAATTTATAACCATGTAACATTCTATACATTCACTAATAACATATAACATCAATTTTGGAAAACCATCCTCATTTTACATGATTCTCTATTCATGTATATAAGTATACCAATCATGAAACAAACAGGCCCAGACAATGAAATTGAACCTCTTAACCCATCAAAAAGACCAAGAATAATCTTAATAATGTTATAATAAATAAATTACATTTAGAGGAGGTTCTAGAATTATTAATTAATAAACCTAAATTTTATTATTCATGTTATTAAGATCAAGTGAGGAACACCTTCAGACTTAAGGTAAGGGTTTTCTACCCGAACCTCCATTTTCATTTGGGTTACTCTCATTTTATACTTACCTCAATTAAATTATTATTTATTCATATTTACTTCTCATATATTCTGTGAAAATGTTCTATATATGTGTACCTACCATAATCCTACTTTCATTTAAGAGGGTTTATATTTTTTAAAAGGATTTTTAAAAATTCTTCCCGAAATACAAGCCTGATTCAAGGGAATTTCTCAAATTCTTACCTATTTTCAAGGGAACTATATAATCTATTTTTGGAAACCATTATATTTATAAAATCACTCATTTTATTATGAAAATACTATCTTACTTCACTTTTGGTATTATACAAAGACTTTTCCAAAAGAACTCTTCTTTTCAAAGTAAAAGAGTATTTATCTCAAGAATTACTCGATGATTTTATAAGAGTATATTCATATATTTAAAAACTCTAGTTGATTCTTATGTATTATTGGGATTAATATTTTATGATATCATCTACCATATTTAATTGAGTGATTTATGGTTAGTTTTACTGTGGATTTTCTATCTTAAAACCATTCACCAATTTACTTTGAATGGCTAGTGTTTATGCTTAATGTTCAGGGAAAGTTATTTACATTTCATATGTTAGATTCAATGTGAATGTATATGTTGTTTATGTTTATCCCCATTCATATGAGTAATTCATTGTATTTAGTAAGTGATGGGTGGGGCTTGCTATAGCCCCTCGGTGCATCGGTAGGTCTCATGAGACAAACTACGATCTTGTCATGAGGCCTTGACAAAATGGACATTTATAGTCTTGGAACGAGGCCTTGACAATATGATTATGATGTCCCACATTATGCATTCCCTCATTATGAAACTAGTAATTGATATTTCATGTGGTTATTTGACTAGTATAATAACCATGATTATATTTTATTATGACATTATTTATTCATCTCTTATTCCTACCATAATGTGTTCAAGTTCATTTTTAAAGGCATGTGTTTTTTCATTCTCCATGCCTAATGTTTATGTTTATGATATATTCTTCTGTATTGATTATCTTTACTGAGCATTTGAGCTCACCCCTTTCTTATGATTCATTTTCCCAGGACACAAAGAGGTATATTATAAATGACATGAGAAAACAACCTAGGAGTTATGGATGTTGTAAAAGTAGTTTCTATGTTGTATTTATTTTCAAGTTGTGATGTTGAACTTATGTACATATATAGTTTTTGAAAACTACTAAGCTATTCGTTCCTTCAGGATGCAAATTTCTTGTAATCATTCTAATGTAATCAAATAAGGCACCGACTCCGGGCAACTGGGGCCGAGTCCTTACAGTTGGTATGAGAGGAAGTTTAGTAGAAAACTTGGAAACTAGATTTAGAAAATGTATATTAGGGAACAAAAACCTAAGATATTCTTTGAGGATAAACATACAAGAACATCCTAGAATTCTTGGTAAGGAATAGATTATGTGTATCTTTCTAGAAAATATATCCCTGTCTGGATACTACAAGTAGACGTGGTTCTGGCATAGATGTACCTAGGAGTGAAAACTTCGACAAGGAGTTTTGGGCTTGACCCGAGGTATCCCGGTACACAACAATGAGCCTTACTGCGCAACTAGTTTGAAACTATTTGGGGATATGATTAGGATAATTCAAATTTTCATTACAATCCACTATGAAAGATTTAAATGTAAATTTTTCCTCAAAGAAACCATGTTTATGATTATGAGATTAGCTATGTATAGAATTTCAATTTATGCTAAGTATTTTTCTACATTGAGATTATACATTATGATTCATAACCTAATCTAGTGTATACCATTATTTATAAATGGAGCCTAGTGGAAAGAATGAAAACTGTATGAATACGAATGTCCCATGTAGGGATTTTCCTCTGATGCAAGATAATGATATTGGCTCTGGTGCTATGACTGGTGCTGAGAAACTTATAACTCTACTAGGATATCTGACACTGGTTATGAATAATAACCTTACCCTTATGGAGAATCCGGATCCATAATGTGGGGAAGCTATGTTAGATTTCTTTATGTGATAACAACCTCCATCATTTAATGGGACAACAAACCCATTCATAGTGGAGCAGTGGATAAGTTCATTAGAGAAGATATATCTTACTTTGGGATGTAATGAAAGATAGAAGGTTGTCATTGAAATTTATTGACTATCGGGAGATGCCGATCAGTGGTGGTCTTTAATCCAAAGCATAAAGGAGGAGAAAGAAATTGAAAAGAATGGAATGAAGGGATTTTAAGGAAATATTCTTAGAAAAATACTTCCCTCGTGAACAATGAGAAGATATGGAAAGTAAGTTTCTGAATATTAGGCAAAAGGAGGATGAGAATGAGAATGTTGCAAAGTATGAAACTAACTTCACAAGGTTATCAAGACATGCTTTGGACTATATACATAATCCAAGGATCAAGATTAATCGATTATTTGATGGTTTAAAACCATTCCCATAGAGGGCTCTAGTCTCCCAAAGTTTTTCATCATATAAAGATATAGTCTCAAGTGATATCAAGACAAAAAAGTAATTTTCTAAGTCTTATAACTTTAAAGAAAAGAAAGAGAAGAAGAGTGCTGTCAAAAATTCTGGAAAAGGAAATACGAAAATGGGGAAGAAGGAGAGAGTTGAACTTCCATCCTGTAATAGTTATGTGAAGAAATGTCCTAGAACTTGCCTAAAAGAAATGGGATTCTATTACAAGTACATAGAAAAATTCCACCTATCTCAGGATTGTAAGGGGAAGAAAGAAGCTACCAATGTTTGATGTTATAATTTCATGGAGATGAGACATTATGCACATGAATTTCCTAAGCGGAAGGGAAACATTCCCCAAATAAGGACAAGGGAGCAAGGAAAAGCTTATGTAGTCACAACTATAAAGGTTGAAGTTCCTAACAATGTGGTTGATGGTACTTTAATAATTTCCTCAAACTTTTCCAATGATTTATTTGATTATGGATCATTTCATTCTTTCATATCTTCCCAGTTTTCAAAAACAAAAGATATTTTCAATTTGATTTAATAAGGGAGTTTTCAGTCAAAACTCCTAAGGGAAGTATAATTGCAAAAAGTGGTGTACGGAAGTCCCTATTATGGAAAATAAATGTTCATTATCTACTGATTTTATTTTCATACCCATGATTGAATTTTATATAATCCTCAGTATGGATTGGATTTCGAATCGTGATGTGAAAATTTATTACAAGAAGAAAGAGGTTACAATTTTGAGGATGATGTGGAATCCATTATCCTTAGGGAAGAAATATCACCATCTGATTCTCATATAGATCCATCCCCAGCAGCTCTACTGAATTCAATTATCAGGGAGGAAGGTAATGTAATAACTATGGGTGAGGAAAAGAATGTTAAAATAGAGTACATACCTATTGTGCAAGAATATGTTGACGTCTTTCCAGAGGATTTACCTGAACATCCTACAGAGCGGGAAATTGATTTTTCCATTGACTTAATTCTAGATTCAAGGCCTATATCAAAGACTCCTTATAGAATGACCACTTTGGAATTAATATAATTGAAGAAAAAAATATATTAATTTAGTGATAAAGGATTTATTCACCCAAGTGTTTACCCATGGGGATCCCCTGTTCTTTTCGTCAAGAAGAAAGATGGATCTATGTGGTTGTGCATTGACTACAGGGAGATCAATGATATAACAATAAAGAACAAGTATCCCCTACCTCGCATTGATGATTTATTTGATCAAATTCATAGAGAACAATATTTTTCAAAGATTGACCTTCGATCTAGATATCATCAGTTGCTAGTAAGGAAGGAAGAAATTACAAAGACAACATTTTAAACCAAGTATGGGAATTACGAGTTTACAGTACTGCCTTTAGGACTTACTAATGCACCCTTAGTTTTCATGGATCTAATGAATAGAGTTTGTAAGGAATATCTTGATGAATATGTGGTGGTATTTATTGATGATATCTTGGTATAATAAAAAATCTATGAAGATCATGAAAATCCCTCGTGCACTATTCTAAAGACTCTTAGATGAAATGAATTATATTGGAATTTTATCAAGTGTGAATTTTGGATTCAATAATTTTCCTTTCCTAGACACATTATCTCTAAGGATGGAATATCTATTGATCCTGTGAAGACAAAGGCTGTGAAATAATGACCTACTCCAACGAACATAACCGAGGTATGTAGTTTTTTTGGTTTAACAGGTTATTATTGGCATTTTTTTTTCCAGAACTTCACCCGTTTAGCCAACCCTATGACCAAGGTTATACGTAAAGAGATTAAGTTCATATGGTAAAAAGAATGTGAGGAATGTTTTGAGGAATTGAAGAGGAAATTAGTGAATTCCTCAATCCTAAATCTACCATCGAGGAATGATGGGTTTGTGATCTATAGTGATGCATCAAAGAAACGACTTGGTTGTGTCCTTATGATGAATGATAGAGTTATTGCCTATGCATCAAGGAATCTAAGAATTCATGAACAAAACTATCATACTCATGATATTGAGTTAGAATCTATAATATTTTCTCTGAAGATATGGGGACATTATCTCTATGTAAAAAAATGTGAGATATATACAGATCATAAAAGTTTGAAATATATCTTATCACAGAAAGAACTCAATATGAGGAAAAGGTAATGGCTCGAACTACTCAAGGATTTTGATTGTTCTATACACTACCAACCAAGAAATTAAAACAAGGTAGCTGATGCATTGAGCAGGAAGGATCATGGATTTCTCAACAAAATGAGGATTGATAAGGATCCTTTGTATATAGATATACTGAGGATGGATATGGGAATTATAAAATAAGGTAAAGCATCACTACTTTTTCAAATGGTTTCCCAACCATATTTATTATAAAGGATTAAAATATCTCTACCTGATGATGAGAACCTTAAAAAGAAAATTAATGCTATGAAAGATGGGAAGTTGGATGACTTTATATGTGAAGATGGAATTATAAAATTTGGGAAGAGGCTATGTGTTCCCTCCATACCAGAGATAAAAAGGGAGTTATTGGATGATGATCATAGCTCAAATTTCTCTATGCATTCTAGTAGCACTAAAATGTATAGATTTTTGAAGGAGCATTTCTGGTGGGACAACATGAAGTTGGAAATTGCGGATTATGTATCAAGATGTCAAGTCAATCAACAAGTGAAGGTGGAATAACAACATCCTGGAGGAGTCATGAAACCTATACCTATTATTACATGGAAATGGGATGATATCACCATGGATTTTTTCACCGGATTACCAAAAACTCTAAGAAAAAATGATGCAATATGGGTAATTGTGGACCGACTTACAAAATCTACATATTTCCTTACTATAAGGGAGGATTTTCCATTTAAGCAGCTGGTATGACTCTATATCAATGAATTTGTAAGATTTCATGGAGAACCTTTTTCAATAGTGTCTGATCGTGATCCTTAATTTTCATCAAAATTTTGAAAAAGTATTCAGAAATATTTGGAAACTGAGCTTCATTTGACTACTGTTTATCATCCTCAAACTGATGGGTAATAAGAAAGGACAATCCAAAACTTAGAGGACATGTTGAGATCATGTTCAATTGACTTTTAAGGTATGATGGATCAATAGTTACCTTTAGCAGAGTTTTCATACAATAATAGTTTCCATTCAAGTATTCAAATGACACTATATTAAGCATTGTACGGAAAGAGATGTCATACACCAACTTGTTGAGATAAAGTTGGAGAAAGAAAGATTGTGGGCCGAGATCTTGTGGAGGAAACAACAGATAAGGTAAAGACTATTCAAGGCCATACAAAAGAAGCTCAAAGTAGACAAAAATCTATACTGATAATCGAAGTAAGGATTAGGAGTTTCAAGTGGGAGATCATGTTTTCTTGAAAGTATCTCCATGGAAGGGCGTTATAAGATTTGGGAAGAAAGGGAAAATGATCCCCAGGTATATAGGCCCTTTTGAAATTCTGGAGAGAATTGGAGCTGTTACATATCGTTTGGCTATGCCACCTATCCTGTCTAAAGTACACATTGTGTTCCATGTATCATTGCTGAGAAAGTACATGCCAGACCCAATGCATGTCCTCCCTTCTGAAAGTATAGAATTTGAACCTGAATTATCTTACTGTGAAGAGCCTATCTGGATTATGGAAACTAAAGAACAGGTGTTGAGGAATCAAATGTCTTAACTGGTAAAGATACTTTGGAAAAATTAGAAAATCGAAGAGGGAGCCTGAGGAGCTTATGATGAACTACCCAAATATTTTCGTGGGGTAACATTCTGATAATTTCGAGGATGAAATTTTTGCAAGGAGGGGATAATGTAACACCCCAAGATTTTGCAAATAAATTTAATATTGAATGCATGAAACACTCAGTCTCTACAAAACACCACTTTGTTTTAACCTAGTAAGTAAACATAGTTTTTCTAGCTCTATGATTTGAATTTCAAAAACCTAACATACACGGTTTCATTCAGTAAGATATTTAGAGTCTGATAAGACAAACTTAATTTTTGGTGAATAGTAACATGCCCTTATGAATAGTAATATGAATAGTAATATGACCCTTATGAATAGTAAATTATATTATTATTTTACTTTCATAAGGTTATAACATAATGAGATATTGATTAATTTTTCAAGGTGACATAAAATGAATTATAGTTTTGAAATTGTTATTTTTTGAATAAATTATGATTTTATTTAAAAATTAAATTAAAAATATTTAGAAAACTATTTCCAAAAAATGGAGTTCATTTTTGAATTCTATATGTCAAAAAATGTTTATGGTGATTTTTTGGTATTTTTCTGAAACACTCAAATTTTTGATGAATAGTAAAATACGACAATTTACCGTATATATAAATTATCAGTTAAATTCACTATTAATGGAATCATGGATGATGTAAGCACACTTGGTTCGAACTCACAAGAAAATATTACTATTATTGGTTATAAGAATCAATACTATTGGTTGTCTTTGGTAAAATAATAAAATAATGAGTAAAATAATGGGAAAACCCTCCTCTCCTCCACTATAAACCCCCCTCCCTCCCTCTTCTCTTCACTACTCTAAAGCCTTGTGAATTGTCTAAATTTTACTCAAATATCCTCCAAAGCTCCTCCCCCCAAGTCCATAATCCCTTTGTCTCATAAAAAGACCAAAACCTCTCCCCTAAAGAGGCTCCCAAGGAAGATAACTTCAAGAGGTAAATTCCTCTTTTCATTTCATTTATTCCAAGTTCCTTTATTTTCTTTTTCTTTCCTCACATCCTTTCATCCAAATGTTGTGATGAATCCAGTACCTTACATGTAATGGATTTTTTTTGATAAATGAATAATTCATCATCATCTCTACTTTCCCCTTATTTTATACTAGAAATGAAAACACCATCCGAGATGTGTTAATTTATCACATTCAAGGACGACAGGTTTTCAATTTCTATTACCATCTTCAATTATGGTCATGAAATAATTTTTATGGTTGTACCAGACTATAATATATTTATTATAACTTATTTAAGGTTCTTTAATCTTTTTTCACACATGGTTTTGATATATAAATAAAAATGAGTTCGTTGTGTTCAAAAACCGCCAATTAACCCAAATGATTATCATTAAATAATTTATATAATGATTCATATTCAATCCAAGTAACCAAATGAAATTTATAACCATTTAACCTTCTAGATGTTCAATAATAACATATAACTTCAATTCTAGACAACCATCCTCATTTTACATGATTTTCCATTCATGTATATAAGTATACCAATCATGAAACAAATAGACCCGAACAATGAAATTGAACCTCTCAACCCATAAAAAAGGCCATGAATAAAATTAATAAGGTTATAATAAATAAATTACATGTAGGGTAGGTTCTAGAATTATTAATTAAGTAACACAAATTTTATTATTCAGGTTATTAAGATCAAGTGAGGAACACCTTCGAACTTAAGGTAAGGGTTTTCTACCCGAACCTCCATTTTCATTCAGGTTACTCTTATTTTATACCTACCTCAATTAAATTATTATTTATTTATATTTAGTTATCATATATTCTATGAGAATGTTCTATATATGTTTATCAACCAGAATACCACTTTCATTTTAGAGGTTTTATATGTTTTAAAAAGATCTTTAAAAAATTCTTCCCAAAATACAAGCCCGATTCAAGGGAGTTTCTCAAATTCTTACCTATTTTTAAGGGCACTATATAATATGTTTTTGGAAGCTATTATCTTTATAAAATCACTCATTTTATTATGAGAATACTATCTTAATAAAATTTTGGTATTATACAAATACTTTTCCAAAATAACTATTCCTTTCAAAGTAAAAGATTATTTATCTCTAGAATTACTCGATGATTTTATAAGAGTATCTTCATCTATTTAAACACTCTTATTGATTATTATGTATTATTTGGTTTAATATTTTCTGATATCATATAGAATATTTAATTCAGTTTTTTATGGTTAGTTTGACTATGGATGTTCTATATTAAAACCATTCCCCAATTTACTCCGAATGGTTAGTGTTTGTGCTTAATGTTTGGGAAAATTTATTTACACTTCATATGTTAGTTTCAATATGAATGTATATGTTGTTTATGTTTATCCATGTTCATATAAGGAATTCATTGGAATTAGTAATTGTGTATTGGGGCCCTCTATATCCCCTCGGTGCATTGGTAGGTCTCATGAGACAAACTACGGTCTTGGCACAAGGCCTTGAAAAAATGGATATTTATGGTCTTGGCACGAGGCCTTGATGGTATGGTTATGATGTTCTGCATTATGAATTCCCTCATTATGAAAATTTTAATTGATATTTCATATGGTTATTAGACTGGTATAATACCCATGTTTTTTTTATTATAGAATTATTTATTTATCTCTTGTTCATGCCATAATGTCTTCAAGTTCATTTTTAGAGGCATGTGTTTTTTATTCACCATGCCTAATATTTATGTTTATGATATATTCCACTATATTTATTACCCTTACTGAGCATTTAAGCTCACCCCTTTCTTATGTTTCATTTTCCCAGAATATGAAGAGGTATATTATAAATGACATGCAGAAATAACCTAGGAGTTATGGATGTTTTCAAATGAGTTTCTATGTTGTTTTCTTTTCAAGTTGTAATGTTGAACTTATGTACGTATCTGGTTTTCCAAAACTACTAAGATATTCATTCCTTCGGGGTGTTACTTTCTTGTAATAAAAATAATATGTAATATAACTGTGCAATGACTCAGGGAAACTGATTTAGGGTCCTTACATCACCATTTTTGACTCACACTTATCGTTGGGTGTGGAAAAAGAAAATTATTTTCCTAATGCAGCACATAGGCTGACCAGGGTCACCTCACTTGTTTAGTTTTCTCAATTGTTTACTCACTTAACCTAATTCACCTAAACTACTTATTTTTTATTTTTTTATTCAATCTAGTAAATTAATGGAATTTAAATTAAATAAAAGATAAAACTAACATTCAATGAAAAAATATAATTAGTGAAGAAAGAACTTGGACATTATGGTTTGGTTTGTGGGTTCCATCATTCTCCTTGTTGGTGTTTAAATTAATTTTTATAGATCAATTATGAGATCTCATTCATGAATTAATATTATATTATTTAGTGGTGTGAAATCTCGAATGAATTTAGCAATCTTAATTCCACCTCCTCCTATAATCAAGTTTAATTCTACACCTCATTTAAGAGTGTGACATCTTCTAAGACTTGGTTTCGTCGTATGTCATTTCATCTACTAAATGGATCAAATACATCGTATAAAGAGATTATATCCATTATAAGGGAGGGAATAGATTTAATAAAATAATAGAAATGAGTTTTATTTTAGTGTCTTGGTGGAAAATCACCACACTTATGCACCGTTACTCTTGCTCATCACAAACTAAACAAAACATAAGAAATTAAGCACAGAATGAATGGAATTACCACTTATCTCCCCCAGGCCAAGCCTAGAGTTAGCTCCTCATTTTGGAGGTTAAGAGGTAATAGTCTTAATATGATAAATAATATAAGAATAATATAAAATAATAAAAATTAAAAGAATGATAATGAGAAAAGGAAAACAAAAACAATCATGAAATCACAAACTAAAAATAAAATAAAAGAAGATAATAATGAGAAGAAGATAGAGAAGAAAAGAGGGTGGATGGGTGGAAGAATACACAAAAATTAAAATCATGCATGAATTTATGTAAAATAAACTAAATTAAAATTAAATTTAAAATAAAACCACATTAAAAATAATAAAAAGAAAAATAAAAGAAGAAAAGAAATGAGAGTAGTAGCTTCCCCTCAAGAATCCATCTTCTGAATGTTGGATCCTATTTCATACACTATATATTAGAATAATCCAAAGGTACCCTCTCATAGGATTATAGAAATTGAATATCCTATATTTTATCCTAATTTCACATTAATTGGACACAACTAGTGGATTTTATGGAATAAATATTGAGTATGACTTTTTTAGCTGAGAATTCAAGAAATATTTCTTCAATTTATATCATTCAATGGATACCATAATGATTTCATAAATCCATGAAATTTATTGGTGAAATTATCCTATGAGTTCTTGTTGAATTTCAGGTGGAATCACTAAAATTGGAGGTGTGTATCCTGAGTTATGGTCTAGTTACAGAGGTGGGGTTCATGCGGTCGACCAAAATAATTTTCCAAATTGATTTATTTTTTGGGCCCTTAGATGGCCGAATTGGATTGGGATTCAAAATAGAAAGTTAAATTCCACAAAAATATCAATCCTAAAAAAGATAAATCACATCAATTGGAGTGATTTTGTAAATTTTATTCTCAAAATACAAAAGCACTAGAAAATTGTTAAATTTACAGAATGGGTTATTTTTTAGATTAAGTTCAAAATACCACTAAAATCATAAAATGTGACAATTTACCTTAAAATAACACTTTTATGGGATTTAAAACATTTAAATTCAATGTAAAATTATTGAAAATATTATCTCTATCAATGGGAACCTCACTATTTCGATCTATATAGAAAAATACTCAAAATATACTATCATTTACCTGATTCCAACATGAAGTAAAAAATTGTAGAAAACACCCAAAAGGGGGTAATTAGAGTTATTTAGTAGCCCTTATAAGATACACTATATAGTAATACTAGGTGAAAATAGGGACCCATGTTTCATTTTCCTCCCATGTGCAATTCCCTATGTGCGTATATGTCACCCATATGTGGTGCCTGGTGGCCTCAGGTCGAGTCTAGTTAGAATTGAAACCCTAGATGGAACACACTAGGTTGAGAGGCTGAGATTGTCTCAAGATACTAGACCATGGGGCCTATCTATGTTTGTCTTAGGCTTAGTAGAATAGGGTCACTGGTATCACTATCCAGATTGGGAATACCCAACACCAACGATCACACCTACTTGAACCCAAGGGTTGGGAAACTACCTTAGCATCATTAGAGGCTTTACTCAACCTAACGATTACCCAGAACACCCTGATTGAGGAATCAATGACCACCGAATACCAATTCCACCCCCATCCACCCACCATGTTGAGGGAAGATCATCTTTTATCCCCATATAATCTAATGTATTGATTATATTCCACATAACCTCCTCCCCTAATCCTAGGCAGAAACCCTTGCTATAATTGACCTTAGGCTGCAACCATTGTCCTCACCTTTGATCGATATGACACCACCTTCAAACTACCTGATGTCACTACGTCAAGCCCACTAATCCAAACCTCCCTCCAATGCTACTACATCACACGATTCATGCACCACCTCCATCAACCTGTTGACCCAATGTCGAGCTTCCACCTTCTAACCCTTGTGCCAAACACTATTGAAAAATTACCCTATACACATGGTTTGTAACCATGGTTATAGCCTATAAAACCATGGTTATAGGCTATACCCACAATTCAGAGAATCGTGGGAGCTTAAGACATCAGTATAACTATGATCTATAGCCACAGTTTGAAAATTCTATAACCACAATTATACACCATGGAAATAGGTACTCTATACCCATGGTTCTAAAATCATGGCTATATGTGTGACCAAGTCAATAAACCCAAACCATGGTTCTGAAACCATGGGTATAGGATTTAAAAAAAATGTCTACCACTGAATTCGAACCCTAGACCGCCTCTATAAAATCCAAGCACCTAACCACTGCACCACATATGAATATTAGTATATGAATATATATTTAATTATATATATATATATTTTAAACCATGGATATAGGCATAAAACTGTGGAAATAGGTTTTCCAGCGGGAATTTTTCCCACTTTCATGTGGGAAATCTATAGTCACGATTTTCCAAAACTATGGATATAGGGGTGACCTATACCCACGGTTTTTGGAGAGCCATGGGTATATGTTTTGAAAAAAACCCTATACCCATGGTTTTTGGAAAATTGTGGGTATAGGGGTGACCTATACCCATGTTTTTTGGAGAACCATGGGTATTGGTTTTTAACAAAACCCTATACTCACAGTTTTTGGAAAACCATGGGTATATAGTTGACATATACCCACAGTTTTTAGAGAACCATGGGTATAGGTTTTCCCACAGAATTCCCACGTAAATCCCCCCACTAAACTTATTTTCATAGTTTACCAAATCCGTGGCTATAGGTTCTGAACCAAACCCTATACCTACAGGTTTTGGAAAACAATGGGTATAGCCTTGTTTTCCAGTAGTGAAAGTCCCTTCTTAGTTCTTTGTTTTCTCCAATGATCGATCTTTATGAACATTTTCTTTTATAAAACATCAAACAAATACTAATTTAAAAATAATAAATTCCAAAATAAATAATTTTTAATAATTGATATAACAACAATATGAGATCAAAATTTTTTAATGACATGAAGAACAAAGTGGATAAATAATAAACAAGGCTCTACCTAGAGGGGACTGACCTTCACCATAATGATTCCCCCAATTATCTTCTTGAAAAACCATTGAACCCTATCCTCCTTTATCTATATTAAAATGTAAAATACCCTCATTAATGAGATTAAATAGATACATAAAGACCAATAAATTTTTCCCAAATGAAGTCCTGAAACCTGATCACCATTTATGCTAACTCTAGCTAAAACTCCCCATCTTGAGAAAAAATAAGGTGAAATATTTTTTATCTAAGGATACTTTTATGATATATTATTGATTTTATATTTTTCATATGTTTAGGTTAGTATAAATAAATTAAATAAATAAATATCAAATAACTCCTTAAAATTGAACAACCTCAAAATTTCATTGAACTTTAACCCAAGGATAAAAACCATGTCCCAAGATCAATAGATACATTAGATGAAATTTATATTTTATTTAATAGGGTGAATTTTCTTATTTATACCTTTTATGAGCCTGAGACTCTATAACTCAAG
Source organism: Viscum album (assembly GCA_963277665.1). NCBI lineage: Eukaryota > Viridiplantae > Streptophyta > Magnoliopsida > Santalales > Viscaceae > Viscum > Viscum album. The sequence continues at coordinate 286,457,212 of OY728164.1, forward strand.
AATTAGTTAAGTCATTCTCAAAGAAAATCTCAGGTCACTACATTTTCCCCACCTTTAAACATTTTCCCCTTAAAAAAGAAACAACAAGATACACTAAACTAAGAAGCTTATAAATCAACCTCATGCGAAATGAGTATATACAATATCATGTGATTCTTTCATTTTGGGAGGATCAAAATCTATGAAGATCCATAATAGAAGCAACCTGAAATATATATCCTCTTTTGATAAATTTCATTTAGACTTGTATTTCCAAGATTTCCATCACCACAACCAAATAATAAAAATAGGTTTGATCCAAGGAAATTCCTCAACAAACACATAATCTTGAATTTTGCTAAAATTTCCAAGGTACTTTCACCTAAAACTTTCCAATCCATAGGTTTTTCATTTTTACAACTTGAAGTAGATCCAGAAGCCATCAACATCAACTTTGAAATAGTTCATTAAAAAAGGTTTATTTTAGAGAGAGTTTTTCACTACCCAAATTTTAATGATAAATATGGAATAATTTCATGTGATTGATAATATAACAATATTGAGAATTAATATAGAGTGCATCAATGATAAAAATAAACCATCAAGATCTTATAAGTAACATATTTCTTGTGCTTTTAAGATGTTGTGCATCACCCCTAAAATAAAGTACATATCAATACTGCTAGCTCACAATATAGGGGTAAAAAATATTCTCCTCTTCCAAAATCTATAAGGAAAACATATTAATATCATTAACCTAAATTAACTTATTATCTACTTCCATGGATGGCCCAGTTGGGTTATTATCACTTCCTTATGAAAGCTACTGACAAGAACATCAAGCAACACATTAGCCTCATCAAACAACTATGGAATCAAATATTGAATTTTTAGTGACCCATTCCACCACAATCCAAAGTAAATAGTTCCAGACCATTTATATGACCCCGATCTATTGGTTCTAGACCCTATGTTAACACCTTCAACAACTGAAGTGACCGTGGCCCCAACCTATGGATCCACACACCTTATTTACTTCCCATATATCTGGGATATGATTCAAGGTTTCTTAAATCAACATGAGAACTATTAAAAACTATCATCTTAAATATAAGGCCATTCCTTGTCATACTTTCCAAGATACACAAAGAATCTCCCATCAAAACTCTAACTATGCAGCTATTGTTACCACATAATGGAGATGAATAAGTACTCAATTATTTAAATATTGAATAAACCCATGCTCCATTGGGGTGTAAATAGATTAAATCATCTTTCATGATACCCTAATATGAATCAAAAGATAATTACAAGGTCTAAGATCCTCCAACAATTAATTGAATTGCATTGATAATCTCACAAATTCTTATCACTCCACCTATCACGAGAACTATATCACCCCTCCATATAAAAGGTTTGGATTTTAAAAATAATTCGGGAAAAAATTATAAAGGGAATAATAAGATATGGAAAAAGTTCAATTAAAGAGTCTAAATCTATTTTAGACACCTCCACTGAACTTCCATGAAGATAAATAACTTGAGCACCTGACCATCAAAATTTAATGCTCAAATATCTCAATGGAGCATGAAAATGCCAAGAATATCAAAATGGAAATCAAATAAATATTTATTTTTAGAAGATAATTCTTATAAAAATCATCATATTCCATCTAATTTCCAATCATAAAACAAGCTCATTAAAAAATAATGTCTCATGTATTACTAGAGGAAACATCCAATCAGTCTCATTTGACCAAGGCTCCCCATTACGATGTCAAGATTACCATAGTAATATCTCCTTAAAATATTGACCCCAATAGACTATAATATTTTGAATAAATAATTGATAGGACCACACCATTATTCATGAGGCAATAAATGACCCTTAAGCATTGAATAAGATCTTAGTAATCATTGATCTATGGTGGAGGACTTGAAACTCCTGAAATAAATAAGTATTGTTCATGGGAGTATCTGTCCTTATTGGTGGAGGATCATACCCTGATCATCAAGGAAGTACATAACTCCACTGATGGAGGACCCACACCCCTTTCATCGGGGGAGTATCTGACTTTGCTGATGGATAACCTTCACCCCTATCACTAGGGGAGAACCAAAATCTATCAATAAAGGACCGACACCCCTTTCATTGAGGGAGTACCGAACAACACTGATATTGGACTCGTACTATAGTCATCGGGGGAGTACCTAACTCCATTAGATATATAGGGGACCCACACCTTATTAATGATATGTTGACCAAGGGATTACCTAACCCTAAAAAACATATAGGGGACCTGTACCTCATCGATGATGAATCAAAACGAGAGTATCCAATCCCATGACTATACTAAGAACTCTTGGACAACAAGATCCTTTCCCCAATTCTAGGGCTATTCTGGGAAAATTATATAGGTGACACATTACTAAAATATTGAAAAAACACCAACTTAGAATTTTCACACCATCGTAAGAAGTATTGATGCTTATATCATCCTCATAAGGTTTATACTGTACCTCTAACACATAAATTTTTACAAGAAAGTCTATATTATCCCCATACAATGACACCACTACTTTTACAATTACATTCCCTTAGAAATGATAACTCTTTAATGACTATATAATACAAAAACCACTTAACTACACCCTATGAAAAATATTCTAAATAGTCAAGTCATCCAGTATATTATTAGAGTCCTAGTATAGGAATGTGTTGTTATGCACCACATTCTATAGATAGTTTATTTGGTTTGTCAACTGGAATAAAATACCTCAAATATTATATCCGAAAATTCCAAACCAATACTTCAGGAGACTCCTATCATCGAACTCCAAGCCTAGGACCAACAACGTCACATTAATACCAATCTAACAAGACCCAATGTAAGAAACCAATTTTTATCTTAGGTACGAATCCTTTTAAATTCATTCTAATTCCTTCTTATGGACCTAATATGGATTCCCTACGAGGTTATAAATGTTATGAGGGTGTTTGAAGCCTGTTCAGAGCTTAAAACCCAAGCCGGTGGAGAAAAACACTGGGCCACATGGTTAGCAGAAACTATGCACCCCAGCCCGTACAGTCTATCCTAAGAGCATGGGGATGGATAGTGGGGTGAAGTAGGGTGCATGGTTTTCCTTAACCATGTTCTAGGGGCCGCATGCCTGTGAGAAATTTTTGCAGTTTTTAGCAGAAGAGATTCACAATATTGGTACAAAGTTTTCCTAACCATGGAGCCTGACCATGCAGGTACCCTCCTTAAGCAGTGAGCTAAGCACGGTTGATGCATGGTTTAGCCAACCATAAAACCAACCCATGGCCCATAAAATTTTAAGTGAAATCACAAAATTACCCTTAAATTATTATATCTTTTACCCATCCTTTATTTTCACCTATTTCCAACGGTAGTGGGATTTTTCTTCATGCAGGAGCTCCCACCTTGGCCTAACCTATGCTTCTTGATAAATTCTTTATCTGGTGTTCGATTCATCTTCCATCAGTCTCATTGGATATCCACTGGTAATATCTTCATTAATTTTTTTGTTCTCTATTTTTCTTCCTCTCAATGGAGTTATCAAGATGAAGGCTCATATACCATATTTTTAGGAAATTTGTACGTTCTTCAGATTTATTACAATCTTGGATGAACTGAAGGACAATACTAGACAAGGAGATTTGTATGAGTACAAGGTAGGTAGTATATTAAATATCCCTCTAGTTTTGATGTTTTATAATATGTTCCATTGCGCCACATGCCGATTTCACCACGTGTTCCCCTAAATTTAAATCTGTCTTAAATTGGTTGCCTTGCTTGGAAACTAATGACTTGTTAGAACCCATTTTATATCAAGAATTTTGAACCTAGGAGTGACCAATCCCTTTGGGTGTCCTCTCAAATATGCCTAATTGGCCTTTAATCTCTTATACCTAAAACACCAAATGGTGTTTTTGGCCTTGAATTAAATGATGATATCCATATGATAGTGTATGGATATAGTGGAATAGCATGAATCATGCCCTTGAGAATTATAATGAATTTAATGGAAGTGAGTGGTGAGCCCATGTCACTTTCTTAAATTGAATGATGGTTACACCCTCATTAATATTAAGTGTAAATGAGTTTTGAATTAATTGTGGATTTTCCTAAAGCCTTGAATGCCTCTAATAGCTTACAAACATGGGCATGATGACCCTTTATAATTATGGTATTGGAGATGAATAACCTTATGCATGTTTAATATAAATGGGCATGGAAACCCTTCTACTTAATACTAAATGGGAATAGAGACCCTCTCTAATTAAGGTAAATGGGCATGGTGACCATTGTTGTTATATAAAGGAATGATGAACCTCCAAATTAGTACTAAATGGGTATGATGACCCTTTATATAAATGTGATATGGGAATGGAGTCCCATGCGATACTATATGGGTCTGACGTCCATTTTGATACTATATGGGAAATGGAACCCCTTACTGCGATACATGGCATGGTGACCCTATATGTGATATTGGGTATGGAATCCCTATTCTGTGATACTGGGCATGGAATCCCTATTTTGTGATACTGGGCATGGCATCCCCATTAATACTATGGTACTGAGTATTCCATACCTTATAAATGTGATACTGGGCATTTCGTCCCTTGATACAAGTTCAGAGTTATTTTTCCATGGTCTGAAGAAGGTAAAATCAGTGTGGTCTTTTTTCAAGAACCAAAGATGACCCATTTATAGTTGTTATAACTGATTTACATTGTTATATCTACACACTACCATATTGTATTCACAAACTGGATATTTATAGACGTCATTGGTGGTGGCCTACTAAGATTTATCTCACACCCTATCCAGGCCGCCTATGGTACCTGGGGACACTATATACCTATAGGTGTAGATAAAGGGAAGCATCCTATCTTATATTCTCAACTTATTACATGAATTAGGATGGACATGGGTAGAAGATGACAGTGCAGGAGCTTGGGATGCTTAGATAGACTTTTAGATTCCTTTTGTATAACATGTGTAATACTATTTCCAGCTGTTTGTATCCATATTTTCCTTCTTCATAGACATATGACATACAATATCATCATTTTGTATATGACTCAGTTTACTAATTTTGATTACTATTAAGTTCTTGGTTATTTACATATGTTTCCACTGATTATTCATCATTACACTACTTACTCTATTTATTTGTTGATTGTACTGATGTGCTACTTTGGTAATGAGGGCATAGTCTACCCACAGAAACACCATAGACTCTCACTACTAGTCAACAAACTATAGAATTTGGGGATATGTGCTAGAGGCCATGTGGCCCACCGGGCTTAGAGAACCTTTGAGTGGAACCTGGGTTCGAAATTTCACAAAGTGGTATCAGAGCATCTTTCTTTATTGCTTTAATATATTGAGACAATAGCTAGGAGAATATAAAGATTATGGGGGTTTGGTAATGAGATGTTCCTAGTATTATCTAACCCTTGTATATAGAAAATAAAAATTTCATCAAATGGAAATTACCATTCACTATTTTTTTATTATAGTTGATCTGATTCTATATTTGGGTGATGCACTAGAATCGTGCTATTACTGTTGATATTTGAGGTTTATCATTTATCCTTGGCCTGATGAGATGAGGGAAAGTAAACATTGAGAATGCATCATATTAGGCACCCTTTAGTAAATTCGTATTCCATGGAATATAGGAGAATTATGTTGTTTTCATTGCCTGTGATTTTTATGATTGATTTGATTGATATAAAATAGAATTTTTATTGGATAATGATTATTATAGGGGATTGAGAAAACATAGTTGGAACTTAGAGTCCCTATCATAACCTAACAGTGTTTTCCTACATAGTCTATGGTAGACACCCTAAATAGTCAACTACGGAACTTTGATTCATGGACCATTGGTCCCATGGATTGTAACGTGTTATGGTATGGATTGACTAGATGCTAAATTTTGGTTCATATGGTGTATGGGACCTTATGAACCAGAAGTGGTGAACCATTTGGTTCAACCATTTAAACTGAAATATAAATATGAATTAAAAAAAATAAAATTGAAATTTAAGAAACACATAGCTTGACCTAGTCCTGACCTTAGTAATGGGTAGTAGGTAGCACCACTATTATTCTATATAAATGATTCTATCACTAATACCCAAATCTTTGAGATAGAAGTGGAGTACAATTATTACATAGAAAGTATTTTTACCTATTCTAGTACTATATCCATGGATTATTCCATTATCAAATCCTATATGAGGCATGTGTTTGGAAATTGCAGAGCAATACCACCAAGACATCCTCCAATCGTATGCCAGGAGGGTGGTGATGAACATACCTCTAAGGTGGTGGGACTTGAACCGGCAGTTATACCTACAGTATTGGAACCTATTCCAGTTCCTGAAATGGGAGATGATTCCTATTTTCAAGGATAATTCTTGTGGCTTATTCAGATGTTATAAGGAGCCCTGCACTCTTCCCCTTCCACGAGAGAGTTGACTTGGGAGTTCCAGTAGTAGCATCTTTTCATGTTTTTGGGGGATGGCGGATCACAAGCTACACAGTTATGGATCGATACAGTTATTTATATATTCAATAATCTAGAGACACATCCTATGAGGAGAGTGAATCTCACTACATATATGTTGAGAGGATATGCTAAACGCTGATGGGATATTCTAAATCAGGATTGTCAGTATCGAGAAGTTACTTGGAGGGATTTCTAGTCGAGATTATTTGACTATTTCTTCCCTAATAACTGGGGGGCAATCATTCTAGGGAGTTCATGAACCTACAACAAGGTTCAATGATAATGATAGACTATTCAACTCATTTTACAAAGATTCAGCGCTTCATGCCTATCTATACTGCTAATGAGCCAGTGAAAGTGAGACGATTTAATGATGGTATGAAGCATACTATTCATTCATAGGTAAATGTTTTACAGTTGAATACCATATCTAAAATAGTGAACCCAACCCTTATCACTGATTGGAACCTGATGAAAGTAGATAGTGTGAGCCATGGTGATTCAGAACCCTAATAGAGTAGTGGTTGGAAGAGATTCTTTAATACTGCACATGTGAGTTGTGGCAACCAGGTGTCACCCACTGATAGTTATGTGGTATGACACCAGTGTGGGAATCCTAGGCATAAGAGGCCCCAGTGTCCAAGAGACCCCATCAAGTGACAAGGATGTGAAAAAATGGTGCATCTTCAATGATTCTACAGGACCTTACCATCTGTTCTGAGAGGGGGAGGATCCGTGCTAGCTCCACCTTCAGAAGTAGGTTTAGTAGAACCTCTCTAGGCAGGTAGCTGGAGTGCTACTGGATGTACATGCAGAGGAGGCAGTCATGGTTGTAGTAGTTATGCTTCATATTTTTAGTTCCAACTGAGCAGATCCTCTCTAGATAGTTAGGTTGTAGTACAGGGTCGGGGATCATGTCAGTTTTATTTAGTGGAACCTATACTGAAGGAGCAGGATGCTGGGCCATCTACTATTTGAGGTACTATTATAGTAACCTCTAATATCATTTCTTCCTTATTAGATATAGTTTAATAACATTAATTTATATCTGTGCCTATTTTGGAGAGTCTCAGACTTCATTTTGGGTACTCTTGTGTCATTATGATGCTTGATACGCCTTTCGGTATATGATCAGAGAATGCATTCCAATGAAAATACTATCCTCTTAAGGTAGTTAGACATCGTTTCTTATGGAACTTCTTCATCCTCAAGATGAACAAATTTGATTTCATTCTTAGGATGGGCTGGTTGGTTCCCTATCATGCCTATATGAACTATTATCACTAGAGGGTGTCATTTACATCACTATAGGACAATATGTATATTTGAAAATAAGGTGGGATTTCTAGTGCGGTAGAGATAGACCAGAGCATCTTAGGCTTGGAAGAGTGACCACCCAAATTTCAAGCCTTTATATGGAGGATCAATAAATACATCATATCGAGTTCCCTCCTGTAGTCAATCGATTCAAGGTTATATTCCCCAATGACTTTTCCGGGATACCTTCTAAGAGAGGTAGAATTTACTATTGAGATAGTTCCTAGAGTTGCACCAGTATCCATTCCTCCTTATAGGATGACTAATATTGAGTTGTAGGAGATCAAGAGGTAGATAGAGGGTTTAGAGGTCAATGGTTTTATACGACCCAATAATTCTCCATAGGGTTCACCATTCTTTTTCACCAATAAGGTAGACAGAACCCCTAGGCTTTGTGTGGATTACTATAAGTTGAATCATCTTATAGTGAAAAACTAGTATCCTTTACCTCACATAGATGATTTTTTGACCAGCTTAGTGAAGCAAGGGTATTCTCAAAGACTGACCTGATATCAGGAAATCATCAGGTTTGATTCATACTATCATATATTCCAATTATAGATTTTTGTAGTTGGTATGGATTATATGAGTATCTCGTGATTCCATTCGGTCTTAAAAATGTGTCTACCACCTTTATGGATTTTATGAATAGTTTTTCTATCCCTATATGGATTACTTTGTGGTGGTATTCGTAGATGAAATCTTGGTGCATTATCATACTCAAAGTGACTATGGAAATCATATTGATATCATTTTGAATATACTAAGAGGGCACCAATTGTATGATAATCTTAGTAAATTTCATTTTTTTTGAAAAGTTACATTTCCTAGGTCATATTATTTTGATGGTAGGAGTTTCAGTTGACCTAAAGAAGGTGAGAGAAGTAGTTACCCTAGAGAATCCCAATAATGACTTTGATATATGGATTTTCTTGGGGATAATTGGTTACTACAAGAATTTTATAGAGTAATTCTCATGATTAGAATCACATATCATCGGCTTGACTAATAAGGGTGTGAAGTTTATTTAGTCTGAATCATGTGAGACAACCTTTTAGGAGTTGAAAGGGAGATTGACTTCATCACTGATCCTGATTCTCCCAAAGTTGAGCAGGATATATACAGTCTATTGTGACGCATCGGGTATCAATATAGGATTAGTTCTAATGTAAGAAGATAGAGTAATTTCATATATTTCACGATAGTTGCGGCCTAATGAGCGGAAGTACCCGACGCATGATCTTGAGTTGGCAGCTGTTGTACAAGCCTCGCGATGTGAAGGAATTACCTTTTAGGAGAGAATTTTTTAGTGTTTACGGACCACAAGAGCCTCATATATATTTTTACATAGTGAGACATAAATCTTGGGTAGTGAATATGGGTTGAATATCTATATTAATTTGAATTTGAGCTAGTGTATATGTCTGGGAAAGGAAATGCTGTTGCCAATGCTCTGAGCAGGAGGACTTAGACACATGTAGTTTAGGAGGCCAGTATAAAATGGTAGCTTATGGATATATTTTCTGAGATGCACATAGAAGTTAAGTACCATCATGGATAGTCTGTACTTTCATCGCTATTAGTAACCTCTTCACTTCTGGAGATGGTGAAGATGAGACAGTTTTTAGATCCTATGGTCTTGTTCCTATGAGAGAGTATTGCTGGTGAGGACCCACCTCGAGATTGGTCTATCGATGATGAGGAAATCCTACATATACATGGGAATATATAGGTTTCCATAGATATGAGAGATGAGATTATGTGTGAATCACATACTTCTCAGTGGGATATTCACTCAGGTATCTCCAAGATGTATTGTGACATATGTGATAATATTGGTGTTCAAGGATGAAATATAACATAATAGGTTTCATCACTAGGTGTTCCACCTGTCAGCAGGTGAAGGAAAAACACTAGTGACCTGCTGTCTTACTACAGCCATTATCGGTCTCATAACAGAAATGGGAGGATGTCGTTATGGATTTTGTTGTCACCTTACCGAGGTCTCCTCATGGTAGTGATGTATTTTGGGTAGTTGTGGATCGATGAAAAAGGTATCCCACTTCCTTCATTACCTGGGAGACTTTCTTAGTTGATGAGATGGGAAGATTATATGTCTGTGAGATTATCCAACTACATGGGGTCCCTCACACCATCATTTAAGAAAGGGACACTCGCTTTACATTGAGGTTTTGGCAGGGGTTGTAGAATGCTATGGGTACATGGGTACTTCTGAGTACAACCTTTAACCCTCAGACCAATGGCTAGTAAAAACGAACTATACAAGTTCTAGAGGACATTCTATTAGAATGCGTCCTTAATTGTTTTGGTTCTTGGGAGAAGCATATCCATCTCATAAAGTTTTCCTAAAATAACAGTTATCAGATGACGATTCAGATGGCTCCTTATGATTCTCTATATGATAGGCCATTCCACTTACCCCTATGATGGTTAGAGGCAGGAGAGGAAACACTACTGGGTCCTCATATCGTTCAAGAGACTTCAGAGTAGGTTTAAATAATTAAGGAGTAGATGACTATTGGTTAGTATAGAAAAAAATCGTTTATCGATCATCATCAATGACCTCTGGAGTTTGAGGTTGGGAATCATGTATTCTTACGGGTGTCACTGAGACTTGGGAATAAATGTATTTAGATGGAAGGGAATCCATAAACATGCTTTGTTGGGATATTTGAGATTACAGAGAGAGCTAGAACAATATACTATATGTTTCTATTACATCAGAGGTATTGTTACATACATGAAATCTTCCACATTTCATAGATTCATCATTATCATACCTCCCAGTCTCATACTTTTGATCCTGAGGATGTTTATCTAGATGATGATGCTTCTTTTGATGGGTATTCTATTTGCATCATTGACTGAAGAATGAAGGTTATCTAAGGATGGTCTTTCCCTTTAGTATGGGTGCTATGGCAGCACAACTGGGTATAGGATAAGACATGAGAGTGGGAGGCTGATGTACATTCTCAGTGGCTAGAATTATTCATAGATGAAGTTTTTCTTCCCTTGGAAGGTAAACTTGGGGATGATTTCCTTTAAATTTGGTCTAATTCCTTATTATGGACCTAATATGGATTCCCTATCAGTTTATAAAGGCTATGGGGGGTTTTTGGGGATTTTTTAGAGATCGGAACCCTGACTAGTGTAGAAAAACACTAGGCTATATAGTTAGTAAAAATCGTGCAACCCAGCTAAAAAAATCTCTCAAAACCATGTGGGGCTGGACAATGGGGTGAAGTAGGGCATATAGTTTTCCCTAACTATGAAACAGGGGATGCATGCCTGTGAGAAATGTATATATCTTTTAGAAGAGGATATTTAAATGTTTGGTGCATTGTTTACCTAACCATGTGCCCTAACCATATGGGTTCCCTCCTTAAGAAGTGATCCAAGCATGGTTGGTGCATGGTTTGGCCAACTGTGCGACCAAACCGCGAGCCCCTAAAATTTTGAGTTAAATCACCAAATTACCCTTAAATGCTTATATCTTTTACCCCTCCTTTATTTTATCCTATTTATAGTGGAATAGGGATTCTTATTCATATAGAAGATTCCACATTGGCCTAACATAGACTTCATGATAACTTCTCGATCCAGTGTATGATTCAGCTTCCATTAGTCTCATTGGATATCCACTAGTAAGATCTTCATTCCTTTTTTTCTGTTCTATGTTTTTCTTCTTGTTGACTGAGTTATTGAGATGCAGGCTCATATGACCTATTTTTAAGGCATTCATATGTTCTTCATATTTCTTCCAATTTAGGATGAACTAAAGGTTGATACTGGACTAGAAGAGTTACATGAGTATGAGGTAGGTGGTCTATTAATTATCCCTTAAGTTTTGATGTTTTATAATATGCGCCATTATGCCGCATGCCAGTTTCACTGCATGTACCCCTAAATTTGAATCTATCTTAAATTGGATGCCCTTATTGGAACCTAATGACTTGTTAAAAACCCATTTCATATCAAGAAATTTCAACCTAGGAGCTAGACACCCCTTTATGTGTGCCCTCCAATATGCCTAATTCGCCTTTAAACTCTTATTCCAAAAATACCAAATGGTGTGTTTATTCTTGAATTAAATGATGATATCCCTATGATAGTGTATGTATGTAGTTACATAGAATGGTTAATACCCTTGAAAATTATAATGAATTGAATTGACGTTAGTGGTGGGCCTACATCACTTTCTTAAACTGAATAGTGGTTATGCCCTCATTCATATTAAGTGAAAATGAGTTGGGAATTAACTACTCCTTATCCTAAATCCTTGACTACTTATAATAGATTATGAATGTGGGCATGATGACCCTTGATAATTATGGTAATTGGGTATTAAGAACCTTATGCATGTTTAATATAAATAGACATGGAGACCCTTCTACTTAATACTAAATGGGCATGGAGACCCTCTCTAATTAAGGTAAATGGGCATGGAAACCCTTGTTATTATATATAGGAATGAAGACCCTCCAACTTATTACTAAATGGTAATGAAAACCCTTTATATATATTTGATATGGGCATGGAGTCTTATGTGATACTATACGAGCATGAAGTCCCTTGTGATACTATATGAGCATGGTGTACCTTACTATGATACTAGGCATGGAGACCCTATACCTGATACAGGTAATGGAATCTCTATTCTGTGATACCAGGCATGACATCCCTATTCTGTGATACTAGGCATGGCATCCCCTTTTATACTTTGATACTGGACATGGAGTCCCTTATAAATGTGATACCGCACAATGCGTACCTTGATACATGTTCAAAGTTATTCCGGTATAGGCCGAAGTAGGTAGTGTCAGCCTGGTCTTCTTTTAGGAACCATAGCCGACCCATTTACAATTGTTGTTATTAATTTACATTTTTATATCTTCACATTTCCGTATTGTATGCATAGACTGGATATTTATAGACACCATTGGTGGTGGCATACTAATATTTATCTCACACCCTATCCAGGATTCCTATGGTACCCGAGCAGACTATATGCTTGTAGGTGTAGATAAGGGGAAGCTCCCTCTTATGGATGATTGACTTCTTTCATGAGTTAGGATGGATATGCATATAATATGACTGAGAAAGAGATCAATATTATTGGATATACTTTTGGCTTATTTTTGTATAACATGTATAGAAACAATTCCAGATGTTTGTATCCATGTTTTCCTACTTTATATATGCATGAAATAAAATATCATCATTTTGTATATGAATCATTTTACTAATTTTGATTACTATTTAGTTATTGGTTATTTACATATTCTTCAACTACTTATTCATTATTACACTTATTCCTCTATTTATCTGTTTATTATACTGTTATGCTACTCTGGTAATGAGGGAAAATTCTCCCCTTAGGCACACCCTAGCCCCTCACTATTAGTCCGAAGCCTTTGGTATTTGGGGAGATGATCTTGAGGGATTGTGGACCACCAGGCTCTAGGAACCTCTAATTGGCACTAGGGTCTAGGACGTCACACCCAACACACTAGGGATCGATTTGGGTTGGCATATTATTTGGGAGTGCCATCCCAATCCCATATCCAATAGGCAAGGGGATGATGAATAGTGCTAAGATGTAAGATCTTGGAATTTTATGAAGCAATATCAGGTATGTTTTCTGGTACCTTTTTTTTGTTTTTAAGTATCTTTGGGTTGGGGTATTACTTGGGGTGTGTTTGGGTAAAGTTTTTAAGAAACTAGAGAAGATAGGGGCTACACATGGTTTACGCACGGTTTGGAAAAACTGTGCCCAAGATAACTGTGTGAATAGTGGAGGTTGGCACGATTGGTGCATAGTTTTCCTAACCATGCACCATAAAGTCATTCAAGAAGTGGAGGATTTCATGGTTGGCACACGATTTGGCCAAACCATGTGGAATCCCAGGAGAAACTGTGTGCATGGAGCAATTTATTCCGAAAATTGGTTTTAAAACCACCTGAATCCTCGAAAACTCTCTAATTGAACCTAGGCCCAGGCTTGATAATTTCTAGGTGTTCCAAAAGACTTATGAAGGGATTATAAGGTGATCTAAACACCATTATTTGAGATCAAAATCCTATATTAAAGATACACTCTCTTCTTGGTAAGTGGATTTCATCCTGATGCTTCTCTAGTTCTTCCTCTATCTTTCCTTGATCGCTTCATGGAAGATCTCCATTGTTTTATTGGATCTAAACCTATGAGTTGAGATCTAGATATAGTATTATAGATCTATATCTAGATTTTCAAGATCTTGATTCCTTTGATCTTAATTATAGTTTAGGGATTTAGATCTGGATCTTGATCGATGGCGTTGTGCCGCTCTGATTTTGGGGATTTCCGTTGGAAAAACTTCTGTCAATAAACTGAGGTAGGTGGTCTAAATCAAACTCCCATAGTCATGATTTATGATATGTGAATGTTAGTTTATTATTTCTAGATTCCCTTGATAAATGATTTCCTAAATTTGAGTAATTAGTAAAGTGAATTTGAATTGAATTTACCTTAGTGGTTAATTGATAATTGAATCCTGGAACAAATGAAGGGGGTTTCCCAAATAGATATTTTGGATATTTGTTATGGGTTGAGATATTTTAATTTAGATATTGAATTGTATTGTTAAGATAATTAATTATGGGGAATTAATTATGAAATAATGATGTTGGCTGTGTAAGATAATTAATTGTGAAAATTAATTATGTGCCGTGATGTTTACCAAAGATAATTAATTGAGAGAATTAATTATGTTCCATGATGTGATCAAAGATAATTAATTGTGAGAATTAATTATGGAATGTTGAGATTTGATATGGATAATTAATTGTGAATAATTAATTATGGAATGATAATTGTGTTGATTGATTAATTAATTGATGAATTAATTAATGGGTTATGTGCTTTGTTAATTGTTGAATTAACTAATGGACTTTGAAATGTTTAACTAATTATTGTATTAGTAAAGGAATATTGTGGAAAATTCTTGTGAATTAAATAATAATTAATTGTATGAGATTTTTTTGGTTCTAGACATGGCATTCTAGACTGATTAGAAGTTGGGACTTGGACATGGCGTTCCTGCCCAATAGTTATCCAAGCTTGAGATTATGGGGTGCTAGGCATGGAGACCCACACCGAATGATATTATGGGGTGCTAGGCATGACGATATACACTCAAAAATATTGTGGTGCTATCCATGATGACCTACACCAAATTAATGATAATAATGAATGATTATTCAACTGATATTTGGGGTGCTAGGCATGACGACCTACAAAAAATGATTAATGATATTGAATGATGATTCAAATAGAAAACATGAGTTGAAACTAGGCCTAAGGTGATGATTAAAGATTAGATGAACATGTGATAATTTTTTAAATTATGAATTGTATTTATTGTTTTATAAAACTACATGCACTATCTTTTGACTGGAATCGTTATAGACACAGTCGGTGGTGGCCTACTGAGTTTTAATCACACTCTATTTGGTCCGATTGATCGGCACCCTAGTAGAATTTTTTGTTTCATGAAAGGATAAGGTCAAGGCCCTATTATAGGTTGTAGTTTGGGATTGGAGCATCGAAGAGGGAACCAAACATGGTTCAAAACCTGTTTAGGAGTCATTGTGTCTTTATTTTCAAGTTTCATTACAGACACTTGAAATTGGAATTATCATAACATGCTTTATCTTTCAGTTGAGTATTGTATATTCATGTTTTGGTTATCATATGAAATGGGTTTGTTTTAGTTATTTATATGATTCTTCACTTGGTTATTGTTATTTGTTTCCATTGGTGTTTTATCTCGAGAAATAGAGGGTATAGTCTCCCCAAGACCGACTTACCAGACCCTCACTACTAGTCGACACCCTATGGCGTACAAGGATGCATGCTTGAGGGCATGTGGATAACTGGCTCGGGGCACTGTTAAGTGGCTCTCGGGTTTGGATGTCACATAATATTTCATATCTAAAAGGGATTCCTTTACCTAAATAATATCTTCAAGAATATATATGTATCCAAATGACTAATAAAACACCAAATATCCCATATAATCCATGATATAACAACTATTATTGGTAAAATTCATGTATACCAATATCATCAATAATTTATGACTAATACATAATTAATATCTAATGTAAGGGAATCTGGGGAAAAAGATTCTAAGGACATGAAAAAAATCTTTGAAATGGGAAAACGACCTTTCATTATCAAGTCTCCTAATAATACCCACAAAAAATATCATCGAACATCTTAAAAAACTATTGCTACAAATTCCTTGGACTCTTAGATTGATTCCTTATTCAATGTCCTCTATAAAGACACAAACATGGGTGGGAACATGTGTAATGACCCAAAATTTTATCAATGGAATTTCCCTTCTTATAATTATGTCTTAAAACACATACATCACATAGATAACCCAAAAAAAAATTATTCTCAAAATTTAATAATGATACATTAATTAGAAAATAAACTAATAAGAATTCCAAATATTACAGTAGGATAATAAATAGAAAATAAGATAATAAGAATGGGAAAATTTTGATATGCTCGATCCACTAGATTGACCATACTCACGAACAAAGCTATAGAAATAAAACATAATGTTAATAATAAAATATTAAATTTTAATATGAAAGTATATATATATTCTTAATATAAAATACAGGTAAATGAATAATAAATGAAATAAGAGTTATTTATAGAAATTAAGGAACCTATATTGTTGGAATAGTAACCTAACCCTTAGAATTGTAAAATAATCATTATGAATAGTAATATGGATGTTAGAATAGTAAAATCACCTATGAAATTATAAAATAAAATTTAGGCATCTTATAAATGAAAATATGATGTGTTTGTTTCAGAGTATAAGTAAATAAATGTTTTAAAAATGATAAATTATATGTTGATATTTTTGTAAAATGTAAATGTTTATTTGAAAATTTAAAATTAATATAATAATTAAAAAAAAATTTATTTTCATAAAATAGATTCATAGATTAATATTATTTTTTATTATAATTATAAGATAATTTTATGTGACCTTAATTAATTTTTAAAAGGGTCATAAAATTGATTATAATATTAAAATTAGTATTTTTCGAATAAATGATGAATTTGTTTAAAAAATAAATTTATCTTATTTAGAAAATTATTTTCAATAAGTGGATACAATTTTTGAAATATACATATCTAAAAATTGTTAGGGTTAATTTTTGGGATGTTTCTAAAGTAGTAGATTTTTTTTGTGAATAGTGAAATATGGTAATTTACAGTATTTAACATTATAAGCCAAATACATAAATTTTTGGGTCATAGATGATGTAACCACCCATTGTTTTGAACTATCCTGAACCATTTAATATATTTTTTCATAATAATCAACACTATTGACTGTTTGGATCCAAAATAATATACTAATGAATATAATAATAAAAAATACCCCTCTCCCCCTATAAATATCACCCCTCACCACCCCTTCTCCTCACACCTTCTAGTACTTGTATCCTATCAATATTCTGGCCCATTAGCTTCCCAATACTCTTACCCATTTTTAAGATCTATTGGTATCAACAAAATATCAATTCCAAGTTCCTTAAGGGGCTCTTTAAGGAGGTGATATTCAAGAGGTAACTTTCTCAAACCATCTCTTTAAATTTCATTTCTTTTTTTCAAACTTGTAATAACCTTATTCATCAATAAAAGTATAATAAATCCATTATCATGTATATAATTTAATTTTATATTTATAATGTAATATCTTTTTTCCACCCCTTTTCTCATTTCCACTTATTCAAAAAAAATGAAACCTTTGTCCAAATTATGGCGGTTTACCATCTTCGTGGATAATGAGTTTCAATTTTACATTATCGACTTAAAGGATAGTCATAATACTATTATTAAGGTTAATTTATATTTTAATATGTATATTATAACTTATTTAATGTTTTGTAACTAGGATATAAACATAATATTAAATAAAACGAAACTAGTTTGTGATGATCGAAAAACCGCCAAAATAAACTAAACATTTATCATTAAGTTTTTTTTATTGAATCATACTCATACAAAAAAATTATATATGAGATAATTTAAACTTATTTAGGTACATTAATACCATATAATTTCACTTATTTATAATTATTACCATTTTAAAAGAACTTCTATAATTATATACAATTGTACCGATAATGAAACCATGAAATGAATGCGCCCGAAATGATGAAATTCAACTTTATAACTCATTGAAATGGTCATAAATGAACTTAATAAAATTATAATAAATAAAATACATGTATAATAGGTTATTAATTAAGTAATTAATGAATATAATTTTATTATCTATGATATTAGTGCAAGTGCATAACACATTCGTACATATGGTAAGAGATCTCTATAAATCTCCATTTTTTCCTTTGGGTTACCCTTTCTTTATCATTAAATCAATATATTTATTAATTATTATTATATAATTATTCTAAATTATGTTTATATGTTTCAAAAATATGTATCATTTTCAATTCATCCTTCTTTGATAGGGAAATACAAGCTTTAAAAGGTTTCCTTCTCAATTCCTCTCGATAAGCATGCCCAATTAAAGGCAACTTCTCCGTTTATTATCCATTTTTGAGTACTATCCATAAAATATTTTAATAAAATATATCATTTTATCATTATTTGTTTTTGTTTTTTCTTTGTTTTATATAAACAATTTCTCCTTTATCCCTTTTAAAGACAATTTAATATTTCACCATAAACTGCACTAAAGTGGTTCATTAATAAAGTTTACAAACACTTATTTCCATGTATTCACTTTATTTGGACATAATTATTCATGATATATTATTATTTTTATTTTATAATTGTCTAGAAATTATTTAATTCCTTATTTCATGGATACAATTATGATACACCCTTTGGTTATTCCTTATGTCATGATTAAAAAACCCATTTCTTTCCATGGGTAACCCTTATAATTATTTATTATGTTTGATTTATTTAAGTGGAACTGATATGAAAGTACATATTATAATGGATGCACACATATATAACTCCAATTAATTGGGTAATTTTTAGTCTCATGAGATGTCATGTATGGTATTGGGGAGTAAACCTAATCCATTATGGGACTTTGTCCACCATGTGATATAGTCTTGGAAATTAGCCTTGACTCATGTTTATTTCATGTTATATGTTTCTTCCACATTCCTATATTTCCATGATCATATAATTCCAGGTTCAATATATTATGCTTCTATATGTTTATTCACGAGACATGCCTTTTATGTTATCATGTTATGCCTTCTAACTCAAGTTCTATGCTTTATTCCCATGATTATTCCATTACCAAGATGTTTATATCATCCCCTTCATTTATTTATTCCTTAAGTTATCCAATTCAGTTATAGGAGATCAAAGGGAGTTAGGATATCATTATGGAGATTAATAAAATGATGTTTTATTCTAGTATCATATTTTCTAATTATGTACCTATTATTCTAAAGACACAGTACTTTTTTATAATTGGATTGTATTTCATAGATAAGTATGCTTAAAATCATGTAATAATATGTTTAAAAGGATTGAGTTTCTATAGTTGGCATCAGAGCAAAATCTAGTTATTTTTGGGGATAAGGACTAGAAAAATTTAGTAAGAACCCTAGGGATAATTCTTTCACTATTTACAACCTAGATTAAAACTTAGAGAAACATAATTTAGGATATAATTTTCATTTATATCTTATTCCATCTATTCTCATAGTTTTCTTTTTTATATTCTCATTAGCTAAGTATTCGAGTCCCCTTATTTTATTTTATTTATTTATCTTAGTTAATGGCATGGAATAGGATAACTTATGAAAATAACCAATGTGATATGAAATGCGATGATTTCCCAAATGAAGTTCCAAATCTAATGGGAAAGGGAGATAATAACTTCATAAAATTACTAGATCAAATGGATCAAGTTATGAATAATAATTTGAATCTTTTAGAACACACCTTTTCCAAAGAAAGAGCAAGTTTCAATTGAATCCTTTATGTGAAAAAGTCCTCCAATATTTAGTGGATATTTTAATCCCCTCATCTTAGAATAATAGATTAACTTCATTGGGTATATATTCTATATCCTTAAATTCTCAGAAGAAGAGAAAGTCATACTGGTGGTCTATCATTTTTACGGGGAAGCTAATCAGTAGTGGACACCGATCAAAAAACAATTATAATGAGGAAATTGATTCCATGGATTGGGAATGATTCAAGAACATATTTTTCAATAAATATTTTCCATGAAATATCCATCTTGTGATGGCGAGGGAGTTCCTTAGACTGAAGAAAAAGGAATATGAATCTATCAGGACGTACGAGGGAAACTTTTGAAGGCTTGCATGATATGCCTCCGACTTTTTTGTGAACACTAAATGAAAGGTGGATCAATTCTTTAGTGGATTAAAGATGATTCTATGAAAATCCTTGGTGATTAGAGACATTTATAGTTATGAGAATATTGGCCATTGTGAATTTAAGGTAGAAATGAAGATCGTAAGATCTCAGTTGTCTCATGGGATTTGAGATAAAAAGAAAAAATAGAGTTTAATATGGGAGGATCAATAAATAAATCCCTTGAAGGAAAGAAAACCCAACATCCCAAATGTAAAAAGTGTAGGAAGAAGAATCCTGAGAACCATTTAAAGGAAACTAGGAGATGCTTCAAATGCAGAAGAGAGGGGCATCAGTCTAATTATCGCTGAACGGATTTGAAGAATACCACTAACATAGAAGAAGAAAGGAAGGTTCAGATCAACACTCATCCTATAGTGTAGTTTTTCAAATTCAAGGAACATGGTAATTATGTTATCCAATTCACTAAGCCAAGGTTTATTGTAGAAAATCAACAAAAACAACCACCAAGGTAGAAAGTAAGGGTATATGATATCATTATTGTTGAGGTAGATACCAACAATGATATGGTGATTGGTACACTGGTTATTCATTCAAGAATAATGAATGTACTATTTGATTATAGTTTTACTCATTCTTTAATATCTTGAAAGTTTAGTATAACTATTTAAACACCACCTCAAAATATGAAGTTTGAGTTATCTATGAGAATAAAAAATGGGAAAATTATTGAATCTAAAGTATATAACTCCTCCTCGGTTAATGTTTGTGGACTAAAAATCCTATAAAATATATCCTTACTTACTTTGATGGAGTTTGATTCTATATTGGGAATGGATTGACTATTTTTATATAAACCAAACATCAACTTTTGGGAAATGGAGATCACTCTTCACATCCCATGGTATCCCCCAATTATATACAAGTGTAAGGAGGAGGATTAATCTCCTTCAAAATCATTATCTCAATTGTGGATATTATTTCCTTATGAGAAAGTATATCTAGATCAAATGATTAATACAAAGTATTGGATCATGATCAAACACATGCCCATTGTGAAGGAATACATTGACGTGTTCCATGAAGAATTGCTTGGTCTTCCTCCTCATTGAGAGGTTGAGTTCTCAATCAACGTTATACCTGGATTGCTTACTATACCAATGACTCCTTATAGTATGACCACTATTTAGTTAGAAGAACCGAAGAAGTAGATATAAAAGAATCTAGACAGAGGATTTATATGCCCGAGTGCTTCACCATGGGGTGCACCAGTACTCTTAAACAAGAATAAGATAGATCAATACACCTATGTATTGATTATTGTGAGCTCAAAAA
The DNA here is from genome assembly GCA_963277665.1 of Viscum album. Taxonomy (NCBI): domain Eukaryota; kingdom Viridiplantae; phylum Streptophyta; class Magnoliopsida; order Santalales; family Viscaceae; genus Viscum; species Viscum album. The sequence continues at coordinate 286,478,827 of OY728164.1, forward strand.
AATCATGATAAAGAACAAGTATCCTCTACCAAAGATAGATGAATTTTTCAATCAACTACATGGGGCCAATTATTTATCTAAGGTGGACCTTCGATTGGGATATCACCAATTAATGGTGAAGCAGGAAGGTATTCCCAAGACTTCCTTTTGAATGAGGTATCTACACTATGTGTTTATAGTGATTCCCTTCATACTCACTAATTCACAAACAATTTTCATGGACTTAATGAATAGAGTCTTTAGAGATTACCTCATCAAATTTGTGGTAGTCTTTATAGATGATATTATCATATACTCCAAGAGAAAATAGGAACACAAGGAGAATTTGAATACTATTCTAAAGACTTTGTGAAGGGATAAAATATATGAAAAGTATAGTAAATGTGACTTATGGATGAATTATCATTATTGGATTATATTATCACCAGAAAAGAAATATCTATAGACCCTTCAAAAATAAATGTAATTAATAAGTGTCCTAGACCATCATCTATAATAGATATTTTTAGTTTCTTTGGTATAAATGGGTATTATTGATGATTTTTGAGAAACGAATCATGATTTTGAAACCCACTAACCAAAATAACCTAGAAGGGAGTAAAGTTTGTATGGACCGGTGAATGCGAATACTGATTCAAAGAGTTAAAAAAGAGGCTTATCACTACATGAGTACTTACACTAAAATTTTTTTGGAAACTCTTCATGGTATACAATGATACTTTAAAGAAGGTGTTAATATGTGTACTGATGAAAAATGATAAAGTGACAACCTAGGAATTAAGGCAGTTAAAATTTTATGAGGAAAACTATCCCATGCATGATCTAGAGTTGGCGACTATGATATTCATGTTGAAAATTTGGAGGCATTATCTCTATGGGGATAAGTGTGAGACAGATGCTAATAAAAATAGCCCCAAATATATATTCACACATAATGAGTTTAATATTGTCCATCAAAGATAGTTAGAAATCATCAAGGATCATAAATACTCAATTAACTACCATCATGGTAAAGTAGATAAAGTGGAAAATTCTCTAAGTAAAAATAATCCTGTAACTTTATCCATGATGATACTTGAGAAGGATCCAATCTTTTTAGACTTGAAAAGGATAGACATGGTAATCATAAAGGAAGGAACATCATCATTACTTTCACAAATGATTGCTCAACCATCCCTTTTAGAAAAGATAAAGGATACCCAAAGAGATGATATGGAAATTTAAAAGAAAGTAGAAGCTATAAAAAATGAGAAATACTAAGAATTAAAAATTTATGTGGGAGGAGTTGTAATATTTGGGTCATGACTATGTGCACCATATAATACAAAGATAAAGAAAGATCTTCTGAATGATGCACATAGCTCAAAATTCACTTTTCACCCAGGGATATCCAAAATAACTATTGGTGGGCCAACATGATGAAGGAGATCACTGAATATACATTAAAGTGTTTGGTATACCAGAAAGTGAAGGCTGAAAGGAAAATGTCCAAGTAAATGATGCAAAAATTACCCACACCTATGTGGAAATAGGAAAACATAACTATGGTTTTTGTCACTTGAATTCCAAATAAATATAGAGGAAATAATTCTATATGGGTCATAGTAGACCACCTTACAAATATTTGTCACTTTATTGAAATTTTAAAGGACTTCTCACTCATCTAACTTTCAAGAATAAACAATAGAGAAGTGGTGAGGGTACATGGAGTTCCATTATCAATTTCATCCAATCAAGACCCAAGATTTATCTCCAAGTTCTGGAAAAGTATCCAACATACTCTAAATATTTATTTGAACTTTATTAAGGCTTATCACCCCCAAACTGATGACCAATTTGAGTTAACTATTCAGACACTAGAAGACATGTTGAGAGCATGCTCAATGGACTTTAAAGGAGGATGAGATCAACATATTCCATTGGTTGAGTTCTCTTGTAATAATAGTTTTCACTCGATCATCCAAATAGCTTCATTTTAATCCCTTTATGGGAAAATATGTATAACACCTTCTTGCTGGGATGATGTTGGTGAACATAAGCTATTGGGACCTGAAATGGTCGAGGAAATGGAAGAAAAGGTGAAAACCATCCAATAGCATAATCAGGCTGCCCAAAGTCGATAAAAAATCTATACAGACAATCATTACTAGGGTTTAGAGTTTGAGGTTAGTGATAAGGCATTCCTCTGTATATCTCCATAGAAGAGAGTCATGAGATTTGGGAATAAAGGAAAGCTAAGTCCAAGGTACATTAGACCCTTCGATTTTCTTGATCGGGTCATAGCTATGAACTATTGATTATAACTTCCACCAACCATGTATCAAGTACATGATATATTCGATATATCCCACTTGATTAATTATATACCAAATCCCTCACATGTATTGAACTCAAAGGTGGTATAGTTGGAAAATGATCTCTCTTATAAGGACCATCCAGTGAAGATTTTGGACCATAGAGACAAGGTTCTATGTAACAAGACCACTCACATTGTCAAGGTAATATAAAGAAACCATAAGTATGAATAGATAACATACGAACTAGAGGAAGTGATGATAGAAAAATATCCTCACTTGTTTTTACCTTAGTATGTAAAATGAAATTTTTAAGGAAAAATTTCATAAGGGAGAAGAATGTAACGACTCAAAATTTTATCAATGGAAGTTCCCTTCTTATAATTATGTCATAAAACACATAAATCACATAGAGAACTCAATAAAAAAATTATTCTCATAAATGAAGAATGATACATAATTTATAAAATAAACCATTAATAATTCCAAATATTATAACAGGACAATAAATAGAAAATAAGATAATAAGAATGAGAAAATTTGGATCAGCTCGATCTACTAGAATGACCGTACTCATGAACACAACTATAGAAATAAAACATAATGTTAATAGTAAAATATTTATTTTTAATATTATATTATATATATAACATAAATAGAAAATATAAGTGAATGAATAATGAATGAAATAAATGGTATTTATAGAAATTTAGGAACCTATATCATTGGTAGAGTAACTTGACTATTGGAATAATAATATGACCATTAGGAATAGTAATCTTGATGTTAGAATAGTAAACTCACATATGAAAGTATAAAATAAAACCTAGGTATCTTATAAATGAAAATATGATATATTTATTTCACGGTATAATTAAATAAATGTTTTAAAAATGATAAATCATGTGTTGGTATTTTTGAAAAATGTAAATGTTTATTTACAATTTTATAATTAATATAATGATTTAAAAGAAAATTTATTTTCAAAAAATATATTCATAAATTAATATCATTTTTTATTATAATTATAATATTATTTTATGTGATCGTAATTAGTTTTTCAATGGGTCATAAAATCGATTATAATATTAAAATTGGTATTTTTTGAATAAATGATGATTAATATAAAAATTAAATTTATATTATTTAGAAAATTATTTACATAAAATGGATTCCATTTTTTAATCTAAACATAATAAAATTATTAGGGTGAATTTTTGGGATTTTTCTAAAATAGTTGAATTTTTGTTGAATAGTGAAATATTGTAATTTGTGGTATTTAACATTATAAGCCAAATACATGAATTTTATACATGGATGATGTAAGCACCCATTTTTTGAGATATGATGTAAAATTTAATATATTTATACATATTAATCAACACTATTTATATTCTTGAATCAAAATAATAAACTAATGAATATAATAATAAAAAACACCCCTCCCCTTCCCCTATAGATACCACCCCTCACCACCCCTTCTCCTAAAAGAATATAAAACTTGTAACTTTTTAATATTATAACCAATTACCTTCCCAATCCTCTTACTATTTTACAAGATCTAATGGTCTAAAAAAATAGTAATTCCAAGTTCTTTAAGCCAACCTTCAAGGAGGTGATATTTAAGGGCTAGCTTTTTCAAACCATATCTTCTAATTTCAGTTCTTTTTTCTAACTTCTCCTCAAATACTTCATACTTAAAAGAAAAATAACTTTAGTATCATGTATATAATAGAATTTTATATTTCTAATTGAATATCTTCTATCCACCCCTTTTCTCATCTCCTCTTATTCAAAGAAAGGAATCAATTTTCCAAATTATGGCAGTTTATCATTACTATAGATAATGAGCTTTTGTTTTTCATTACCGCCTTCAAGGATGGCCATAAAACCATTATTATGGTTAAATTAAATTTTAATATGTATATTATAACTTATTTTATGTTCTAAAACTAATATATAAACTGAATATTAAATAAAATGAAACTAGTTCGTGATGATCGAAAAAACACCAAAATAAACTAAACATTTATCATTTATATTTTATCCAATGAATCATCCTCTTAATAGAAAAAAATGATATATGGGATAATTAAAAATTATTTAAGTTAATTAATACCATATAATTTCACTTCTATATAATTATTCTCATTTGAAAATAACTTCCATAATTATATATAAGCGAACCGACCATGAAACCATGAAATGAATGCTCCCGAAACGACAAAATTGAACTTTATAACTCGTTGAAATGGTCATAAATGAACTTAATAAAATCATAATAAAATAAATAAATATAGAATTGGTTCTGAGTTAAGTAATTATTGAATCTAATTTGACTACCCAATACATTAAGTGTAATTACAAAATGCATTTTGATATAAGGTAAGAGATCTTTCCGAACCTCCATTTTTTCCTTTGGGTTATGCTTTCTCTCTCTTTACCCCAATTTATTTCTTCATTGTTATTATATAATTATTATAAATTATATTTATATTCTCCACACATATTCATATATTTCAATTCATCCTTATTTTATGGGGAAATACATGCTTTAAAAGGCCCCCCTTCTCAATTCCTCTCGATAAGCAAGCCCGATTAAAGAAATTTCTCCATTTCTTACAAATTTTCAATTACACTCCATAAAATATTTTAATCCACCAATAGTTTTATAAAATATCTCATTTTATCATGAAAAAAATATTTTAGTTCATTTCTTGTCTTATACAAACAATTATGTCTTTGTCCTCTTTAAAGACACTTTAATATTTTCCCTTAAACAACACTAAAGTGGCTCATTTCTAAAGCTTCCTAAACACTCTTTTTCATGTATTCACTTAAATTGGATATAATTCATCATGATATATTATAATTTTTATTTTATTATTTTCATTAAATGATTTAATACCTTCTTTAATGGATACAATTATGATACACCCTTTGGTTATGCCTTATAAAATGATTGCAAAACCCATTTCTTTCCATGGAAAACCCTTATGAGTATTCATGTGGAACACATATGCATGTGCATGTTATGATGGGTGTGACCAAATAGTGATCTAATACATTAGATACTATTTATTCTCATGAAATGTCATGTACGGAATTAAGGAGCTAACCTAATCCATTATGGGACTTTGTCCACCATGTGATATAATGTTGACAGTTAGCCTTGACTCATGTTTATACCTTGTTATAAGTTGCTTACACATTCCAATATTTCCGTGATCATATAATCCCATGTTCTATATTTTATGATTCTATATGTTTATTCACAAGACATTCCTTTTATGTTATCATGTTATGCCTTCTAACTAATGTTCTATGCTTTATTCCCATTTTTATTCCCTTAGTGGGTTTTTTAGATCATCCCTTTTATCTATTTATTCCCCAGGTTATCCTATGTAGTTATAGAAGCTAAAAGAGAGTTAGGATCTCATTATAAAGATTAATAAAAATTAGTTTTATTATATTTTTATGTTTTCTAATTATGTACTTAGTCTTCTAATGACATTATACTTTTCAATCCTTAGTTTATATTTCATGGATAATTATACTTAAAATCATGCAACAACATGTGTAAAAGGATTGGGTCACTATAACATGTACCTAGGAAGGTGTGAGTATAAAAATTCTAATTTGGATATTCTAAAGATAAAAAAACTAAACAACCACCAAGGTCAAATCATGGGTGAGAATAGATAAGTGAAGAAAGGAAGATATGAAGTATGAATTCACTCTATAACTACAAAACGATCAACCCCTTTTCAGTTGGAGAAAGATTAACCCAACAATCATCTTGCTTGATTATAATGAAGACCTTATATAATGACCCAAAATTTTACTATATAATTTTTCCTTTAAATAATAATTATGTTTGAGAACACGTTTTATACACACCACCAAACTAAAATGATCCATAACCAAATAGATAAATATAATTAATAAAACTATAAGAACCAAAAAAACACTAGTAAATAAGAAGATATTATTCAACTAAAACTTTTTACATTAAGAGGATACATAATAAATGTGATTCAATTGTTATTTCTTAAATAATTTTTAAAAGTATTTTAATTTTATATTAATAAATTAAATAAAAAATTTTAAATGATAATATATAAAATTTCAATATATGAACTAATATATTATAATGATCAAAAATAGAAATTTTTATGAAATAATAATAAGGAAATGTAATGTAAAAAGAAGATCATTTTTCAATAAAACCAACTTATCATTATATTTTTTATTTTCATTCAAAAGATAAATATATAATTTTTCAAATTATAATTACATAAAATCATCATTTTTTAATTTATAATTTCAAAATTAACTTACGGTTAATTTTTTTGATTTTTCTGAGATAACTTATTTTGAGGTGAATAGTAAAAAATATTGTTTTTTACCAAAACCCTGATTCTTTTGACATTGTCATAAGATAAGATTTACTTAAAAAATTATAAAAAAATTTATTAATTAAATATATTTTTAGAGAATAAAAAGTAATTATTCATTTTAAAATAATAGGAGGAACTTAGTAAACATATGCATAGAATTTTAGAGCATAAGTAATATTTTCCCTAATAAATAACGATTTTTAGTCTTTTCATTTAATTAAATATTAATTTGATGAAATTATGATTTTTCTTAATTTAAAATACAAATAACCATGATTTTTTTATTATTAACCAATTTATGTCTTGAAAATAAAAAAATTGATAATTTTATCATATACATAAATTTTAAGCTTAAAAACACACTTTTCTTAAAAACTATTTTTACGTGTTATATGAGTTTATTTTAAAATTAAAGTCTCAAAATATTAGATTTTTTTTGAAAAAATGATTTTGAAATTTTAAATCAGAAGGTTAGAATTTGGTAAAAAGTTCAATTTTAATTTTGGTCACTAAATTAAATACTAAGGTTGAAAATTAATTACCTTGGTAAAATTAAAAATTGTAAAAATTGATTTACTAAGAGGAAATTTCTTAGAAAATATTAAAAAAATATTTCAAAATGGATGTTTGTGGTATGGATTGACTGAAACACAGCTACCCTTCCTCTTCCCCCATTTTATCCTTTTATATTTGAATAGTAACTTTAAATTATGAAAAATGAAAAGTGTGCTTCCAAAATAGCCCTCCACTTCACATATAAAAGGGGATCCTTTCACCACTTCATATTACACCTTTACCTTAGAATTTATTTCTAAAACTCTTCCGTTTTTTTACTCTTATAAATATATCCTAATTTTTTAAGCCTATAATCCCCCTTAGTATTCTTAATGCATCCATTTTCAAGAATATTTCTAAGAGAAAACTCAAGATCTCGACGTACGGATTACCTCCTCCTTAATATTTTATTCTTAATATTCCCCCTAAAATGTTTTTATAACCACCTTAATGAAATTAAATTAGTATAATTAATATACTGAAATGTTATTATGTTAAATTAAAAACCCTAATTTATTAATTTATATCTACTAAGAAATAAAAAAGGACATCGATCACGCATACATACAGACTACCGCTTTGACGAATCAACGTCTTCTATTTTTCATCTCCATATCTAAAGGATGAAACTAATGATGTTAATGATGGAAAAAATATGATATAAACAATTTAATAATTATTATTAAGGTTAAATTTATTATATACCTTTATCCACTCTCATTCACCAATAAATGTTAATGTTAACTGTATGTTTATGCCGACTACCGCCTCCATGAAGTAACATTTTTTGTTTTCCATATAATCTTTTTTATTTGTCCAAATATTTTAAAATATGATTCATCACCTTAATAATATATAAATAATGTTATTATAATTCTTTAATAGTGATATTATAACTAAATTACCCCATAATCAACTTTATCAATTAATTATAGCGTGTTCATGTCTTGTTCGGTTTAACCACCTACAGGAACAATGGTATAAATTTCTCTCATGGATGAGTATGGACACATAATTTGTGGTGATATTGGAAAATAATAACTAAATAAGTTTTTTATAGTTTTGGAAATATAATATTGGAAATTTTATAAGTGATATAAATAATAAACTATTATAGTAAATTCAACCGCTAAATGAACATTTCAAGTCACCTTTCATACTTAGAGTCCATTTTGGAAACATATAGAACTATATGAATTTTTTAATTATTGAATAACAAAGGACATAAAATTTTAAAATTATCACTAGTACACCAATTTTTTTTTACGTCAGTTTTTTTTTGCTTTTTAACGCTGTTTTTGAGGCGACGTTATTGCAAGTGACATTAAAAATATGATTTTTTTGCATTGGTTATTTAATAGATGAAATAAAAAATGGGGTTTTATGGTTTTTAACATCATTTTTTAAAAAATTGACGTGAAATACCTTTTAGAAATGAGGGTAAAAATCCCTTTTTAACGCCGGTTTTAAAAAAACCGACGTGAAATGTTATTTCTTACATCAGTTATTTAAAAACCGATGTTAAAAGTTACTTTTAATGTATGTTTTTAAATAAAAGATGTAAAAAATGTTTACCAACATGCATATAATTTCCTAATATTTAATTTGATAGGTCATAGAGGTCAAACGGAGTTACAGATCAAAAGTTATGACCATAAGAAGTTTGATATATTTTTGTCGAGGAAAGATCGAATGCGCCAACTGTAGCTTCATCTTATAAGGAATTTTAGAATCCGAAGGAGGATTTGTATTTTTACCATGATATAAATCATTATCCATAATTATAATAAAATAATAATCATTAAATGGTATATCAATTAAGAAAACTACTCATAAAAAATATAAATCATGGAAAAATAATTACAAATACCTTGATGAGATCACAGAAAGAAGAAATAGTTGATTCACGTGGAAGATCAAACAAATTTAGTCAGCGGAATGATGATGGTTTAAAGAAATTATTGTTAAATGGTATATAAATTATGAAAACATTTCACAAAAACCATAAATCATGGATAAATAATTAAAAATACCTTGACGAGATCGCGGAAAGAAGAAATAATTGATTCCCATTGAAGATCAAACGAGTCGAGTTGGGAGATTGATGATGGTTGAAAGTAATGATTGTTAAATTATGATATGTGTATAATGAAAAAATATAAGTGAGATGATAAATGAAAATGCTGTATTAAAAATTTTGGGCGGTAATTGGAAATTTTGATGTCGTGATGTAAAAAAATTAAAATTTTGCATTGGCAGGATATTAAAATTTTCTTTCCCGTCGGTTTTATGATAACCGTCATGAAAAGATATTAAAATTTTCACTTATTTTTCAGGTCAGTTATTCTATAACCGATGTGAAAAATCAATTTTCATCACTTTTTCACATCGGTTATTAAATAACCAACGTGAAAAGTCAATTTTCATGACTTTTTGTAACGCCCCGACCCCAGTTACCCAGAGTCGGTACATTATTGCGTAACATTGACATGATCACAAAAGATCAAGTCTCGAAAGATCGATTTGTTTAGTAGCCTGGAAACACTAGATACATTCATAAGTATTACATTACATCATAAAGTAAAACAAAACTACAACAACATCTTGTATTCATATCCCCTCATACTATCCTTGAGGTCATTCATAATATAATTCTTCACATCCTGGAAAAATTAAAACATTGGAAGGGGTGAGCTCAGATACTCAGTAAGGATAAAAATATAGCGGAAGCTTTCATAAATAAACATTAACATTTAAGGCAATGTATAACTAAAACAAAATCCTTTTAAACTTTAAGTTCAGCATAATATGGCAAAAATGAAATGAAATAATTCCATTTACTTATTCACATGGATATTCAACTAGTCGAATAATCACATGCAATATCAATAACTAATTTCATAATGATGGAATGCATAATTCCAGACTATCATAACCACGTAGCCAAGGCCTCATGCCAAGACTAAAAATAAGATTTTGTCAAGGCCTCATGCCAAGACACTAGTTTGTCTCATGAGACCTACCGATGCATCGAGGGGCTATAGCGGGCTCCACCCGTCACTTATTAAGTCCAATGCATTCCTCATATGAATATGTTTAAATATATCATAATCCATAACATAATCGTATCACATAAAAAATGCATAAAGGAAACATAACATTTCAACATTTCAATAACAATATATCAATATAACACATTGATATAAAAAAAAACACTTTCAAAACCATTTTTAATACCAAAATAAAAGAAAATTAAAACTTTGTAATTATTTTCCATTTAAAAAAAGTTATGGCTTGTAGAGGAAGCCGAAACTCAAATAATGGTCACGACGGCGGAGAAGTCGTAGTCGCTGCATACGTACGACAAAAAAAACATTCCCTTTTGTCGTTTAGTAAAATTATTTGTATAAAAAATATTCTTTTTGAATAAACGTAAAAGTCGAAGGGGTTTATACACCGTATAAAAGAAAGTTGTGTATAAAAGAAAATATGCCTCAATGAAAGGAGATTGAGACGAAGTCCCCTACAAAGATCATTATTTTAAAATAAAATAAATCTATTATGTGTATTCACTATAAGTACACATAAAGAAAGTATAAATACAATATAGGATATAATAATATCATGACATAATTTGAAAGTAGGAGATTAACCCAAAGAATAGAAATTGGGTTAAGAAGCTACCTTATAAAGATCATTTTCTAAATAAAATAGATCTATTATGTATATTCACTATAAGTACACATAATGAAAGTACAAATAAAATATTGAACATAATAATATCATGACATAATTTGAAAGTAGGAGATTAACCCAAAGAATAGAAATTGGGTTAAGAAGTTCCCTTACCTCATGTCTGACTTGACTCGATCGTTATTTAACCTTCTAAATAATAAACTAGAGTTAATTTCTAATTAATTAAGAACCTTTTTAAAGTTCATTATTCCTTTTATATCACTTATTACCATGTTATGAACATTATGTAATTATTTAAGTTAATAACGGTCGTTTTGTCGATCTTTGGTAATTGAGTCAAAAATAAACTTCTTATAATTACAAGTTGTTTATGTGGTAGAATATCCATTATCTCCAGAATTATATTCATGATGTATATATCATATATATCCAGTATATACATTCATTCATAATATTACGTAACATTTATAGGTATGAAATGAAATGGACCATTCATAGAGACGGTAAGACGTACGTACGCATGAACGCTACTTTCATTTCTATTTCGTATTTAATGGAATGAAATAATAATGATATAAAGGTATATTATAATTCCAGTATAATATCATATATAATATCATTTACTCCATCCTTTATACATCCCACATATGGCATTAACGATTCAAATCACTTTGAGGGGGTGGTGGTCCGCTCTTCCTAAAATGAAATTATCGCGTTTACCCATAATGGAAATCATAAAGGTATGGAATAAATGAGAAATATAGAAGCATAATGAAAACATAAAAATAATATATATCATATATAAATATAGTGACATATTAATGGCCACCATGAGAGGTGTTAAAAGAAGATTGAACAATCATCGTTTCGTGAGGCAAAAATTCGCCAACCACAGAAACAATATGTTCTTTAACCATTAGATGAAGGTGCGTGTAAGTGAAAATAAAATACTTCTCATAACAAAATCATATTATATTTAAGATACTGGTGTTGTTACAAAATAATGGAATAAAAAGAGTTTAAGGGGTTGGAGAAGCAAAAGAAAACAAAAAAACATAAGAGAAGACATTACCTTAAAATCGGGTAACTCTTTTTTTGATTTGAGCCAAAGGCTTCCTTGGAAAGACTTCTGCCCAAAGTGAGGCTTCTAGGAGTAAAATAGGGAAGTTGAGAGAGTATTTGGGCAGAGTTTAGCAGATCTAAATGGCTTGAAGGTGTGAATAATGTGGTAGTGGTGGGGGCCTTTTATAAGAAGAGAAGAGGGGCACTCTTGGAAAGTCATGAAATGTTACATTATTATGAAATGATTTTCGGATTTTAAAGGTCCCACAATGATATATTTCGAGGATAAGGTGATATGGGTTCTAAATATACCCATAAAATAGGTTTTTGACAAGTGTAAGTCTTAGATTTTACATTATCTTTTCATTTTATTTAAATCGTTAATTAATGAGGTAATCGCTGCATCATCACGGTGTCATAAATTTTTTAATTTATTTAATGTCTAAAAATTATATAAAAAATATAATGATGTAGGAAATATTTTTCTATTTCCAATTAATATTTATAGTCTAAAAGTTAACTTATATAACCCCATGTAATAATTGTTTTAGTAAAACAACACATGTTTGTGACAATTTTTTTTACTTTAAATAAAAAGTTATTAATGTCATTTTCTTACCCAAGTGTCTCCATGGGGTCCCCAAGTTGACCCATGTATTTTCTTGGTCGGCCATGACTCATAAAATAAGGGTAGGACAAGCGTCAAGATATTTTCATATTTTGATAATATCATTTTTACCTTAAATTTCCCTAATTACCTTTAATCGCGATTAATAGAACTTAAAAGTTACTATTCACCAAAAATTATTTTAATCCCATTGATCCAAATTTTACTTCCTAATGAAAATGATTTATGTTGGATTTTGGAAATTCAAATCACAGAGGTGGTAAAATTTCATTTAAACAAAAAATTAGTTTTTTTAACTACCACTTATTGTTTTCACCATTCATAAAAAATCGACGTTTTTCAGAACAACACCAAAAATTAACCCTAAGATATATTTTATATTCCTAATTAAAAAGTTATGTCTATTTTAAAAAATTCAAAACATATAAGTTTATTGAATTAATTTAATAATTAATTCCCGCTGTCACAACAAATAGCGTGTTTTTAAGAAAGAATATCAATCAAAAGATTGACAATTGTTTATGTCCAATTTCAAAGTGAATTTAATTCTAATGACCACCATTGGATAAAATGGTAAAAATATATTCTAATTAAACTTTAGAACCACTAAATTTTATAATTTATCACTATAAATTATTTTTATTAAAAAAGTTGTTTTTAAGTATTTTTCACTATTCATCAAAAATTAGAAGTTCTCAGAAAAATACCAAAAATTCAACATAGGCTAATTTCGACATTCCGAATCCAAAAATGAAGTCCATTTTGAAATATAAAATTTATATAATTTCAAAAGGTGGATATTAATATTCATAACTGCTACTTTTATTGGTCGCGGTGTGTTAGAACTCGAGGTTGCGTACAACACATGCTGCTCTATTATTCAAAGAGGAGCGTACTATGGAAGCTTGGGGTGTTACACTTTTCAAATCGGTTATTTCATAACCGACATTAAAAAATATTTTTCAGGTCTATTATTAAATAACCAACCTGAAAAATGTTTAAAAACATGTAGTTCATTTCCCAAGATTCTATTTGATAGGTCACAGAGATCAAACGTAGGTACGGATTAAAAGTTATGACCTTCGGAAATTGGACTTCCCTAAGACTTTATTTATAGATGATCAACTTCTGATGCCCATAACTTTTGATCTGTAACTCCGTTTGAGCTCTGTGACCTATCAAATCGAAGATTGAAAAATTAACTACATGATTTTAAACATTTTTTTACATCATTTATTTAATAACCGATGTGAAAAATACCTTTTAACGTCGGTTATTAAATAACCGATGTGAAAAATCAATTTTCACGAAGTTTTCACTTCATTTATTTAATAACCGATGTTAAAATGTATTTTTCATGTTGGTTATTAAATAAACAACATAAAAAATGTTTACAAACATGTATTTAATTTCCCAAGATTCAATTTTACAGTTCACAGAGCTCAAATGGAGTTACAGATAAAAAGTTATGGCCTTTGGAAATTGGCCTTCCCTAAGACTTTGCTTAGAGATGATCAACTTCTGATGCCCATAACGTTTGATTCGTAACTCTGTTTGTGCTCTATGACCTGTAAAATTTAATCTTTGGAAATAAAATACATAATTTTAAGAATTTTTCAATTCGGTTATTTAATAATTGGCATGAAAAATACCTTTTAATTTCAGTTATTAAATAACCAATGTTGGTCATAAAAATTGATTTTTCACGTCAGTTATTTAGAAATGATGTGAAAATGTTTGGAAAATGGATTTTTCACGTCAATTATTATATAACTAAATTGAAAAATCATCTAAAAATGTATTTTTTACATCGGTTCTTATATAACTAATGTGAAAAATCAGTGAAATTTGATTTTTAGGTCGGTTATATAATAAGCGATGTGAAAAAGACATCTTCAGAGATTTTCACGTCGGTTCTAAAAACCCAATGTGAGAAAAAGGCAAAATTAAAAATAGTTTTTGTAATAGTGTATTAATATATTTTTGACACATTTGACCATTTTTAATGTACATAAAATGTTATGGAAAAATTGACCGAACAACCTCGAGTAACAGACATAAGAAAAAAAATATAATAAATAAACAACATATGATAATATATGAACATTAAAATATGAAATAAAGATGAATACAGTTCTTAATAAATTTTAAAAAAATTCAATTTTATTTTATAGGATGTTAAATGAAAGTTCAAAATGAATCAGGACCAAGGTAAGGAGTTCTTGCCTAAAATCTAATTTATTGATACATATTTATTATTGTGCACCATAACATATTTAATATGGCATGATTACTAACTAATGAATTTATTTAAGCATATTCATTTAGATATTTTGGTTTTAAGGGACATATCATGTTATTTTTTATATGTCATTCAATTCAAATGATACCAAAGTTTTAAGGGTTTTTTAACCCAATTTCTTCTATTGAGTTATGAAATTTCTCATTAAACACTATTATTCCAAGTTTTATTTATCCCACATAATGAATAATTTATAGTGTATTTCCACTTTTTTGGGTTTTAAATTATTCTTTATAACCACATTATCAAATTACCCCTACCTTAAATATTATTCTACTTATAGTGGTTTCTTGGTCTCAATTCCTATTTCCTAGTACATGCCTCTTGTTAGGAACCAATTTACTTTTATATGGTATATATATGGCTTATTTATTATAATAGATCATGAATTATGTTTTATTAATTGTATTTGATGTTCAATTTAAATATTTTTCACCTTTTTGGGTTTGTATTTAAATTTTATTCAATCCATAAGGTTTTGATCCCAAACCTCATTTTAAAATCAAGATGTCACAAATGTGATAAACCATCTGGAAAATTTATATAGTCTTTAATTCTAAGATCAAAATAAATTTTTTCTCCTCTAGTTATCCTTGGTGAGTTTTATTTTCTATTTACTTTATTTTAAATTGGATATTTTATAATAATTTATAGAAATTAAGTTTTTAAAAAAGGTATTTTAAAAATATAAAAAGTAATTTCTTTTTATATTTGTAGTTTTATCTTTGACTCCACATTTTGTGGATATTCCTATATTTTTTTAAAAAAATTGAAAAATTTAATTTTCATCTACCATGAACTTATTTTCAAATGTTTTAAAATAAAATAATTTCAATACTTTCTATATGGGTTGTTTTTTATAAAAGTAATATCTTTTAGTGTTTCCAAGTGAACGTATCTTTCCACTACCTTTATCGCTTTATATGAAACTTTCACCCTATGTTTTCATGATTTATAAAATAAATTATTTTTCTTCTAGTTTTTTAAAATATGTTATTTAAAATGATTTCAAATTAATTGGTGTATTTTTTATTTCTAAATCAATGTTTTTAATACTCCTAAAATTTGTTATCACCTACAACAACATCTTTTTGATATATTTTATTCTTTATCGAGGATATGATTCAAATGTTTTCGCTTTCCATTTTTTTCTCTAGATGGGTTATGAAATGTTATTTTATATTATAGGAATTAACCATTACTACCTTTTTATTTCCTAATCATTCTCTATGTATATGAAATGTTTTTCTTCCAATGTGTTTTCTATGTGAATACCTTATTTTTTATTTCTTTGAATTAAAGGAATTCACTTAGATACTGATACTTTGATTCATTGGGGAAATTATTAACTAATCCATAATACCTTAATCTATATATTTAAAAGACCATATACTTAATTACATAAATTTAATGGTATTTACCTTGAAGGTTACTTGATTTCATTAGATACCAATTTATTTTCCATGATTTTATCATGTTATGATTATTGATGGAACCATAAATGCTTTTAAAAAGGATATGAAACCCATTTTATTTCCATAAAATATTTATGATATGATGAATAATTTATTTTAAATGGAACTAATATATATGGATGATAACGGATGGGCACCTATATTTCCCTAAAATTCATTGGTTGTGGTTTTATATCTCATGGGATAATTATATGAATCAAGTATGGAATGATTACTCCACTATGGGAATTAGGTAGTGATGCCTAATCCCCTATGTTATGGGAGTTAGTTGGTGATTCTTGCTCCACTATTATATGTTTACCTATTACTATAGTTGTTCCACATTTTTATAACGCCTTTCATTATAGTTTATGCTTCATTTCTTTGTTATGCCATAGTCTTTTAGTTATTCTTATGACTACATTATACTTTTATGGCTCATGATTACTGACTAATGTTTCCATAAATTTTTTATTAATTTCTTATTTTATGCCATTACATACTCATGACTCAAGTTTTGTGATATAATATTAATTGGTTATGATTTTATTATGTGTCTTGATTTAGCAATATGCTTATTTTATGCTCACTTTTGATCATTAATTAATATCACTTTTGTTTAGCCTTACCGATCATTTGATCTCACCCTTTTATTATGTTTTCATTTACCTAGGTTAGGAAAGGAAGTGTTATGTATGATTTTTTTGTAAGATTATATAGGTAGAGAATTTTTGGGAGATATTGTAGAATCATTATGTATTAAGTAGTTTCTTATATAGTGGAAAAATGTTCATTAGTTGAAAAATACATGAGTTTTTTTATTTATTATTTTATCCTAATTCTCTAAAACTATAAACTTAAAAGATATTGGGTATGCATTGTAAAGAAATGTTTTATTTAAGTCATGTGATTTGTCAATCACATCCTTAGGGAATCACAATTAGCACCAGAGTAGGGTTTAAATAATTTTAGAGGATAAGATATCAGTTGAGGATAATCTAAGGGCCAATAAGATAAGATTGATCATAATTTAAAATTTATAGATAATAATTTAGGTTAGTTGAGGTAAAATTAAATATTTTGTGTATTAAGATGAGAGAAAATTGGTGAAACCCCTAGGGATAAGTCCAGGTATTGGATAATACCCTAACATTTTGGTAAGTTTTGAGTATGTAGTTTTATAGAAATACCATCTCTATATGGATACTAAAAGTGGATAACTACTTTATAAAAAATTTAAATAGGGTAAATAACCACAAAAAACATAGATTGGGTATTAAATCGATCATTACCTTGTGCATGACAAATAAGCCTAATTGCACTCATGGCTTAACACTAGGGATATTATTTGGTTAATCATATACTCTTTATGAACCACCATGAATGATTTATTCCTAAGTTATTATAAGTAATTAAGTTAGAAGTATGAGAAAAATCGACTTAACATAACTTAGGCTAAATCATTAATGATATAGGTGGAACTAAGAGTGATATAGGTTGAACTAAAATAATTATAGGTTAATGTGATAATATCATAAAGTAAAAAATATTGTGGTTACATTTTCCCATTACTATTTATGATAATAATATTATAATGTAAATTTTTAATAACTAATGTTAACACACCTTTTTTGGCCATTTTCCATTGATAATGAAATTTATATTTTTTTAAGTACATAAAATTCCAAAATGTCACTCTCTTAAATTTAATAACTCTAAACTTTTTACCTAAGGTTAAAAATAGGATAATTTAGGTTATAAATTTTTATTATAAATATGAATTAATATTTTATCATGGTAATTTATTTTTAATTATTTAAGATAAAATAATTACCTTAAATTCTTACACAATGCTGGCACAATGCTTGTGTAAGAAGTAGAAAAATCATGTAAATGTTTTTAAAAAACCTTAAAAGTAATATATTTTTGGGTGATTTGTAGTTAATAATGAATTTTATAGATTAACATAACATATTATATATGTTTTAAAGGTTTATATTTTAATTCCATTCCTGTAATGTTGTTTTTAAATTCAAATTATGTGAATAGTTTATAAAATGAAATTAATTGTATTTTATGATAAAAATATTTTATAAAATATTTAAAAATTATAATAACATTGAAAGATATCAAATTTTATTATATATGATCTAAAATATCACCCCTTAGTCACTTATGAGATAATTTCTACCATATAAGTAAAATTATTACCCTATAATATTTAAAATCCATTACCACACTTAAGATTAAAATTGGTTTACAAAGGGTTTAAACCAAAATAAAAGGTTTAAAATGACATAAAAACCTATATAAATTTAATTATCTGATGATATTTTTACCTTATAATCTTTTTATTCTAGTCAATATCCATTTTTAATCATTTTTCTTGAGAATAACTTAATTATATTGTAATCTTTTTCATAATTTCAAGTGTGTTCTTTCCCTCCCTTACAAAAGAACAACATTTTATCTTTTCTTTACACCACATTAAGCCATATATCTCGACCAAACCATAACGAAATATCTTATAAAATTACCTATCTAATAATTCTAGGTTTGTTTTTTCTTAAAATCCCATTACAAGGGTCTTTAAGAAAGAATCTAAAGAAGGCATACTAAAGAATAAGTAATCTTCCTACCCGAACACTTTCAATTTATTTCTTATTCAAAATCCTATAATTATACAGAATTAATAATTAATGAATCACTAAATTATCATAAATATACTAAAATTTTATTATTATCACATAGCTACCATTATCCACCCACGTTTTCATTAAATGGGAAATAGAAGTATCCCTCGTGCATTTGTGTGGACTACAGCCTCCACTTAGTGATACAATTCATTTTCCATTACCACATTTCATGGATGGGTATTATTATGAGTTTAGTGATTATAAATTATATTTATGAAATAATTATCATTATATAATTATAATATAATATCTACTTTTTCACCTTCTAATTTGTAGGAAAATGATAACATCGCTCGTACATACGTGTGGATTACCACACCTGCAAAGCGATTTGATTCATTTTTTATTTAATATTTATATAGATGGTTATAAGGATGGATTTAATAAATATATATGATATATATGATATAATAATAATTATATAAAGGTGAATTATTTTTTACCTTTCTTTTTTTTTCTATTCACTGAAAAGTGAAAACAATGTTCAAGTGTATGTAAGGCCTTCCATCTCCATGAATGATGTAATTAATTTTTCAATATCTAAATTTTATGGATGATTATAAACAAATAAATATATATATATATATATATAATGAATATATGTTATATAACTATTATAAATAATATTCTGTGTAAGATGGAACCATGATCAAAGTACAAGGATCAAAACTATCGAATAGAAATTCTCATGGAAAATGAAATAGTTAACACCCTGAAACAATAATTTTAATAAGGAATTTTTAATAAATAGGTGTTGAAATATTATATGTGGATTATATATAATATTATGAGTATTTAAATTAATTTTTATATAAATATTCTAAATTTAAATTAATTATATAGGCAGTTAAATCACATTCGAAGCAAGTCGAACATGAAGTAAATAATTTATGTTTCAATCTCAATTTAATTATGTTTTTTCTTGAATTTAAATTAAAGGAAATTATATGATAATTTTCTTATAAAATGATTTATTTTTCTTATAATATAGCTATTTATTGAGAATTCATGTTTCCATTTCATTTTCCTCCCTTTAATACTTAAGAGACTGAAAAAATGTTTTAAGGAAAAATCACTTTATTTTTCTCTTTAGTCAAAAATTATTTTTCTCCACCATCCATATTTTCTAAAAATATTTTGAAAAATGTTTTTATATTCTTATGTGATTTTTTGAATTCATTTTAAATAAAGGTTAAATTTTTTACAATTTTTTTAAAAGGAATATTCCTATCGTTTTCTGAATAAGGTATTGTTGGATTTTTACAAAAAATGTGAAAGTAATATTTATTTTAATGTACAAGACATGAACATAATTTACCTCCACCATGACTAATCAATGATTTGAAGCTTCATTTAAAAATTTATAAGATTATTTTTAAATAAAATGTTTCCCAAATAGTTTGGATTTTTTTATATTTTAACATGTGATTTAAAAATGAAAAGGGTATTTTACTCAATAAATATTCCAATTATATTTTAAATGAATTTTAATCAATGATGAAATACTTTGATACTAATTAATATTTAATTGGGATGAAATCCAATGATTCCATATTTATTCATTCTTTGGATGGTTTATGGTTATGATGATGAAATATCAATGAAACCCATTTTCTTTTCCACAGGTAAAGTTACAATGAATGTTTTTATGATCTTATGGTATAAATATGAATAGATTTATGATTATGTGACTAGTGAGTCCAAAATTATATATACCTCTAATGAATTGGGTAAATATTTATATTTTATGAGCTCAATGGGTACATAGAAGGTTAATCTAAGAGAAAAATAGGGTATATGGGAGGTTATCCCAGGCACAAAAGATTGTACATGAGAGGTTATACCAAGATTGAAGAAGGTACATGGAAAATATTCCCAAGCATAAAATGTTATGAATGTATTAGTGGTTCATATTGAAATAATATTTCTATGATTATTATTATTCTATACCTTTTCCACTCTTTTATGACATGATCTCATGACAATGTTATACTCTCATAGATCATTTTATTTGATTCCTTTATGATTAATGTATTATAAACTACCAAGATTTATTACATGAATCAATATTATGATATATGATGTATAGAATATGGTTTTAAAAGGTTAATCTCACATTCTCACACCTTTATGCTCATATTGCGTTTAAGTGATCATTGATATCTCTATTGTTTACCCTTAATGAGTATCTAAGTTCACCCTTTATTATGTTTTATTTTACCCAAGATATGAAGAAATGTTTTAAGTTTGATGTGTATAATAAGGGATATAGTTTTGAATAACTAAGTGGGAGATGATTTATATATTTTGTGAACAAGTTTTTTATATATCCAAGTTTCTAAAGTCATTAGACCTATACAATTCTGACTTGGATCATAATGTTATGTATTGAATATTCATCTAATAATGTGTAATATTTATTTATGAAAAGTTTGGGTTTATATGGATATACTAAAACTCACATCCCATTCCACTTTCTCCCCTTTTTGATCCGTTTACCTTTGAATAGTAACTTTACATTATTGAAAATGTAAAGGGTGCTTCCAAAATTTACCTCCTCTTCACTTATAAAAGGGAATCCTTCCACCACTCTATGTTACACATTTCAATTTAAATTTATTTATAAAAATCTTCTATTTCTTCCTCATAGAACTCTATCTCAATTGATTAATCCTTTATTCACCATTAGTTATCTTAATACCTCTATTTCTAAGGATATTTCTAAGAGAAAACTCAAGATCTCAATGTAAGTATTACCTCGTTAATATTTTCTTCTTAATATTCCTCTTACAAACATTTTATAACCAAATTAATGTCCTAAAATACTTATAATTAATATAAAAATATTTATTTATATTAAATTAACAACCCTAATTTATTCATTCACATCCACTAAAAAAAGATCATCAATCGCGCGTACATGCATACTACCACCTCCACAAATCAATGTCATCCATTTTTCATCATTGTCTCTCAAGGATGTTTTTAATGATTTAAGTGATGAAAAAAATATGATATATATAGTTTAATTATTATTTTTATAATGAAATTTACTATATAGATTTATCCCCTCTCATTTACAATTAAATGATAATGTTAACTGTGTGTATGTGTGGACTATCACCTCTGAAAAGTAATGTTTCTTTTCATTTTCCATATTTTATTTTCTTCTTTATAAAAATATTTTAAAATATGATTCAACACCTTAATAACATATAAGTAATTTAATTATACTTTTTTAATAAATATATTATAACTAAATCACCTCATAATCATACTTATCCATTAATTATAGCATGTTCATGTTTTGGCTGGTTCAGCCACCTACATGAACGATGCTATAAATTTCTATCATGAATGAATATGGTGGCATAATTAATGGATATATTAGATAATAATAAATAAATAAGGATTTTTTAAAGTTATGGAAATATTATATTAGACATTATATAAGTGATATTAACAATAAACTATCTTAGTAAATTTAACTATAAAAAATAGAACATTTCAAGTTAACTTTCATACTTGGATTCCATTTTTGGAAATATACAAAACTATATAAATTTTTTAGTAATTAAATAATAAAGGATATAAAACTATATAAATCTATAATTATGAAGCAATTTTACAATACCTTTCACTATTTTCAATATATAGAAAGAGTTACGAAAAAATTGACTGAACAACCTCGAGTAATCGACATAATAAAAAACTATTTAATAAATAAATAACATATGATAATATATAAACATTAAAATATAAAATATAGATGAATAAGGTTCGTAATATAGTTTTTATCAACCTTAATTTTATTATCCATGAAGTTAAGTGCATGTGTAAAATGAATTAGTACCAATGTATGAGGTTCTTATCTCAAATTTAATTTCTTGAGACATATTTCTTATTATGCACCATGAAAACTTTAATATGGTGTGATTAATTCCTAATGAATTTATTTTATGATATTCATGTAACTATCAGGATTTTAATATCCATATCATGTCATTTCTTTAAATTCTCTTCAATTTAAATGATACCAAGGTTGAAATGGTTTTTTATAACTCAATTTGCTTCCATTGAGTTACAAGCTTTCTTATTTAAATATATTGTTCCAAGTTTGACCTATTTTACCTAATGAATATTTTATAATTAATTTAATCCTTATTTTTGGGTTTTAAAATTCTTTCTTATAACCTCATTATTAAACTAATCTTACCTCAAAGATTATTCTACTTGTATGGGTTTCTTTGTTACAATTCCATTTTAGCATAACGTACTTATTATTAGGGACTTTTATATGGCGTATATAATCCTTATTTTTTATATTATATCATTAATTGTTTTTTATTCATGGTATTTTAATTTAAATTTCAATATTATTCTTATTAAAATGTTTTAATTTAAATTTCACTCAAGTAGTAAGGTTTATATTCCCAGCCACATTTTAAATTTGAGACATCTCAAATGCGATAACCCATATACTAAATTTGTATAGTCATTCACTCTATGATCACAATAATTTTTATATACTCTGGTTATCTTTGGTGAGATTTTATTTATATTTAACTTATTTTTAATTGAATTTTTTATAGTATATTAAATGAATTTGGTTTTTAACATAGGAATTTTAAAAATATAAAAAAACAATTTCTTCTTATACTCATATTTTTATCTTAAACTATTTTTTTGGATATTACTTTATTTATTTCAAAAATTGAAAAAGGTCATTTTCAACTTAAAATTTGAAAATTTAAAATAAAGTTATTTTATTGTTTTCCATATGGGTTGTTTTTGATAAAAATAATCTCTTTTAGTTCTTCTATGTGAATGTATCTTTACACTGCCTTTATTGCTTTATATTACACTTTCCCCCTAGTTTTCATGGTTTCTAAAATTAATTATTTTCTCCTAATTTTATAAAATAGTTCATTTAAAATGATTCCAAAAGAATATGGGTATTTATTTTTTCCAAAGTGATTTTTATAATGTTCCTATAAAGTGTTTTTCACTTATGTTAACATCATTTAAAATTTATTTTTATTTATCAATAATATTCATCAATATTATCATTCACTTTTTCTCTTCAATGGTCTATGAAATATTATTTTATCTTATAGGAATAAATCATCACCGCCTTTGTATTTCTTAATCATTCTTTGTATATAGGAAATATTGTTCTTCCAATGTTTTTCCTTTGTGAATATCCTACTTTTCATTTCTTTTATTTATGGTAATTAATGTAGATATCGATACATCAATTTGTTATGGAAATGTTTTACTAAACAAAACCCCCTTAATATATATAGTTTAAATAATATATTCTTCATTACCTCAATTGAATGGTATTTACCTTAAATGCTACTTTATTTCATTGGATACCCATTTATTTTCAATAATTTTATCATGTTATGATTATTGATGGGATTGTGAATTCTTTTGAAAAGGATATGAAACCCATTTTATTTCTATTATTTCTTAATAAAATTATAGATGAATAAGTTAGAATAGAACTCATATGTATATATGATGATGGATGAGGTCCCTTATCACCCTTTAATACATTACTTAAGGTTATTTACCTCATGAGATAATTATGGAAGTCATGTATAGAATGGTCTCTCCACTATAAGAATCAGGTATTGAAGCCTAATCTATAATGTTTTGGGAATAAGGTGGTGAAGCCTACTCCATTATGACATGTGTACCTATACTTATGGGTTTTCTGCATTAATATGGCACATTTCATTATAGGATATGCTTCATTTCCTTATTATGACATAGTCTTATGCTTATTCTTTTGACTATGTTATGATTTCATGGATCATGTTTATGGGATGGTATTTCTACACTATTTTGATTCAATTATTATATTATGACATTCCATATTCCATCACTCATATTTTATGATCTAATCTTTATTGGGTATGATTTTCTTATGTGTATTTATTATAACCATATGCTTATTTTATGATAACTTATAATCATTGACTGTTACTTCTTTTATTTACCCTTATTAAGAGTTTGATCTTACCCCTTTCTTATGTTTTTATTTCCCTAGTTTATTAAAGGAAGTATTATGTATAGTTTTTTCTAGAATATTATATCGTGTGGAGAATTTGTGGGTGACATTGAAGACTCATTATAGATTATGTGTTTTTATATACAACGGGAAAATTACATTTGGATTCAAAAAACATGTGTTCTACTAGTTAAATATTTTTCCTAAACATATAAAACTTTAAAACTAAAAAGGCCCTTGGAATATAATTATTACATTATTTGTGAAATATATTGTAATTAAGGATAT
Organism: Viscum album; assembly: GCA_963277665.1. Taxonomy (NCBI): domain Eukaryota; kingdom Viridiplantae; phylum Streptophyta; class Magnoliopsida; order Santalales; family Viscaceae; genus Viscum; species Viscum album. The sequence goes on from OY728164.1 coordinate 286,504,221, forward strand.
GTAGAAAATATACTGTGAAAAATATATTGTATTTAGAACAAGATTCGAGAGTGTAGGTTTGGGAAGCCTAACCCTAGAACTAAACATCAAACCTCTATGGAGTAACTATACCTCTCTACTCATCTTGGTGATGCAAGGTAATAAAAAAATTAAATGAAATAATGAAACAATAAATGAAAACCCCTGAATCACCCCTAGGGTAACCAATAAATAATAACTTCCACACATAAGCTCATATACCCGTGCGAAGCATCATCCTAACCATTATTTCCTCCCATACAATGATTGGGTCAACAACCTAGATGAACCAGAGTATCATTATTATTATAAAAAACATTCCATACTAAGATAACCTCTTATAACACTTTTGGAGAACCTCACATCGAATTCCTGACTATAGTGGAGGACTCACACCTTACTAGAGAGATGCATATTGGTCATGGGAGTATTAATTACATAGATGGGGGACCTACACCCAATCTAGTAGGAAATTTCCCTACCCTATCACACATAAGCAAAAAACTATGACCTATTGATAGTGTAGAAATCAAGGGAGACACTGAAAATCATGACTAATGTGGAGGAACCAGACCTTGATATTTATTGTAGTGACAATAACATCAATTTATAGGGAATTACTACTTTATAAATTATTTAATGACCAAGGGATTAATTAAACTTGAGTGTACATGGATATCTACCTATTTCTCACCAAGGTCTAGGAATTGGAGAAAGGATAACACAAAGAAAAATATTTAGTAGAGGATCACTCTCTATCACTTTTGCAGTATTCTCATGAGAATAACAAAAAGATAACAACTAATTATACCTCTTATATCCTGAACCAATCACAACGACTGGGGAATATAGAGAGTCAATGATATGTTTTCCATCTTCCTCCTTAAGGTTACACACATGAATCCCACTAAAGAGATATAGGAGGGATCAAATTCACATAAAATCCAATTCAATTGATAAGGCTCTCCCAATTTCTTCATCCTCAGGAGGAAAATCTACAATTATTAACCATGAGTTACTACATCCATAGAAATTTCCCCAACAACTAATGAATATATAGCTTCTAATGAACACTTGAGGGTAACTACCCATCTCTCCCGAATAAAGGAATTATTTTTATGCCGCTAAAGTAATTCTTTGCACATGATGTTATCTTTGAAATTGGAAAATGTATTTACAAAACAAATACATATCTTAAATGATCAAAATTTGGTATGAGGAACAAAAAATTGTGTTATAAATTTTAAAACACTCATAATGGACTATCTGTTTTTTAGATTCCAATATTTGAGTTTTAAGGCATAAAAAACACCTAAAAAAGGGTACTTGGGTGGGTGCCATATAAAAATTCAAGGTTGTTTTGGGGAAATTTCCATGCATATGCTTCCCATGTGTGGTTCTATAAATGTGTGTGTGTGTGTCTTGTCCTTTCATGGTTCCTAGTTATCTTGTTCTAGGTCTGGCTATACTTTACCAACTATATAAAACTTTCCCTACCAAGAGGTCATGCTTGTCTAAAGTGGTTGGAGTATGTTTAGCCTCATCCTAAAAAAATGGGTTATTCTTTTCAAAAATTAATTAGTTGAACCTAACCCATATAAAAAAAACTTCCCAAACCCTAAGTTCAAGCTACACCTCTGTGTTGTTCACACAACTTACCAACCTGTTTCACTCATCCCTATAATTTCATTGGGCCATCCATTCTTGGGCCATCAGTGGGCATGGATCATTGAAACCACCCATCATCCTACCACGTGTTAAGTATAATATTATCCCTAATTGGTTGATCCAATTAAAAGGGTTTCTCCCACTTAACCTCTTCCCATAACCCTAGGAAAAAACCCTAATCGCAACCAACATCGGTCCACCATTGCCAACCTTTCCTCTAATCACCCGAGCCACCTCCTTTGGACTGTGCAACACAGCTATTTCAGGATCACTAAAACACACTTACATAACCTTTGTACACTAAATCCATGTCATATAGTTTACTTTTAACCTCTATTGTGCCTCTAAACCAATTCCATGTCACCAACCAAGCTGTTATCTTCAAACCACCACACCGAATCCACACAGTGAGGGGTATCAAAATGGGTAAAGGGAAAGAGATTAATGTGGTGGGTTAATGTATGTATCCACCCATTTAAAACCCCAACACTATTTTGGGGGCTGAAAACCCCCTTTTCATGCTACCACATTTCATTTTCTGTGAGGGGAGATTGTAGCTAGCTACCAAAGTCTCTTACCGATTATTTATTTTTTCCAATGAATGATCTCTAAAAATATGTTTTTATGATTAACATCACAAAAATACAAATTTTGAAAAAATATTCTTTGAATAAATAATTTTCAGGAATTGATATACCAATAATATAGATTATAAAATTTTAATGATTTGAATAATGGTGCAAAGAAATCCTAAACAAGCACCAACCTAGAGGAGATCCACCTTTTCTGCAAAGATTACTCTTTTCATCTCCCCGAAGAACCACCAAACCCCATCCTACTTTATCTTTGTGAAAAATGGATAATACCCTTATTAGGAATATTTTATAAATATTTTAAGACCTAAAAATTCGTCTTGAACCAAAAAACTGAAACCAGATCACCATTTATATTGCCTATATTTAAAACCCTGTGTTCTTAGAAAAACCGTGGTTATGGATTTTCTTTATAGGATCCTATTTATTTGATATTGATGATTTTATATAATTTTTGTGCATGGGTTAATATTAATTAATTAAATAAATAAATATCAAATAACTCCTTGAAATTAAGATGCCTTAGAATTTTTCAAAACTTCTATGGGTAGACACCATGCCTTGAGATCAAAAAAGCATCAGAATATATTTATGAGGTTATTTAATAGGGTGAATTTAATATTTTACCCTTTTAAAGTGTTTAACATTCTATAAATAAAAATTGTGCTAATTCATTCTCAAGAAAAAACTCAGGTCACTAGATGGAATATTTTCCCCTTATTAAAAAAACCTTAGAATCCACTTATAACTTTGTTTCCATCAAGAATCTAGTGTCAAGCCATAAGGTAATTAGTGAATTTTCCCACACCAATCCCCCACTTATATCTCTTGTACCCACCTTTTAATATAATTTTAAACCAATTATAACTTTAATTTAAATTATTTAATTGTTAAATGGTCAAATCTATAATATAGTTCTAACTCAAATGATGAAGGTTGTTACAAATGAGAAGTTTCCATCATTAGAGGAGATAGGGAATGAATCACTCCTTATAAGGGGGTGTGAAACCCTCTACCATAACAGGTCATTTTTTGAGTGTTCCCTAAGAAAACTAAGTTCATGAGGAATAATAGGCCCATAACAAACAATATTGTGATCATGAATCATCAAGACTATTAAAAATGGTATCAAAGCTATCTAAGGCAGTTGATTTTGTGTCTAGATAGGATACAGGACCATGAAGACTCGAGAAGTAGATCGTAAATATTCTTAGACGATAAGACTATAATGGAATATTTTGTTACTAGGGAAATTCATAGTTTATTTTGATTACATTTTTATTTATTCCTATTTATTTTGAGTCTCATTCATTATTATTGGGTACTTATAGGTAGTAATCATATGAAAACATGATATCGTATGCTTGTGTGTACCTGTTTAGTAGGTATTGGATTAAATGAGAGATTTATATTAATTAAAACATTAGTAATGAATAAATATCTTTTTATAATTATTTAGTAGTGATTATTATATTAATATAAATCTTAAATTTATTAGTGTGATAAATCCTTTTCTTTATTATTATTAGCAATATTTTTCATGCTTATGCCTAAATTTATGTTTTTGACAAAATTTTGAATTATGCTTTAAATAATTTGATAAATAGGAATAACAGAGATAGGGGTAGGGTTTTATCTTGAATATTTTTATGTTATCCTTAATTAAATGATGATTTACATCCTTAGATAAGTGGGATAATTTCATTATTTTCTTAGATTTATAATTTAGAGCCTTGATGGACACTTGTTGCCTTATAGGATGGGACTGATGGGCATAATCAACCCATTAGGCCTTTCATTGATCATAAGATCATGGAGGGGATTACTCAATTACTTTAGTATAAAGGACACATATTGTATCTATGGAAATTCACCACTAATTATCTCACACGAGAATTTTAATTTAAACACCTAAACCTTTTAGTGTGATGTCAAATTATTGGAAGCAAGTAATGAATTGAATGCATCTATTATATCTTTGAAGGCCTTGAGACCAATGAGAAACACAATTCATGATTATAAACATTTATTCTTGAAGGGTATACACAATATTGGTGATATTTCATAGAATAATAAAAGTAAGACCTCTAGTTAACATTGAAAGGCTTATAGGAGATATTCTTTAATATATTCTACCCTATTAAACTCCATTAAATTTAGGGTTAGGAATTATTGGAGCACAAAAATAAGGAGATGATAGTGGTGGTGTATACTACCAAATTCACCACATTTTTTTATTTTAATCCTTACATGAGTGAGGATGAGGAATCTAAAGCTCAAAATTCCAAGATGGATTTGAAAGTAACCTTATAAAATCAAGTGAAATTATTAAATATTTTCCATTTCATAGGATTTATAAAGAAATTTTATTTTATTTAGATAGGTTCTAAATAATTTCCATAGATTAGTGTTTCTCTACCATGTTGAAGCACATGTGAGGTATCTTCTAGTGGGTGGAAGTGGCATTGGAAAGAGACGAGTCATTCTAGATCCTTTTAGAACAATCAGTGTAGAAGCGGAACTCCTCATTCTATCTTTTAGAGAGAACTAGTTTGATGCTATTAGTGTATATTCCTAGGAAATACCGAACCCTATAATCCCTATAAGAAAAATTAATTCCATTTTTTGGTTATTTTAGTAATCTATATATATTTTTCAAGATGAAATCTATGAGGAGTGTTGGTCACTAAACTCAACAAACTTAAGAATATCACTCTCAATATGGTGAATGTTGATAGGGGGAAGTTGAATATATATAGGTATATATGGTCAATAATGTAGGTGATATGGTTTGATTCAGTATTCATTGACACCTTTATTTGGACAAGGATTATATCCACAGAGTCATCTGGAGGCCATAAACTGGGTCTATATAAACGAGTTTTCTACAATTGATGTAGGAAAAAAACTTTCCTTTATGAGAGATACTATTTTACTATCAAATACAATTTTATGAGTTTTATTTTATATAGAGTATTCTCATTATTTTATTTATAAGAAATTATTATCTCTTCTAGGATTATAATTTGAGTACCTTTTAAGATAATAAACATGATACTCATTTAGACAAGTCTATTTAGTGGAGTAAAAAATTTCCATATCGTGCTATTATGGTGGGAACTTGTGAAAATGTAGGATATTTATTCACACTTGACATGAATGCCTTAGATTTTATATTTGGTATTAATTTATAATCCTAATTCTGAGCCTATAACATCTACGAGTGAAAGTCGGTTCCTTTCACCTCTCTGACTATTATTCAATATGATATTATTGAAGAATAAGAATTTAATGTTAATAGAGAAATAAAAAATCAAAGGAATAATATATTTATAATAATTTAAAGGGTTATATTGATACTCAAGGTAGTTTAATTAGATGAATATAGGGTATTAATTTCTTTATTATACCTCTTTCCGAATCTTTTTCCTAAATATTTTTAAGCATTACTTCCTAAACAAGAGGTGGAGTTTTTGATCAAGATATTAACTTAAATGAAACCCATATAAATTTAACCTTATCATATGATGAAAATAATATGATAAAATTTAAAATTTATATCAAATAGATCAAGGATGGTGGATTTTTCAAACTCAGGACTAATCCTTGGGGCACCCCTATTCTTTTCACTAAGAAAGGTGATGAGAATACATAATTATATGTAGAATACTAGATATTTAATCTATTAATAATAAATTATAACTATACATTGCCTAAAATTTATGATATATTTGATCAACTAATAGGTGATAAATGGTTCTCAAATATTGACCCATTCTCTTATTATCATTAACATTGGGTAAGAGCAATGAAAATTTCAAAGACGACTTTCCAATGTTAGTATGACCACTTTGAGTATTTGGTTATTCCATTTGGATTGAATAATGAACTTAATATGTTCATGGGATTAATGAATAGTACCTTTCACCCATTCTTATATTTTTTATGGTGGTCTTTATGGATGAAATCCTTTTTTAATTAGGATCCTAAAAATAGCATGGACGGTTTCTAAATATCATATTAGAGACATTATAAGAGAATTGGATTTATTGAAAGATTTAAAAGTATTTTTTTGGATACATCGAGTTGAATTATTTTGTAATATGGAATCATAAGCTAGAATTTTTTTAGATCTTAAAAATACAGTGGTGGGTATATCTTGGAAAGTACCCATAAACATCTTTGAGATTCAATGTTTTTCAAGACTTTTTAGATACTACCACCACTTCATTCAAGAAAGTTTTAGGATAATTCCTTTTATGAAAAATTTAAAAAAGAGGGAAATAAATTCCTTTTGGTTTGATAACTGTGTAGAAAATTTCTAATAATTAAATAAAAGGCTTATTACTACTCTTATATTGATTCTACCTCTGGAAGATTCTGGGTTTAAGGTTATTGTGATGCCTCTTTAGTGGGTATTGATTTTTTCCTTATATAGAAAAATGTTTTAGTGGATTATAGTTCTTGGAAAATTTGGATATATAAATATAATTAACTAACACATGATTTTGAATTATATACTATAGTGTATACTCTAAATAACTGTAGGAACTATATTTTTAACGAATGATTCATAATATACAATGTTCAAAAAACCACATGAATAAATGTTTCTAATGGGATCAGAATCTGAGTAAATATTGGTGGATTGAATACATGTAATTATTTTATTTTGATATCCTTTATGCACCCATAAAAAGAAACATCGTTATAAATTACCTTATAAGAAAATACTAATCTTTTATGGTACATAAATCAAAAAAATAATGTAAATTTATGTATTTGATGGATGAAATTCACTTGGATGTGGTTAAGAATTGTAATGGTATCTATTAATTCTATATTAAGATCGAATCATTCATTGTTTAGATATTAAAGGATTATACAATCTCTGATCATGATATACCATTATTCAAGAAAGACTCTATGGTGGGGATATCCTTAAAGGAAGGTCTCAAGATTCTAACCCTTTCCCTTTTTCAATGGAAGCCTTGTAGTTTAAATCTATATAAATGAATATTTCAATAGGGAATTCCAATATTCTAGGTGATTTTTTTATCCTAATCTATCAAATATGTGTCTTGATATTCCAAATAAGTTTATATGGTTTTGTGTTAAATGAGAGAAAACTATTTTTGTCTCTAGGTGTCTCACTTTAAAATAGTTGAAATAATAACATCGGAAAACCCATAGGTGAATTGAAATCACTCACTTTAATAGTGTACGAATAGAATGAATTCATGATATAATTTGATACTATCTTATTGAGATCACAAAAATTATATATATAGTATGGGTGATCAAGTATATTTTGATGAAGATAGATCACTTCTTACTAATCAAGTAATATTATTCCATGGATGAAAAAGGTAAATTATATATATAGAAAATAGTAAAAATTCATGGAGAAACATAAATAATCATTTTTATTTGGGACCCAAGGTTCATCTATATATTTTTGAAAGGGTTATAATGATATATTGTTACTCAGGAAAAACTAAACGCAACTTACCACCCTTAGATAGATGACCAATATGAGTTAACCATTTATATATATAAAGATATGTTATGGGATTTTATCCTTAAATTTTGTGATTATTGGGAATATTGAATATAATTAATAGATATTTGATTCAATAATACTTATCATTAATTATTTATATGGATCCTTTTGAGGATCTCTATGGTAGAACCTATCATTCTCTATTGTACAAGATAATGATTAATGAATCATCCTTTATTGGGTCTAATATAGTGTAAGAGACTATAGTAAATGTGAAATTGATTTATAAATGGTTGATAATTTATCAAATAATTTATAAGTTATATGCTAATCATTGGTGAATACCTCTATAATTTTGGGTTGATAATCATGCATTTCTCTAAGTTTATCCTCATTTGGACCATCGAATGATGGTAAGGTAAGGGAAAATAGAACCTTGGTTTGTTGGACTATTTGATATCTTAGAGAATATCGGAGAAAAATATTATAAGTTAAATTCACTACCTCTATTTAGTTTCATATATGACACAACCTTTATTTCTCAACTTAATAAATACATACATGATCCTATTAATGTGATTTGGTTTGATGATATAAAGTTGGAAATTGATGGTTCATATGTTGAGAAACCAATTGTATCATTGACTTAAGTAATAAAGGATTATAAGGGAAAGTAATTACTTTAGTATGTGTATGATGATAGCATGAAAGAATTTATGACAAAACTTAGGAATAAGATATTGAGGTTAAATCTCAATAGATAGAATTTTTTCCTAAGAAATCATAATGACACCTCTAAAGGATGAGAAGATTGATTATGGGGAGTTTGTTATGAACCCCATTATCTAGGTTAGTTCTCTATATAAGTTTTGGTTATTTAATTATTAAATGGTTTAAATTGGAGTTTTAAGTGGTTAAAATAGTATTTTAAGGAGGTTAGAGGAGATAGAAATGGGGGATTAGTGTTAGAAAAGGCACATGATACCCAATGAACATCAGATTTATAGTGGTTAACCACTGAATTTCCGATGGTTTACAATGTTTTTTAATAAGGATAAAAGTGGTCAATTCTCATCAAAATCCTCAATTTATTAATATTTTCCCTTCTAGGAACCCAATTTGAGCTCCATTTTTTTAACTCTCCTCCTGTATCTTCTCTTATAAGTGATCTCACATATCAAGATTTAAAAGGACCTTATTTAAGTCATTTAAAAATCCTATTATGGAAATGTTAATTCAAGTTATCCCCTTTTCGTCTAGATTTGTACAACTATTTTATACTACAAGGAAATATCTAATCCTCTTCTTCTTATATTTCTAAAAATATTTGGTAATTGTGATTTTTTTGTTCCTCATTTGATCAATATATAAGTTACTTAAAGGATTATCTTTGGTGAGCCTAATATAAAAAAACCTTTCTTTTAGTTCATAATTTCCTAATATTTCCCCAAAAGTGACTAAAACCCTAGATTCCATTATTCTAGGTTTTTCAAATCCATAATATGGTGGAATATCTTTCTCTTTCAGCTTCTAGAAAAGGACTTAATAAGTTATTTAGTAGGTTAACTATACTATCACATATTATTATGGTGTAATGGTTAGCAGTAGAATGGGGGTAGAGTGATACTAAACTTAAAATTAATTTTCCTTTTAATGAAATTTCTTTCCTAAAAATATAACTTCAATATGACTTTTTTTAGTTCAGTTATTTATTTCCATGATATTAGTTATGTTTTTTTATTCTTCATGCTAACTTATTTTGTTTTTTTGTTTACTAGTTATATTTGGTTTGGCATGGAATATTAAAATAAATAATACAAGATATTGTAATGGGTATGTGCATGTGTGTGATGTATTATTATTTTAATCAAGTGGAAGGAATGTAATATTGTTATAAAATACTTACAGGTACCTTTGACCATTTGCGAGTGTGAGTACAAATTTATACAGGGATTACTATGTCACTCGATACATTTCCCCCTTCCCCTATATTGGTTTATATCCTAGAAAATGATTAGTTTTACTCTTTATGTATACTAATGTTCCACTAGAACATGATTGGTTGTTTATAAGTTTTATCATCATGGATTATGATCATATCTATAAGCAAGTATTTTTGGTTTCCATAGTGTCTTAGTTATCACTTGGAATCCAACACAAAAGGTATATTAGTTTATTTATTTTTATCACTTACATGATAAAATGATTAGTCTTATTATAGATTGGTATAGGTAAGATGGTGATTTCTTGTTGGGTTAATGTACTAACACCCTACATGTGTCCCATTTGGATTGTATAGAGATCATTTTTCATGATCCAGGTAATAGAAAGGACCCAACACATGAGATTTTATAGGACTTAGTGATGGGGGTCATGATGAATGTTTTAGAGATGGAGATGGATTTTTAATTTAGATAAGGAATTGGATTATTTTTATTTTATTTTTGGATATCATGTATATGGGATCTCCCTTTAAATATGAATTTTCATGTCTATTTTCCTTTGGGTAATATACATATGGGTTAAGTTATGATGGTGTATGATTAATGAATTTTATATGTTTAGATTACTGTTTTCTTTGGGTTTATATATATATAGGTATAATGGGTACTCTCTATAATATAGGTCCTTGTTTTTTTATAATTTTTCATATATATATGTGTCATGGTATATTTGAGATAGAATTCAATGATGACCTTGATTATTTCCAAAAGATGGAAAATAACTTCCCATATTATCCCATTTATCCCCCAGTTTCTATGCTAGACTCTTATAACTAAGAAGTGAACCTAAGGTCTTGTGGAAGTTTGGATTAGACTATTGAGATTTGGACTAATTCATTATATAGACTATAATGAAACCTTTTCACCAATTTCTATGATAAAATCTATTACAATTATACTTTATATAAAAACTTATCATGATTATGGGATCCAGTGTATGGATGGAAAAATTTTATTTCTGAATTGTAAAGTGGTGAAATATGTCTATATGACACAAATAAAAGGTCTTATGACACCAAAAAAATCTAATAAGGTATGCAAGCTATAAAAATACATATATAGGATAAATAAAATAGAAAAATCATTGAATATTTATTTTTCTAAGGATAAAAGTGAATTTAGTTTCATTAAAATTAAATGTGATCCATGTGTCTATAAAAGGGTTAGTGGGATTGTTATGGTTTTATTAGCGATATATATTAATGACCTATTATTAATAGAAAACTAAATTATAGTTTTAGAATTAGTAATGAATTGGTTAGATGAATGTTTCTTCACGGAGGAAATTGGTAAAAAGTTTATATTCTCAAGATCAAGATCTATATAAACATATCCAAGAGTTTTATTAGACTATTTAAAAGTATATACATTAACATGGTATTGAAAAGTGATAATATAGAACAATACAAGAGATGATTGTTTCCAATGTAACATGGTATAAGTTTCTCCTATAATATGTTCCCATATACACAGGATGAGAAATAAAAAATGAATAGAATTCTTTATGCATTAACAATCAGTTCTATGATATATGTCATGTTATGTAGTATTAAATTCAGAAAAGATGCATTTGTAAATAGTTAAAACTATACTCAAGTACTAGATACGTGCATAGGATATGATCTTGGTTTATAGAGGAAATAAGGATCATGTAATGAGGGTGTGTACAAATACTTGATTCTTTATAGATCATATTTATTTTAAATCATAATTTATGCTCACAAATTCTATAACAAAATATGATTATATTAAAGATTATAATGAAACAAAAAATGATTATGCATATATTATGGATATATAATCACTTGAGGGGTTTTTACTCAAGGTGATGAAGTCATATATAGTAAATTATCCACAATGGATAGTGTGATAGACCCATTAACAAAAGGAATTACTCAATATAATCCTAGATATCATGTGAGGTATTTTCTGTTGAGGATAGTTAATAGTTGTCTCTAGTGAACATGAGTGTATGTTATAGTTAATTTCCTAAAAATAACTTTATGATATATTTTAGATTACCATATCCATATATACAATTTTATATATACATGATTTATTCTTATCACATATTATTATTTTCTTTTTCATAAATTACAATATAATTTCCTTAGAATATTTATTACATTAATAGATTATATCAGTACCCCACTATAATAAGAACTTATAGATACCATGATAATATTATTAAAATATGTCTAATAGAATAAACACACAATTATAATTAGACAAAGATGATATATGACTATCTAGTTTTGAAGGCTCATAAGAAATTGAGACTTATTATCATTAACTTTTTTACTTGGTTAACTCTAAGATGGAGATCATGAATATAGACAAGGAAAAAGAACTCCACATGTTTGAGGTGCCATTGGATTTTTTTATTTACAAGTGCATGCATTTTTCTTTGTATTGAGATAATTATTAATGTATATCATGAATCATGTTGGTATATGCATCATGAAAATCATTACATGTATTTTCTCATCAAAGTAGCTTGCATCAAGAGTATCTCGAGTTTCATGGAATCAATTAAATGATTTAGATATAATTTTTCCCTTATGAGTTATGGATGAATATATATTAATCCCTTTGATTAAAATGATAGTGTTTTAATTAATTCCATGGTCATGGTGGTTAAAATAAAGTTTATTTTGGTAAGTTAAAGAAGTATTAATCAATCTTTAAGGATGATGACAAATTTATGCTTCTTGTTTGATGAGACACCGATAAAAAAAGGATTATACTAAACTTTAGTATTCATAGAAATATTGTCAAATATATTACTATTTCCTTTATCTACGAGGTCCATGATGTGTTTCTAGATATCACTCATGGTATGTGGTTTGGACCTACTACCAAAAATAAAGGCACCTAGAGGATGTCACTCTAAGTGTATCACTAGATCACCATAGGAATTTGGACATATTTGAAGTTGAAACTGATTTGTTGTTAGTGCACAACTCCCTACATGACTCTGACATCTCCCCTGGTTGATCAACTACATCATTAGAAAGTGTCAAAGACTTACAAACAACACCACTGTAGTGGTGCACACTTGGAAGGATGGGAACAAAGTAGCTGATTACTTGGCCTTGTTGAATGTCCCTGGTTCTGAGAATATTTTCTTGCATACTGTGGTTAGCTTGAAGCCTGAGGGGGTCAATCTGATTATGGGGGATGCTCTTTGGCTTCATCATTTCAGACCTCCTTAGTTCAGTCTCTTGGCTACAAGGGTACCGAGGGCTGAATGCTCTACTCTCTTGTTTTTCTTTGAATAAATATCTACATGATGATGATGATGAATATAATTAGGATCAATTTATATTCAAGTTATATGAATCATAATCCATTCACAAGTTATTCATGGTGTAAATAAGTGAATTTGAGTTTATCTCTAATAGAATCTATAAGTTATCTTAGGATAGATAAAAAAATGAAAGTTATTTTATCAAATGAACGTAACTATTTTATGGTTTGAGGGTTGATAAATCTATTTGGAAAAGTTTGGCGAAGTTAACAGTCCAAGGGGAATATTTTATATAATTAAATAAAAATTCATTTATTTTAAGAAATGATATTAGAGACCCATGCCACTTAGAATAGTATAAATATTATTTTAAAAAGTGATGGGATGTCTTTATTTAGTATATAATATTTTTAAGGGAATTTATATAATTATTTTAATTTAAATATAAATATAAAATGTCATATTATTTAGTATAGAATCTCATTTCTTTAATTATCATCTCAATATTTACATATAGAATTAGAGAGGTTTACTGCATATTCTCTCAAGTTCTAGAGAGATATTTTAGAGAGATTATTATAACTCATACATAAAATAGAAATATTTTACATCATTTTACAAGATTATACAGAACAACTCAAATTTAAAAGACACACCCAAAACCCCTAGGTCTATTATCTTTGGATAATACCTACAAATTTTATCTTGTCACATAAAAAAATAATTTTTTTCAATAAAATATATACATATAAATTTCTTTTAGGCATATCAATGCATAATAAATCTTGAGGACATAGATTAAAAGGAAAGGGTGTTATAATATAATATTAAGGGGAAATCCATTGGGTATACAAATAGGTTATTCCTAGATGATGATAAAGCATAGCATAACCTAATGAGTATATCCAATCCATGTAGATATAAAAACTTGAACATGATATATAACATAATAATATGGAAATACTAATAGAATAATAAATGACCATATAAACCTCAACATGACATAGGAATATGAAACATATAAAATCTTAGGATATCATAAATATAATTCAAGGATAACCATAAATAAAATCATAACATACTAGGTGAGGATAATTATTCATATCCCCTGCATAAAGATCTCATAAGATATAAAAATTACCTAATAAATTAGAGGGATATATAATTCGAGTTTGAACCATAAAATAAAAATTTATTCATACATATATGTGCCACATGAAAATGAAAATATTCATATATTCACTAAAAGTGAGATTATAATTAACCCTTAAAAATGAAATGGGTTATAAAACTATTGCATGAGAAATATAATTCATCTAGATAATGTGAGTGGATAACACCAAGAATGTAAATCCATAGAGAAAGTGATATAAGGAGATATAAGAGTTTTAAAGGGTGTAATATACAAGGTTATTAGCACAGATAAAAATCACTTTAGAGGAGGAGAAAATTTTGACTATTTAAGAAGAATATTATTTATGTTTTTTGTAAGGTTGAAATATTAAAAAAATTAAAATGGTGATTTAAATGGAATTTTCACGAAATGACATATTGATAAGAATGTTTACTAAAGATAAATATATTTAAATATGACCAATGATAATAAAATATAAAATAAATTAATTCAAATGAAGAGTGTTCTTGAATAATTGGAGAAGAAATTGCATGAAAATTTAGAAGAAATATCTTTATCATTTTCATAGTATATAAAATATATATGAATAAAGAATATAAAGGAAATATAAATAGTTCATTAGACATGGAATACAAATATTCTAAATAAATATACATAAATATGATATAAATAACATGGATATGGAAGATAAAAATCCATTAAAAAGAGTGATTAAGAGGAGGTTTCTCCTTGTCTTAACTCCCAAGTTACTCAAACTTTCTCTAACCCAATGTATACAAATTTTAATTTATTAATAATTTATTATAGAGCCTTTTTTATATCCATTTATTATAATATAAATTATTTATTATCATTTACTAATTATTTTTTAGTCATAGGTCATATAAATCATCATATGTTAATAATTCTAATCATATTTTTATTTATTAAAATTATTTAATTATCAATTAGATGTTAATTATTTATTTATGCAAGTCAAATATATTATTTTCAACACGTTATTAAATTATACATATGTTTTAAATTTTAATTATAATAACATTAATATACAAATCAACTATATGTGTACTCAATGGATATATAATGGTCACTTTACCCATTTCTATTCCTATACATTTCTTTAAATAAGTATATAAAAATCACTAATTATATTTCTTTATTTATTCCTTAAAATTTATATTATATTTAGAATATATTTTATTCTTTCTATAATTATAATTGGTGGTATGAATTTTATGGGAGACCATGAGGAAGAATATTTGAAGATTGTAGTCGTTTTGTTTAACTGTATTTATTATCCTTTTATAGACTTAATAAATTTTACCCATAATGTTTCTTATAATAAAAATGTTCAATTAATTTTTATTATACTATTATACCTTAATGAAATAAAAAATTATTTATGTAGATATGTATTGAGTATGATTTATTTTATGCTTTTGTTAAATTATTCATAAATAAAATAAAAATGAAATATATTTAATTATGATAGTCATGTAATTTAGAGAATAAAATTCATAAAAAAGTTTGAAATGCTACATTTTTACTTTTTTAATTTAGGCTCAAGTTATTTTTTTTATCATTATTATAAATTTGGGATATATTTCTTTATACCATGAGAATTTATATCACCCAAAGTTTCCATCTTTTCATCAACAAAAGTTATTCCAAAATTTATCTGATCAAGTCCATGAAGTAGAATAATATTTTATAATTTTCTAAAATTATCTTGCATATTCTTCCAAAATATTATTGGAAAATTTATCATAATTTGAGTGAATTGTTTTTAGTAAAAATATATTATGGGTGAAAATTTTGTACTTTGATCAAAATCTTTTTAAACATCACTAGACATTTTTTATAAAAAAATTTCTAGCATATATAGTGTTGAGTGGGATAAAACATAGACAATTTAAAAAAATTTCAATACTAAAAGAAATATTGAATTAATAAATAATGATGGTATAGGCATTTTAAAGACATCCCTCCCTTTCAGTTTCATAATGTTTTTCATGGTCATCATATTAATGAGATGTTGTAAAAAATAGATCAAGTTTTTGGTGATATTTTTCCTTTCTAATTAAATGGAAAAGTAAGTATATTAAAATATGATAAAAAATTTCCGTGAACCATGGAAATTTTTGAAGAAAAAGTGATGAATTAGATAACTTATAAATTTATTTACAAGTGATATTTATATTCTAAAAGGTTTTAAAATTAATTTAATAATATTTTGTAATTAAAATTGAAATGAGTTCATTTAGAAGAGATAATAATATAGTGTGAAATTTTCTCCGCTCCATATAGAGAAACTAACTTTAATATGTTTGAAAATGTTTTGAATAAATAAAAATTATAATTAAATCATAAAATTAAATAATTACTAGCATAGCTGAAGATATATTAAATTGATCTTGAAAACCATATATCAATGTTTTCACCTTAAATCTATAGCCAAAATCCTTAACCCAAAAGTTTTATATACCTTACTTTATTATGTTCACTAGGTTCTTCTTGTTTCCAACAATTTAATAAAAATAATAGTTAGTGTGAATAATGATGGTATCTAAGAAAACCAGATTAAATAATCATTTTAATTTGAAAATTTCAACCTATTATGTTCTACCTATAACACCTTCATTTCAACCTAGGTTTATTTGAGTTATATCTACATATTCTTCTTAAACTAATCCCTAAAATATAGTAAAATGTATTCTGATAACAAATATGATAATCCATAAATAAAATATGAATATTTTACATGATTATACAAAATAAATTAAATTTAAAACACTTACCCATAACCTAAAGGTTTAGTATCATTGGTGAGTAGCTACATATTTTATCTTGTCGCACAAATAATATAATTTTTTTTCTACAAAATCTCCACATATGAATCCCTTATAAAAATTCCACTATATATGATATATCAAGGACATACATAAATGAATAAAATGGTGAGATAAAAATACCACAAGGGGGAAATATATGGGATATCAATAAAAGATAAATGAATGATCATAAAGAATGACATAAAATAATGATCATATTAGAACCATATAAATATTAAAATATGAATAATATATATGATATATGAGTATAGAAATCATAATGGGATAATAATTAACCAAGTAAATATAAACATAACATAGGAATGTGTAATATATATAATCATAGGATATCATAAACATAAATTGAGGCTAACCATCAAGAAAATCATAACATAGTTAAATATGATCACTACCCATGTCTTATACATAAATATATAAATATATATAAGCTTTACCTAATAAATTTGGTGGATATATAATTTGTGTCCCACCTATCACATAAATATATCTCCAAACATATGTGTACCACATAAAAATGAAAAAAAATCATAAATCTACCAATATTCATATCATGATTAACCTGAAAATGTGAAACTTGTTACAAACTCATTTCATGAGAAATATAAATCACTAATAAAAAGAGAGTGGATACCACCAAAAATTTAAATACTTAGAGAAAGGGGTAAAAGATAACATATGATATATTTAAAGTGTGGAATAAGAAAAATTGAATTGAAATAGGTGAAAAATACATTCAAAGGTAGAGAACAAATTATAGTATATGTAAGAAGAATATTCCTTAGGGTTTTCAAAGTTTTGAAATATTAAACAATTAGGAAAATAGAGGTTTAAACAAAATTTTAATGAAATGAAACAAATATAAGAATATTTCCAAAATAATAAATGCTTTAAAGATGAATAATGATTATAATATATAAAAGGAATGAATTAAATGAATAGGATTCTTAAAGACTAGAAAATATTATAAGAAAATTTAAAATTAATCATTTTATAATTTTAATTATATATAAAATATATATTATTAAATAATCTAATGGAAGGATAATGGAAATATAATTAGTTCATATGATATGAAATAAAAATATGCCAAAGTAATATTTATAAATAGAAGATAAAGAACATGGGTATGAAAGGGAAAAATCCAATCAAAAGATCTATTAAGACCAGGGTTCCCCTTACCTTAACTCCTAAGTTGCTTAAACTTAATCCAATCAACTATATAATAAATTTTATTTTATTATTAATCTATTATAGAAACCTTATTATATTCATTTATATAACACCTCATCTCGGGTTATCGAGATAGATCCAGAGTGCTATATACCCTAATGTCCATATCCCCATATACTAGAGGTTTCCTAATATTGGAGTGGGCTATGACCATACAATGGGCAGACTATACCATAAAAAATAATTTCCATAAATGATTACAATCACAGAAATATATATAGTATTATATGGAATCGTGGATATATGAAAACCATAATAATAAAATCACATGAAATAATAAAATGTATCCATGATAATCATATATCACTAGTCAAAAGAAATATCCTCATTGTAAGTGGATCATATAAATGGAAAATATAAATAAAAAATAAAAATGGAATATACTATAAAAGGGTCCAAGATCATGTCTTGATACTGGCACCATATTTAAGACTAACTTTCCAAGCATAAAAAAGGAAATACGTGCACATATATGGTGTGAGTATAAAGCTCAGTAAGACACCACTAATGGGAAGTTAACATAAATCCAAAAATATATGTGAGTGAATATATTGAATAATAAAGATATAATAATAAGCATACATCTAATTTGGGTCATCGTTAACTAAACAAGCTCCCATGAAACCCAACCTTACCAGATTCAACCAATGATAGTGGAAGGAGTCAACTTACATTCAATGAAACTCAACATTTTCCATAATAGGAACTGAATAATATATAAAGAGTAATATATACAACCTCTAAAATAGGAACTAGATATAGAGTAAGGCATAACATACCCAACCTCACATAAAGGAACCAGATACTGTAGAAGGTGTATCATAGCCAACCACTTGGATAGAAACCAAATACTGGGGAAGAACTGGCATAGATAACCTCATAGATATAATAACTACACATCCAATAACACACTAATACATACAACCAAGCCCAACCAAGGACCTATAACTCATTTCAAGAACCTTTATATCATACCCCCTCAAAATATTATTATTAACATTAGATAGCTCTTGCATCTCAACAAATATGTGCTCAAGATAAATTAACCATCCTTAAGAATCACCCCTTCTCACCTAAAAAAGGTCATATTAATAACTAAATACTAAAACAACTACCTTATAACATTTTTTTCAATATTTGATAACTTAATTTGAGCCTAATTAATTTAGATATGTAGCCCAAGAAAAATACCACTAATTTACATTAGGTATCTCCCAACTCAACTGGATCACTCTAAACTCATCTTCTAATGATCAATTTGCTCAGTTAGAGTTCATAAAAGTTCACTAAATAAAAATATATAAGGATTACACAAATCCATATAACCCTCATGCATAAAATTCCATGTGTACCCACCTAGATGATGGAGAATATTGAGGTGCACTAACTTAAGATATAATGAGTAATCTCATGGAAGGGCATCACTAGATTCATGCAAGATCTAATAAAATCCCAATATTTGGACCACCCTCTAAATAAGGTTTTTGAGATGGAGAAATAATAATTATTGGAAGTAATATATAAAAAAACCTTTCATAGGCTTAATATTTGATAAATAAGATGATCACAACCAATAAAACTTACATCCTTATTCAAATGAGTAGTATATAGTTAAAATAAGAATAGGAGAGGCTAAATAAGAGTGTTTAGTTCATGTTAGAGTGGCTATAGAAGGGATTTTGAGTATTTAAATTAGTTTTCCTATTGATTACAAAATTTCCATTAAGGAATAGTTGAAAACAAACCACTAAGTACCCATTAAACTTACACCAAGTACACGGTACCTTATCATAAACTTGATATATGCCTACCACATGATTGGTGGGTATATATGGGTTACTGTCCCCTTGTATTTGTAACTAGGTACCTGGTAACCTTGTACCATGCACCTAATAATTCTCATTGCTATATTTCAGTAGTAAGGTCACCTCTATCAGGGTTTGATATTCCACCCCTTAAAAAATTAAAAACCTACATTAAATTAGTGATAAAAATTCAATTATGTTTTAAAAACATGCTTACAAATATACCAAAAATATGGAGTCATTTAAAAATTCACCTCTTTGGGATTCTTATCCCTGAGAGGTGTCTCTAATACTCCTCACCGAATAATCCTAATAACTAGGATCTATTATTAGTACCCCACTCTAGTGAATCCTCTTGTTTGAATCTACGCTACCATCACACATGAATAAGAATACACACTAAAATAACCTTCCTCCCCTAAAGACCATTCTCACTGTGATCTTCTATCTATACTTGATGCTCCTCAAAATATTAATAAGTCTTTATCTCAACATCCTTATTTTTATCACATTTGTGGGGTCTTTATCCTACCTCTAGACTTGTAAAACAAGAAATAAATATTTTATATCTTGATATCTCCTAGGAATATCAACCTGATAAGTTAGAGTACCAATACCACATCACGATACTTTTGTGATCTCTAATGTAATGTTATTAAGTCCAAGGTGACCTCATCCCACTTTCAAGTGGGAACTGAAAGTGGATAAAGCAACATATCCAACCAATACTGCTCTGCCTTCACCCTCTAATAGGTAAGGCCATGATACAAATGACTAGAAATGTCCCTCCTCATTCAATTCCTCCCAAAATGGAACCTGATATCATGATACATGTTTATCTTCCCCAAATTCACTACCCATCAATAGATGTTGGAGTCCGTCATTAACTCATCTCTCATAGAATTCAGTGATGGATATATTCCCTAAATACAAGCATACATATGATATATAAATGGTCGATATCATATTTTATGATATAGATAAGTTATATGGTATGAAATATAACACAAAGTAAAATTATTATCTATGATATAGTGATATCATAACCATTATAATGGAAAAATCATATGATATGGCCTTATAAAAGGGTCGTATTATAAGTCTTATAATACGTGGAATGATAATCTATGATTCATAGATCACCTTATAATTAAAGAATGTAAGTTTAATGTTAAAGAGTTAATGTTTGGGAATATTCTATCAATAATTATAATTATCATAATCATTTCATATGATGAAACATCTCAGAGATTCAATGTTTCATTTATATGATAAATTCGTGCATACTTACTTGGTCAAAGGTTACAAAATGTATTTAACCAAAGGATTTTGTCAAATATTTCATAACACTCGAGTAAATACCATAAAAGGACCACGAGTGTCTTGATGCCTATATAAATAGACCAATCAATTTATATGGGGGTGGTTTAAGGTTTCTCAATCTTTTTCTAATTCTCCCCATTTCCCTCTTTCTTATCCATCCATAGCTCCTGAGAGACACCCACATATCATGGTTGCGATGATGATCCTATCTAAGTTATGGGTTATTTAATTAACATATTGATACACTATAGAGGGATAAAATCATTGGTTTCTCCAAAAATATATTCATTAAACCATTGTGATTGAATATTGTTGCTGCAACCAACACCGATGTAAGGATCATTTTCTTCATTCTATATATACATGGTTATTAGATTTTCACAACATTGTGATCATAATAATGTTGTTTTTAATGAATTATTATATGTTGGAAAAGTGTTATTAAATCCTTAGAAACCCTCAAATGGTATCATAGCTTTACCATGATTTTTAGTTTATGAAATTATTTTTAGAAATGAAGAATTTTTTTATCATATCAATGTTGTACTTGATATCGTAGAAAAAATATAGAAAATAAACTACAACTATATGTATGACATAAAATGTTGTAATCTAAAATAAAAGTTCTATATACGATATGTGATATCATAACCAGAGTCACAATTCAAATATACTGGTTTTCATCATATTGTAACATACAATATGGGTAATCATAAGGTATGATGGCACTAGAAAACACCCTCAAAATAGAGCACAATATTATTATTATGATATAAGTGATATTGTAAGATAATACATAATAGGCGCCGAAGAATATATCGTAAGCCACCATAATCATAATCTATGATAGTTCTGATGTTGTTTACGATATAGGGATATCATAAATTATGATTGATAATACCAAATTATTTGTTGTAGGCCACAACACACTTATCATAGGGTGAAACTTCCGCTTTGAACCAAGTCGCATGTTATGATATATTTACATTACAAAATTCAACATGCATAGAAAATATAGTTTTTTAATTTTTAAATTATAAATTTAATTATTTAAATTATAAATTATTTATGAGTTATATAAAATGTATTTTAGGATATTAATTTAATTTATAAATTTTTTATAAATTAATTAATTATAAAATATTTATAATTAATTTTTTATATTTTTGTGAAATATTTATTAAATAAATATCCATAATATTAATTTTTAATATTAATTACTCTTTTGATTTATATGGAATAACTTATAATTTGGATATAAAATGTTTATTTGGAAATTATAAGTGTAATTTACAATGTTCTTATAAATTATAAAATAATGCAAGATATAAAGAATTTATTATATTGTGAATTTTTCATAATATTCAATTTTTACTGTTCAAATTAACGGCCTTATTAGAGAAATTATTTAAACCATATCAAAAGGAGTTTTGATAGTTGATATGATAAAGTTTTAAATAATATTAGATATGTGATATTTAGATTTTTTAAATTGTTTACATAATAGACATGGAATATAAAATGTTTATATTTCATTTACTAACATATATTTATGTATAATTCTATATAAATGTCAATATGAAGGATTTCATGTTGAAAATAAATATAACCTGTTTATATTTATTTTATCAAAGAATGTGCATAATGAATTGCTAAATTATAAATTGTTTATAATTGTTTATTTATGAATTGCTCATAAATGATTATCTAATGTTTAAATATATAAATTATTCATTTATTTAGTTTATCCCATATTCATAGATATAATTTTTATATTATTCATGTATATATAATTTAGTTCAAATAATTAAATCAATTCCATAAATTTCTATACCTATATATAAGAAGTTTTGTGATAGGTATGATAATTGATTTAGTTTTATTTTTCATTGAATTTGTCTTATACTAGTTTATGATCTTTAATTTAAAGGTTGATTACAGTTTATACAAATTATGTGTTAGAATTATGATGTAATTGAGGTATCTCTTGAGTAAAGTAACCTTGGGAAGAGTGAATTTTGATTTTATTATTCATTTTCTGAGAGGATTATGACCTGTTTAGAAAATTGGGGGTTTTCTATCTATCACTCCAATCTTACTCTTGTGGGGATTGCTAATTTCATATGATTCCAAGCCTTTTCATGAATTCGTTTCATATACCTTATCCGTAAGATACATATGAGCATGTGTAAATATATTTGGCTTGTAATTTAGGTTTGTAATATAATTTGTGGGTTGTGTAAAAAATTACACATCAGTATGGTTAGGATAATTTGAATTTGTTGAAGGAATAGGGTTTCCAAACTAAATTATTAGGATAACACATACATGTAAATGGAATACAAGAGATAATATGGTAATATTAAACCCCTTTGAAAATACTAATTGTCAGATTCCTTCCAAAGTGAACACCTAAAAATACCCTGATCATCCAACCAGGTAGGTTCATGTTAAAGTTAGGTGCTTATGGAGTATCTTGTATACAAAAGAATTCAATGAGGTGACCATAAAATACAAATACCTTGATATTTGTGTTTTCTTTGGGTTACACTTATCTAAGAAACCATATTAGAAAGGATACCAGAGGAATAGTGTTTAGTTTATCCGTAAGATGGATTGGGAAAAGTTTTATACACCAACTATCCATGATTTAATTATGACATGATTAGAATGATGGACTACCCAAATAGCTTAGTGGTGAGATGAGAACTAAAGTGTACTCATTACTTAGTGAAATTTGGATCTCATCCAACTAATGGATATGATGGATTTTAAAAGGCATCATCATTTTAGTGGGAGTGAATTCATAAAAATTCCTTATTAAATGAATGTAAAACAAGATACTCATCTGATAAAATCTTATGTTATAGAAAAATAGAATCACCATCATAATTACTTTGATATCAATCCTATAGAAAATAATATCCTAATGTAAGCCAATTTATTTATTTTTGGATTATGAGAAAGGGGGAGTCACTTTTGAGGGCTATGTGGGAACCTATATGTGCCTGAAAAAAATGGTCATATCACAAAGAAATCCATAAAACAATCCCAATAAAACCCTATTATGTTTGATCCACAATCCCTTTTAAAACCCCACAAAAAAATTATCCCAGTATAGTTCTTTATATCCTCGAAAAGCAAGGCCCTCTTATACCAAATATTATTGAACTCCTCCATATTAATTTTCTAACCATTAAATACATAAATGAAAATATTATCATAAGTGGAGATCTATTTTAATTTTTCATCATTGAGTTTTACTTGAAGGGTCATTCCATACATCATTTTGACATCAGCCTTTGAGGATAGACAAATCTTCTCCCATAACATCTCCTAGGAATATGGAATCATGTCTACTAGGGTCTATTGTTTAGTTTCTTTATCCATTTTAAATCTAGATCCATCTACATAAATATCTACCTGGAGTTGGTTTGTATCAGAACCACCTCCATTCACCAACACCACTTCTTTGGACTTAAAGACCTTACTAGCTGATCTCATCATCATAGGATTGGGGAGATTAAAATAGTCTTTTTATTTTATGATTTTATTATTTTTTTGATTGGATTTTCTCTAGATCAAATAAATTTTTCTTTGATTCCATTGACCTTTTTATAAGACCCTATTCCCTGATTAGAAGGAAAAATTTCAAGCTCTAACACTCAAAGCAATACTTATTGAAATAATCATAGGTATAAAGGAAAGTAAAACATCCATATGACACATAGATTTTTACTTGGTTCACCAAAAGGGTTAAACCATGGAGAATAAGCCATTGTTGTGTCAATTATACCTAAATCCGTTGAGATTAACTATTTTTATGGACACAAATGATATAGAAATAGTAACTCCATCCCATGAACACTTCTTTTATAAGATTTGAAGATCCCATTTTGTGTATGAGTTGCATTTTTTTTTCAATTATTATCTTTGGTTATCAATAGTGGTTAATAAAATATTAATAATTCATGGATGTCAATATGGTGAAGAATTTATAAAGTTAATGGATCTTGGATTAATTGATCAAGTCTTATAATTTTAAGAAACATATAAATGGTTTGAATATTTTGAGTTTCCAAGGTGATTCCTGGAGAATTGTTATGGATTCATTAAATGAAATTGGATGACATGCTTAAATAATTATCTTAGTAAATGTGATGATTGTTTAATATGTTCTTAATTTTCTAATACATGTGAAAAATAAGGAATGCACAATGTATACAAAAATTAAATAACATGCACATATTTATCTGTATAAAGAAGATATTAAAAGATGTCTATGAAAAGTACACTTAAATTTTGCATAAATAAGACATTTGAGAAGAGAATAGGAATTGAGAAGGTTTTGTCTTAGAAATTTAATTGAGAAGTATTTATATTTTATTTATATGATACTTATATTATTTTTAAGTATTAAATGGATCTTCATATAAAAAATAGGACTGACACATGTGAGCCACCAAGTCTAGCCCTCTACTACACATAAGGGGACCCAAGGAGTCAACCCCTGTGGGAAGGACTGCCATTAACATCCCCCACAGGTGTAAGAGATGAGAGATTAGAAATGAATAGACCCATGTATTTGTCCCATAGAGAACATTTTCGAAGGCATGCATTGATTGGTCTAGAATCCTGCAGGAGTGCCCATGGACTGTGCAGTGTAGTGAGGCCCATGTGGGCATAAGGTGACATGTATTCGGGTACCAACCATGGTTCCAGTTAGAAGGTGTATCTGGAACAAAATCTCTTATAAAGTGGAGTGATTCCACATGCAGAGTCTGATGCGGGATGTGGAGTGCACGAAACTATTCATGCGTTTAAAAATTTACACATATAACACTGGCTAAGTGATTGGTTAAATTAGGCCCGTCTGATCTCTCACACCTATGTGTTTAAATAGGTGAAGTCTTATTTCTCTTCAATAAATCTTGACAGTGCTAATTTTTCCCCTGAGAATAAGTCCAAACCACCGTCGATCAAATATGAGGCTTCCATGATCATTTTGAGGTCAAAATATTAAGATTAAAAACAATGGAAAGAATCATGAAACTTTTTTTTCATTATTTATACGATGGTACTTTGGATGAACTAAAAACATAATTATAGGAGGATATTCAATAATTCAATATTAACGAAAGTGTGTGAGGAATCTAAGGTCATTCATATTATGATCGCATGCAAGTGATTCATTCACCATTTAAAGAATCCAACTGCAATGTAAAAATTCCATGATTTCAGCGTCAATTAACCCTTAGTTTGATGGTGTCAAAGATGATAACTTTGACTTTTTATATCAGTCTTCAAAAGGAATAAAACCTAGGATTCTTAGATAGTTAATGAGAAGTGATATGCGGTGATCCATTTTTTATAAAAGGAAACACATTGAGTTTAAAAGATACTGCTGCTTGTATAATATTTAAAGTGATATCATTTTCTTAGAAAACCAGAGCACGAGAAGTGATAGGCGGTGATCCATTTTTTATAAAAGGAAACACATTGAGTTGAGAAGGTGTGTCCGCTTGTATAATATTTGAAGTGATCTCATTTTCTTAGAAAACCAGAGCACCTCTTGGGATTTTTTTACCTGATAAAGTAAGTATAACCATGATCCTTATAGGATACGTAAAAAGGGGAGTTCTAAAATCTATTTTCATTGTGTGAAGAAGAACCACACCCTTCTGTTTGTATAGAGTATTTCTACAAATCACTTTCTTCTGCAAATAAGAACTGTGACCACTTGATATACTAGTCACACACTATATAGTTTGGTGAAGAGGCTGAGATATCATGCATGATTCTATCATATACTAAACTCCTGCATGAATAAATGAGTTGAGAACTAGTGTTAATATAAAACAATTTCATTATGTTTCATGAAGATGATGCTCCACATATAAAATCTTTATACAAAGAACAATAGGCTTGCATGAAGCATAATTTCTATTACAATTCTTGAACCATGCAATAACATGAATAGATAAGAGATAATTTACGCCACTTAGTGAAGAATAGAGGATCCCACAACCTTCATTCATGAATAATATTGAAACCTAAAATACTTATATTGGGTTTTGAGTAAATAGTATGAAGTGAACAATGTTCATGTGTATGGTCAAACTATTATAAATTTACTTGAAATTATTCCAGCATAAGAAGAATTCTTTAAGAAGGTGAAAGTTGAACCAGGAGAGAAAAGTGATTTAAAATATCTTGAATAAAGAAGGATCATACACAAATACATGGAAGAAGTGATAATATCCACAGTGCCTCAATAATAATTGAAGATCACATGTGATAGTGTGAAGAGTAAAAGAAATGGAGCAACTTGGTTGAGAAAATCATTGCAACCTTGCTGTTGACGTTGATGAAGTAAGGAAGGATCCACCCTATTACCTTAAATCTTTGTGCGTTTTATTTGTGCTTATAATGTAGGTAATTGAAGGTGAAGCAAGATATCATGGGGATTACCTGAGAATAAATGAGTGATGTCATATCCTTGAAAACAAGGATGAAGAAAATATCATCCTGGTTTGATCTTATATTTGATATTTTGAAAAATAAATACTAAATAAAATTATCCTTGGTGAAGTTATGGAAGTTTTAAAATCTAGAAAATTATAAGTTGAAGGTAAATTTTTGTGTATTCTCCAATCAATAACATCTTGAAATACATTCTTAAAGAGATAAACTATTATAAATATATCGAGGAGTGTTTCCCTTGAGGGGGAGACAAATGAAGAAAGATTAAGTTGCTTCAAGAATCATTATTTTAATTATTATCAAATCTAATTATTATGGAATGTTCATGAAGTTAATTTCTTTGAAAATATAATTTTTTATTTATTTATCATCATTGGTTATCAAAAATATCAAACTTAACATAAAGGTGGAGTAATTGAATGAATCAATGAAATAAGAATTGTTTAATTTCTCCAAGGACACTTATCTTTCTTATTGAACTTGAATTCTTTTGATCTATTTGTTGAAGTGAGTGAAGGAGTTTCAGGTTCATCTTTATTACAATAGTTTCATATCTTATTTAAGTATCTTTAGCATGGAATAAAAGTGAATAACCCTTAAATAAAAGTATATGAGTTATCATTTCACGATACATCATGATCAATTGGTAAGGGAAAACTTTGTTATCTTAATAAAATCCTATTTTTTTATACAGCAAACACAACTCAAGTATACTTAGATTGATAATGGATGGCATATGTATGCACTGATACTATTTTATCCTAAGCTTTAAATTTATTATCAAAAAATGGGGAGATAAATTTGAAATGAAATTTTGGAAAGTAAATGGTTGAAAGAAGAAAATGATTCACATGAATTCATTTGGAAATAACATTGAAGGTATTGGTAACAAATACAAAGGGGGAGATTTAAGAGACCACTTTGTGTATGAGTTGTATTTGTTTTCAATTTTATTCTTTGGTTGTCAATGGTTGTTAATGAAATCGGAATATGTCATGGATATCAACATGTTGAAGAAGTTACAAAGTTAATGGATCTTGGATGAAGTGATCAATTCTTATTATTTTAAGAAACATATAAATGGTTTGAAGACTTTGAGTTTCCATGGTGATGCCAAGAGAATTATTATGGATTTCTTAAATGATTTTGGATTTCATACTATAATAATTATTCTAGTAAATGTGATGATTGGGGAATATATTATTAATTGTCTAAGACATGTGCTAAATAAGAAATGCACGATACATACAATAAAGGAAAATCATGCATATATTTATTTTCATGAAGAAGAGATTAAAAAGTGGCCATGAAAAATTCACTGACATTTTTCATGAAGAAGAAATTTGAGAAGAGAAGGGTAATTGATAATGTTTTGCCTTGGAAATTTAATTGATAAGGATTTGAATTTCATTTATAAGATACTTAGATTATTTATATGTATTTAATGACCCTTTATATAAAAAATAAGGCCCACCCATGTGACCCAGTAAGTCTATCCCTCTACCACACATAGGGGGACCCAAGGAGTCAAACCCCGTGGGATGATCTTCCATTGGAACCCCTCATAGGAGACAGGGTTGGGCACATAAAAATGCATGGGCCCATGTATTGGGACCATAGAGTGCACACTCAATGGGACACATTGATTGGCCCAAAATCTTGAAGGAGCATCCGTGAACATCACAATGTGGTGTGGCCCATGTGGTCATGAGGTGAAGTGTATTTGGGTTTTGACCACATTTCTGGATTGAAGGTGTATCTAGAAGAAAACCCATTATAAAGTGAAGGGATTACACATGTAATGTTGATGTGGGATGTGGAGTGAGCTACACTTTTCATGTGTTTGAAAAGTTATGCATATAACATTGTCCACCTGATCAGTTAAATCAGGTCCATCCAATCTCTTATGCCCATGTGTTTAAATAGGTGAGATCTTCTTCCACCTCACCAGCTCTCAATGACACTACTATGTTTCCATAGAAGATGTCAGAACCACCATAGGTTGAATCTAAGGATTCTATAATCCGTATAAAGTTGAAATATTGAGACGAACATGATCAAAAGAATAATGAAACTTCATTTTAAAAATTTATTTGATGATACTTCAGATGAACTGTAAACGCAGTTCTAGGAGGCCATTTAAACATGTGATATTCGTGAAAGTGTTTTAGGCATGGAAGGGGATTCTTATTATGATCGTATGTAGGTGATTCATTCACTATCCAGAGAAATCCATCATAAAGAAAAAACTCTATGATTTTTGATGTCACTTAACATATGGTTTGAAGGTGTCAAGTATGAGAAATTCACCTCTTTATATCAGTCTTCACATGACATAAAATCAGGGATTCTGAGATGGTGAATGAGTAGTGAGAGGTGGTGATCCCTTATATATAAAACGAGATTCTCCGATCTAAGAAGAATTTTCTGCTTGTATAATATTTGTTGTTGTCTCATTTTCTCAGAAAAATAGAGCACATATGGGGATTTGTTTTACATGATAATGAAATTAGAACCACAATCCTTTTAGGTTACATGAATAATGGAATCTCATGAACCATTCTGGTTTTATGAAGAATAACCACACACTGCTATTTGTGTGAAGGAGTTTCACAAAGAACTTGATTTAATAAAGAATAATCACGACCACTTGATACACAAGTCACATAATCAAGTGTTTTGTGAAGAGGTTGAGATACCACACATGAGTTTATAATATACTCAACTCCTATGTGAAGAAATAAGTTGTGAACCAATGTTGATATTAAACAATTTCATTGTGTTACACGAATATGATAATACATGTATACAATCTTCACATGAAGAGGAGTAGGCTTTCACGAAGCACACCTACTATCTCAAAGATTTAACCATGTTAAAACTTGTGAAAAAGAGATATTGTACACCAATTCATGAAGAAGAGAGGATCTGATGACCTTTATGTGAAAAGAGTCGTGTTACCTAAAATAATTATATTGGTTTGTGAGGAAAGAAGGAGAAGTGAATAGCGTGAATGTGTAAATGAAAAGGTGAATTCATAAGAACTCATGTGATGATAACTGAGATAGTATGTTAGAATGTGTGCATGACTGTGTTCTAACATGCATGCACATATAGAAATAAACCCAAACATCAATGAGGTATAATTTCAACTAAAAACCCAAAGGGATACTCAAGTTAAATTAAATGGTATTCAAATAAAAAATTAAATAATAAGAAAAATATTTACTATGTGCGAAGTTTAACAATATTGATATTTCCATGAAAGGCATACATAATGCTTCTATAAAGTGATTTAAATAAGTTCTTTAAAGGTTAAAGATCATTATTCCATGAAATAACATTGAAATTGTGGTGTGATTATGTTTCATAAGTATCTATTACACCAATAAGAAAAAGGAGAAATGATACTACATTCATTGTTGATATTATGTATCAAATAAAAATAATTAATTATGATGATGCTAATATGAAATGATATTTTAGTGTTATGATAATCCCAAGTTATGTTTTTGATTCTATCGAGATTGGAAGAAGGTGATTTAGTGCAGTTTGTTTTTCACTAAATAAGAAAGTGATCAAGACATTGATATACACTATTTCAAATTACTGTGTGTCAAAGATCCAAGGAAGAAGAATATGTGATTGAACAATATAAATTCATTTTTTTATTATTTGGTTTAGAAGGAATTTTCTTTTTATCAATCCACAATCTATTCATATCATTGTGACTGATCTAAGTAGAAGAATTTTAGCTTTTAGTTTACTATTGTGAAGAAGGGGAAGGTTTCTTGCCTTTTGTTTTTCAAGTAAAAAAGTGAAGAAAAGAAGTTTGTGTGATATTAGAGTAGCACTGTGACATAAAAAAGAAGTCTAATCTAGAGGAATACATTCTTTGTGTTAAAAATAATCTTAATATGAAGGTGTAGACTGTCTTTAGAGGTAGTATAAAGATCCATGCAGGTGCTGTAAAACATGCATTTTCAATTGAATATTGTGCATTACAAGTAAAAGGGTATTTCCTACTTACTATAATTATATTAAAAGGATTATCTTATAGTGGTTGTGTGTTTGGATAATTTCTATACCTTGTCAAGGACGTGCTACTCTAATTGATTTGTGAACTTTTTAAAAATATCATGTTCTATATTTTACTACTTTCATATACTTTCACGCAACAAGGAAGAGGGAATAAGAGAATCAAGATCCTAACAGGTCAAAGAGGTAATGGTATTGAAATTTGTAATTGAATTAAAATTCTATAGCAAAGATTCACCCCAACTTTCAATGTTATACAAATCCCAAACCAGTCCTTTCAAGGGGTATTAGAGAGTAGGTTCACCTCTATTGGATTCTATAAGTTGAAGAAATTCTCTTTTGAATATTTTAGTTTCTTTCCTGAGTTCAAAATCAAGTGTAGTTTTGTCGAAGATTTAGTTATCTCCAGAAAAAATTACATTTCTACCAAGACCATGATGAATAGGATAAAGAAAGAGAAAATAAAGTTAAAGAAGAAGACACACTTGTCTAAATAAGAGGATGTATCTATTTCCCCATTCTATGTAGACAATGGAGACATATCAGGCTTGTAATATAAAGATCTGGCGACTCAATTTTCTACCAAGGAGAAGGGAAACCTTTCCACCTCAAGTAATCAATAGGTCTATTTTAGTTACTTTCAAAACTATGCTAAAAAAGATCCTAGCACCAGTGGTGATGATCAATATACAATTTATCTTGAGATATCAGTTGATAGATTAAGAGATATCCTATATTGTGTTCCCACAAAAATAGTCTCTTTTGTTTGAGGATTCTTTTATTGTATGTAGGAATATATCACCCAATTAGAAGTAGAAGGTGATGTTTTGGAGAAGGGCCTTCGATTAGAAATTATATAATGTTTAAATATCTCCAAGAACATTGGAAATTTTGAAGAAAAAAACTGTAAACTTGAAATAAGTTCCTCAAAATACCTCAAAGAAGTTGAAGAGAAAGAGGGAGTTGAGAAGACTCTATAAGAAAATATCCACACACTTTAAGAAAAGTTAAAGAATATCACTGATTTAAAGGGATTAAAATTGGAATAAAATTCCAAGAAGCTAAAGGAACTTGACTCTTTGATTCAAAAAAAAAGTTTAATGAAGATGAAGCTTAAAGAATTAAGAAGGCTTGTGAAGAGAAGATAATTTTGATTGAAGACCAGAAAGTCATCCCTAATATTTCAGTTGTCCAATATTGAGAATATATATATTGAGACTTCACAAAAGAAGGAAATAGTTTTTGAGGGTACTCAATGCTCACTAGGGGATTATAAGGTCGATAGAATTCCAATATGTGATAAGAAGATCATGAATTCATTCAATGATATATCAAAATCAACTGAGAAGGAAAAGGTTCCATACATACTATATTGAAAAGATGTTTCTAAACCTGTTATCATGAATATTTCATACTATAAAACAAATTCTGAACAAGTATATATTAATAAAGGTGATAAGAAAACTACCACCATAACTAGGGTAAATAAGAAATAAAGTGTGAATTTTTTCCCCACAATGAGAAGAATTTCATGAATAAGACCGAACAACTTTATATAGAAGATATAAGGAAATATATATTTTTAGGTCAATGTTGGTGTTACAAAAAAGTTAGGAATTATGCATTAGATCGTTGGTACAATCATTAAAATGAAAAAGCATAAAGGAACACTATGTCAAGGGGGAGTAATCCAGAGAAGAAGAAGCCATATCCATAGGTCTAAAAGAATCTATATAGTACAAATAGTATTATAAATTTTGAAAACATCATTTATGTATGAAATAGTGGTGGTTACGAGACTGGTACATGTTCAAATAAATATGTATCCAATGTTGATAAGAAAATAAGACCACTGAAGCTAGTTAATAATGAAGAAGCTACCTTGAGGAGAAATTAGAAGAATGTTGTGAAAATAAATTTTCCCTAAATTATTACAAGAAAGAAATATGAGAAGAACTTGGAATACAAATCCAAGATGTTGATAAAAGGTTCACCATCCAAAATAACTAATAATATGGATGGAACTCATAAGAATCCATGCGGATGATCCAAACTAGTTTCCATAGTTCCTAATGACATGTCAGTTATATGGATAAAAGATTTGAAAATAATGAGAAAAATAGAATATAAAAAAGATTAGGCTAGTGCAAAAGGAAAATAAAGGATTCCATATAAAGATAAAGAATCTCTATATATGAGGTGAAACATGGATAATCACACTATTAGAAATTTCCTTTCAATTATTCTAGCATAATAAAAATTATTTACAAAGGTGAATATTGCACCATGAAATAAATTATTTTAAATGGTTTTAAGGAAATAAGGATCAAACAAAAAGACATTGAAGAAGTGATAAGATCCATGCAGCCTCAATCATATTTGAAGATCAGATGTTCTAGTGTGAAGAGTAAAGGAAATAGAGCAACTTGGTTGAGAAAATCATCTCAACCTTGTTGTTAACATTGATGAAGCAAGGAATTATCCTCCTTATTCCCTTAAATCTTTTTGTATTGAATTTTTTCTTATAATATATGGAATTGAAGGTGAAGCAAGTTATCAGGGGTAGAATCTAAGAAGTAGTGAGTGCTATTATATCCTTGAAAATAAGGATTAAGAAGATATCATCCAGGTTTGATCTTATATTTTATATCCTTAAGAATAAATTTTGAAGAATAAATACTAAAAAATATCATCCTTAGTGAAGTTATGGTATTTTTCAAATATAGAAAATCATAAGTTGAAGATACATTTAGGTGTATTATCTAAAATAGAACATCTTGAAATACATTCTTGAAGTGATCTCCCATTATGAAGATACCAGGGACTGTTTCCCTTGAGGGGTAGACAAATGAAGAAAAATGAAGTTGCTTCTAGAATCATTATTTTAATTAGCATCAAATCTAATTATTTTTGAATGTTCATTATTATCATATCAGTGAAAAAGGTATATTTTTATTTATCTCTCATCATTAGTTATAGATAACATAAAACTTAACACAAAGGGGGAGTAATTGAATTAATCAATGACATAGGAAATGTGGAATTTATCCATGGACACTTATCCTATTTTTTTGAACTTGAATAATTTTGATTTTTTTTGAAGTGAGTGTAGGAGGTTATGATTGATATTTATTATAAAAGTTTCTTATCTTATTTATGTATTTTCAGTTTGGAATGAAAGTGAATAAACTTAAAGATAATTATATGAGTTATCATTTCTAAAGGTATCATGATCAGCTGGTTAGGGACAACAATTTTTCCTTGATATAATATTATTGTTTTCAACACTTAGCACAACTCAAGTAGAATTAGAGTGAAATTATAGATGAAACATTGCTTAAGTATGGGATGATACCCTTTTCCCATGAACTTTTTATTTCTTGTTAATAAGGGGGGGAGAAAGTTGAAATAAAATTTGTAAAAGTAAAGGGGATTGATAAGAAAATGATTCACATTTTGACACATTTATTTGGAAATAAATTTGAAGGTATTGACAACCAATAAAAAGGGGAAGATTGAAAATTCCACTTTGTTTATGAGTTGTATTTGTTGTCAATGATTGTCTTTGTTTTTCAATGGTGGTCAATGAAATAGGAATATTTCTTGGATATCAATATGATGAAGAACTTACAATGTTAATAGAGCTTAGATTAAGTGATCAAATATTATAATTTGAAGAAACATATAAATGGTTTGAAGTATTTGAGTTTCCAAGGTGATTCCTAGAGAATTGTTATGGATCCATTAAATGAAACTTTATTTCCTGCTTGAATAATTCTCCTAGTAAATGTGATGATTGTTGAAGCTGTTCTTAATTATCTAAGACATGTGAAAAAGAATAAATGACCAATGTGTAACATCTTAGACTTTTTTGGTATTATTTTTGAATATTATATGGATTGATTTAGAGACCATTTGTTGATACAGAATGCGATTCAAAGGCCTAGTGTTCCCCGAATAAATGTTTGAAAAATATTAAAATATTTCATAGCTCATACATGTTGTTTTCCTGAAAAAGTGGGATAAATATTAAATGGGAAGCTGAATCCGAAATCATAGGGCATTGTCTATTTCAGAATAGCGGCTTTACCCTAGGTGTGACCTAACTTTAGTCGGTGTAGGTCATTTTTGAAAAATCTATCATGGGATGTAAAATGAATAAAACAATTTAATAAAAATTATTTTTGATGCAACAAATTGAAAAAATTTAAATGTATACTTTTGTCAGAATTCTAGTGTTAGTTGCATAACCCTAGAACCTCTAGAGGATCTTTAGGTAGATCTCTAAGAATCCATTCCAATGAACGAAAATAGATCAAGGATAAATGATGATGCAGTGATCATTCTTCATCAACAACCAATCCAAATCGAGGTATGATGTTTTTTGTGGATTTTTATCCCCACTTGATTATCTCATGACGAACGTGAGTCAATCCTTCTAGAAATATTGATTTGCGCATCTACAGTTGATTTGAATATTATGATTTATCTTTCTTGTGGTGGAATTCATATTAATTAGTTTATTAATAATTGATTTTTGTTCATCATTCTAACGATAACGAATTAAGACCTACTTGAACAACGGTCGAGATTTGTTGCTCAAATTTTTTATTGTGATTTTATTCTTTTTTCTTCGTCCGTTCATCGCCCACATTTATTTCAGTCAGGGATTCAAAAAATACCTAATAGCAAATCACTACACAACAATTATTGATTCAATGAATCTATTCCACGATCATGGATTTGGGATCTAAAGCATACTTGAGGTGCGATACAGTGGGAGATCATATTTTGATCGAAGATAAGGAGAGATTTGACAACAGTTTTAGTGAAGCATAGGTGTGACACTTGGGTGTCATTTATCATGAAGATTGGGTGTTCTAGAATGATACCACCACCAGATTGGATATAGTGACCAGCGAGGTCGAATCCGGGAAGGCGAGCGGTGTCGGTAGCCCAGGGCGAGCGACGATGGTGTTTGGCAAGGCCGAGGTGGTCCGGCAAGGCTGGCTTGGTGATGGCTTGTGGAAGCTTTCGGATGAGGCAGGCGGTGCGGAATGTAGCAGTCCAGATAGTAGGGTGGTCCAAGTGGGCATCAGTGTGACAGAGTAGGGAAGTAGTAGGTGGCCGGTCCGAGTGAGGCTGGTGTGATGACGGTTTGGCGAACGACATGCAGCGGCACGACTAGAGGTTAGTGGGGTGGTTGGCACTGAAACCCTAATCCCCCTTTCTATGCTTTAGATAGGGGATAGGTGGTAGGTAAGGTTAATTATAATTAAATTAATAATAATAATAATAATAATAATAATAAAAACAACAACAACAACAACAAAAACAACAACAACAACAACAACAACAACAATAATAATAATAATATTAAACCGTTTCTCCGCCATAAATCCCCTGTAGAGAGTCCGATTCAAGCATCGTCAGTGGCGATGTGACCCTATCTCTGAGACGGTATTTTTAAGGCCAATGTTGGATTCCTTTTTCCAGTTTTCAGATCAGGTCCTCAAAACACTATAATATTAATAATATATTATTATTAATAGAACTTTGATCCACCATAACTCCTTCATGCAATGTCTAATCAGCGTGCCTGTAACACCCCAGGTAAATAAAGAATATGAAATTTTTATATTTATCCCTATTTGTGAATAAAATGTTAATATGAATTTAAAGGGAACGTTATGCTTGATGTCTTACCCAATATGCAACAATGAGTTTCTTTGAAATCTTACGTTGCACTATAATAATAAAATAATATTATCTTAAATGGTAGTTAACGCCTAGCCGTTGTAATAGAGGGAATGAACAGAAATAACTAAAAAATGATTATATATGTTTGTAAAATAAATTTACTTTTTATAATAAATTTTAGAGGATTAAAAATGTGAATGAATTCAATTTTAAGCATAAACATTCTAATAATCTTTAGAAGGTCGATTAATCGCCTTTTGATGACGAACCTCTTTTAAATCCACTTTTTGACAATTTTATGTGTTATATTTGAAAAAATAAAATTCTTCTTTAGAATCGAGACATCAAAATTTTCTTTGTGTAAATTTTTGGTATCTTTCCGATAAAGTTCATTTTTTTATGAATAGTGAAAAATGTTGTATTTTAATTCAAAACCTATTTTCAATCTAATTTATTTATATGATTAGATTATCTTTTGAATTGTTTTTAAAGTAAAATTAGAATATATTTTTACCATTTAATCCAATAATGGTCATTGTAATTAATTTCAATTTGAAATTGGACTTAAACTAGTGTCAATCTTTTAATAGATATTGTTTCTTAAAAACACGCTATTTGTTTTGACAGTGGAAATTAATTATTAAATTAATTAATGAAACTTATATGTTTTAAATTTTGTAAAATAGACATCATTTTTGAGTTCGGAATATCAAATATAGCTTAGGGTGAATTTTTGGTATTTTTCTGAAAAACATCAATTTTTGATGAATAGTGAAACCACTAAGTGGTAGTTAAAGAAACTGATTTTTTGTTTAAATGAAACTTTTCCACCTATGTGTTTTGAATTTCAAAAATCCGACATACATGGTTGTCATTAATAAGTAAAATGTGGTTCAATGGAATTAAAATAATTTTTTGGTGAATAGTAACTTTTAAGTTTTTAATCGCGATTAGAGGTAATTAATGTAGTTTAAGGTAAAAATAATGTTTTAATAATATGATATGAGCTTGACACATGTCCTACCCTTATTGGATGTGTCATGGCCGACCAAGACAGTCCATGGGTCAACTTGGGGACCCCATGGAGCCACTTTGGTTGGGAAATGACATAAATAACTTTTTATTTAATGTAAAAGTAAAAATGACACAAACACGAGTTGTTTTACTAAAAGAATTTTTACATGGGGTTATACCAGTCATATTTTTGACTATAAATAGTCATTGGAAAGAGAAAAATATTTAATACATCATGATATTTTTTTATAATTTTTAGACATTAAATAAATAAAATTATTTATGACATCATAATGATGCAGCGATTACCTCATTAATAAAGGATTTAAATAAAATGAAAAGATAATGTAAAATATATGACCTACACATGTCAAAAACCTATTTGATTGGTGGATTTAGAAACATTATAACCTTATCCTCTAATTATATCAACGTGGGACCTTTTAAATCCGAAACTCATTTTCAAATAAGGTTACATTCATTTACTTTCCAAGAGTGCCCCTCCTCTCCTCTTATAAAAGGCCCCCATCTCTACCTCCTTACCCACACTTCCAAAGCATTTGGCTCGGCCAAACCCTGCTCATATTGCCTCTCCACATCCCTCTCTTACTCCTAGAATCCTCACTTTGGGCAGAAGTCTTCCCAAGGAAGCCTTTGAGCTCAAATCAAAAAGAGTTACCCGATTTTAAGGTAATGTCTTCACTTGTGTTCTTTTGTTTTATTTTGCTTCTCCAACCCCCTAAACTCTTTTTATTATTTTATTTTGTAACAAATACAGTATATTAAATATACTAGGATGTTTTTATAATAATAATTAGAGCTACACTTATACACACCTACATCAAATGGTTAAAGAACATACTGTTTCTGTGGATGGCGAATTTCTGCCTCACGAAACGATGATTGTTCAACACTCATATAACACCTTAAAAGGTGGCCATTAAGATGTCACTATATTTATATATTATATATAATATGTTTATGTTTTAATTAATCTTCTTTATTTTTCTTTTGTGACATACCTTTATGGTTTCCATTGTGGGTAAACACAATAATTTCATTTTAGGAAGTGCGGACTACCGTCCCCTCAAATTGATTTGATTCGTTAATGCCATATGTGGGATGTATAAAGGATGTATTTAAAGTTATTATATATGATGTATGTTACATATAAATGATTAATATAATTCTGGAATTAAAATATACCTACCTCTCATTTAGTTTTAATTCCATTAATATGACATAGAAATGAAAGTAGCGTTCATGCGTACGTACGACTTACCATCTCCATGAACGGTGCATTTCATTTCTTACCTCTAAATGATTATGTAATATTATAAATACATGTATATTATGGATATATATGACATATATGATATAAAAATCATGAATATCATTCTGGATATAATGAACCTTTGAACACACGAACAACATGTAATTGTAAGAAGTCCACTTTCGACTTAAGAACCAAATATCGACAAAACAAACATTAGTAACTTAAATGATTACATAATGTTTATAACATGTAAATAAGTGATATAAAAGGAATAATGAACTTGAAAAAGGTTCTTAAGAAAGTATAAATTAACTCAAGTTTATTATTCAGGATGTTAAAGAACGATCGAGTCAAGTCGGACCCGAGGTAAGGGATCCTACTCCTCTCTTTCTTTTTAAGTCCACTCTTTTATGTCATTCCTTTTAAGCTCATATTTCTTGTGATTGGGATGTTCTTTTATATTAATCTTACTGTAATTTTTATGTTCATATTATTAGAGACCCTATTCTCTCTCATCAATCCATTTTAGAAGTTTTGAGTGGCGCTGTTAGGCTGCCGAATTTTCATAAGAGATATAACCTCTCTCTTTCTTTTTTAGTACTCTCCTTTATGCCACTTCTTTTAAGCTCCTATTTGTTATGATGGGGGATGTTATTTTATATTACTCTTTCTGTACATTTTATTGTAATATTATGAGAGACCCTATTTGATCTCATCAATCCATTTTTTGAAGTTTTAAGTGGCGTCGTTAGGCTGCCGAGTTTTCATAAGGGATTTTTCATCTCACTTTTAGTCCCGTGAGATATATGATACATTTGCCACCATTTACTTTGAGTGGTGTATGTAATTTCAATTATTATACTCTTTGTGTAATATAATTTCATTTATGGGTATTTACATATTCATTGTATGACCCTTCTTCAATGGGGTGTACGTTTCAAAAGTAACCCAAGTCGGTAAGGGAACCTTTCACCCTCTTCTTTTTAAAAGACTTCTTTTGTTATGTCTTTTAATTCACATAATATTATGTTGGTATATGTTCTTCTACATCCTTATTTATGTAAATTTTATTTCCAAGTGATGAGATACCCTTTTTATCTCTCATCAACTCTTTTTCTGAATTTTGATGTGACGCCGTTAGGCTGTCAAGGGAACTTCTTAACCCAATTTCGATTTCTTTGGGTTCAACATGTAGTTATTGAATATGTCATCCTTTGAATATGTGTGAATGACCTTTGATTAATTTACACTTAATATCCACTTATATTGGGTGTATTTATATTTGTCACACATAATTATGAGATTTATTTATCCTTAATTTAAGGATACCATCTTTATAATGGATTTCATCTCAATTTACATTTCCATTGAGACTTCATTTTTGTTATGCACCAATTCACTATTATATGGTGTATATACTGTTCTTTGAAATATTATATAACGAATCCATTTATTATCATGATATTTTAAAGTTTTAATTAAATGTTATTCCTCAATTATTGTATTCAAGTGTCTCTCATTTTGTTAAAAACCCTTTAACTAAATCATCGTTTTAAATGTTTTAATGATTTATTCTTATAAATATTTCTCATTAATATCCATGTTTTCAAAATGGTTTTAAGGATTTATTTATATGGATATTAATGGTTTAAAATTTTAAAAGCTTCAATGTGGTATGTGACACTTTTATTTAAAAATCTCTTTATTAAATGTTTTAAATGGTTTTGAAAATGGTTTTTAGAATGGATTCATTATTTAAATATCTCAAAATGTTATATTGTTATTGTAATGTGGGAATGTTATCTTTCCTTTATGCTTAAGTTTTGTGCTATGATTATGTTATGGTTCTTGGGAATTATTATGAAGACGAGTGGTTCCATGATAAACTAAGGGTAGGTGAGCCCGATATAGCTCTCCAATGCATTGGGTAACACGAAGGGGTTAAACGTTAAGGTTTCTACGAAGAGATTTAGGTAATATACTGTGATGGGTATTCCAAACGTAACCAAGAGGGTTACTCCCTACGTAATAATGTTATGAATGCCTCAAGTTACCTTTATGTCTTATGATTTCTATGATTTATTCATGATTTTATGAGGTATGTTAAAGTGATTATGTTTTATGGGTAACGTATGATTTCATTATTATGTATACATGTACTCATGTTTCCTTTCCATATTTTTATATCCCTTACTGAGCTTTTTATTCTCATCCCAAGTTTTTAAAATGGTTTTCACAGTTCAAGGGAAGGGTACATGATATGATGATAGTGTCAAGGAAGTGTCAAGAAAGAATCCATGTTTTATTTTAAATATGTTTCCGTTGATGGGAAAAATGAATACTATCTTTTATGTAACCACTTTGTTTAAATGTGGAATGTAATGCAAGTTTTATGATCTAATTCTCTAAAACTCTAAACCTGAAAAGATCCTCAATGTGTAATCTTGTAATAACTCAAGATTAAGTAAGGTTTAAGGCTGGGGCCTTATAGTTGGAATCAGAGGTCGGTTTAGATAACTTTAGAGGTTAGGGTATTCTCTAAGCACAAGTGACATTACCATATTGGTTAGGATTTCAGAAAGAGTCCTAGTTTTAGATAAAGTGAATGAGTAAGTATATCTTAGTGTTTACCTTCCTCATTAGTACATGATGGTTTTGTTGATATAATCTCACTGAATTTTCTGTTTTTAGTGAATGGATGGATCTAGCCGGCACCAAAGAGACAACAGTTTTGATGGAAATTGTGGTGGTTCTCTGATTTAGATACTAGATAAAATGGGGGATTCAATGAGGAAACTCATGGTTGTTCTAAACCAACTATCAAGGAGTCATGATCAACCACTTGAACCTTGGTATGATCTGTAATGAATCATGTATGAGATGATCAATCGATGTGGAAGTTCAGGTAATAATTATAAAGGTAACCATTAGAGTTTATATGATCCTTACTTTTGAGGTAATTATGGGTTATTATATGTTATGATGGAAAATGAAAGGCATGAGATAAACTTGAGGTTAAAATATGTTATGATCATTTTTTGATGATTTTATCTCGTTTTGGGGAATGTTTTAAGAATTATATAGTTTTGGAAAAAGGACAACACGCAGACCGTGTGACAACCCATCGCGTCGGACAAAGCTGCGGGAATCGAACCCACAACCAAAGTGCGACTGGTATTTATCGCCTACCACTGGACTACGTGAAGTCCCTGGTTAGTTTGACTAATTCTTTTTAGTTATATGATCTTATGAATCAAGAGTAAGTTTATTTTGGGCTATCTATGGAAATGATTAACCTATCATCGAGGATATGTGATTAGGTTAATTACTTTTCAATATGAGAATTTAAGAGCAACTGATGTTATTTGGAGAAAAAAGTTAATTTGTACCTTGGAAGACTATGTGACTAAATCCTTCAAATATTTGGGTTTCAATAT
This sequence comes from Viscum album, assembly GCA_963277665.1. Taxonomy (NCBI): domain Eukaryota; kingdom Viridiplantae; phylum Streptophyta; class Magnoliopsida; order Santalales; family Viscaceae; genus Viscum; species Viscum album. Next base: position 286,547,549 of record OY728164.1, read on the forward strand.
TAGTTTGGTTTACTTTGAATAATTTTATGGACAAATTGTTTATCAAATGGTCCTCGTTGAACTTTGGGTTTTGTTGGACAAATTTTGGAGATTAAGAATAGATTTTCTTTTTATAAAGGGTTATCCTTTTCTGGATTATCTGATCTTGTACTAACCATTTTGGTTTTGGTTTTGGTTAAAGTCTAAAGACATGGGAAGCATATAGTTCTCTTTTGTAGATTAGGTGATTCTCTAGAAGTTGATTATAGTACTCTTAATGTAAACAAGTCTTCCTAAATACTCGTCTTTTGGAGAAAATATGAGTTGTGTAAGAAATATAATAAAAGTTGGAAGTCAACATGATAAGTGATTATGTTTCCTTATGAATAAATTCCTCAATAAAAATAAACTTAAAACAAAAATGTTGTCTATTAACTTTTCCTACTGGGGAATCGAATACCATTTAACCCATCACAAGTTTGTGATTTTCTTGTGGTTAACTTTCTCCTAGACATGTTTACTATCACTCTCCCTTAGAACATGACCCTTTGTTTTTTTCCTCCATGTCTATATTTTCTTACATGTAATCCTAGTATGGGTTAACTCGGGTGACCTCTGTACTCCTCTTTCATTCTTTTAAAGTGATTGTTTTTCCGACTCTTGTTCCGATGTGAGACTTTCAATGAAGTTTCTGAGCCCAATTTTAAAATTGCGAGGACGCAATTCCCAAAAGGGGGGAAGGATGTAACACCCCAGGTAAATAAAGAATATGACATTTTTTTATTTATCCCTATTTGTGAATAAAATGTTAATATTAATTTAAAGGTAACTCTATGCTTGATGGCTTACCCAATATGCAACAACGAGTTTCTTTGAAATCTTACGTTGCACTATAATAATAAAATAATATTATCATAAATGGTAGTTAACGCCTAGCCATTGTAATGGAGGGAATGAACAGAACTAACTAAAAAATGATTATATATGTTTGTCAAATATTTTTACTTTTTACAATAAATGTTAGAGGATTAAAAATGTGAATGAATTCAATTTTAAGCGTAAACATTCCAATAATCTTTAGAAGGTCGATTAACCGCCTTTTGATGGAGAACCTCTTTTAAATCCACTTTTTGAAAATTTTATGTGTTATATTTGATAAAATAAAATTATTCTTTTTAATTGAGACATAAAAATTTACTTTGTGTAAATTTTTGGTATCTTTCCGATAAAGTTCATTTTTTTATGAATAGTGAAAAATGTTGTATTTTAATTCAAAACCTCTTTTTAATCTAATTTATTTATATGATTATATTATATTTTGAATTGTTTTTAAAGTAAAATTTGAATATATTTTTACCATTTAATCCAATAATGGTCATTGGAATTAATTTCAATTTGAAATTGGACTTAAACTAGTGTCAATCTTTTAATAGATATTGTTTCTTAAAAACACACTATTTGTTTTGACAGCAAGAATTAATTATTAAATTAATTAATTCAACTTATATGTTTTTAATTTTGTAAAATAGACATCATTTTTGAGTTCGGAATATCAAATATAGCTTAGGGTGATTTTTGGTATTTTTCTGAAAAACATCAATTTTTGATGAATAGTGAAACCACTAAGTGGTAGTTAAAGAAACTGATTTTTCGTTTAAATGAAACTTTGCTAGCTCTGTGTTTTGAATTTAAAAAATCCGACATACATGGTTTTCATTAAGAAGTAAAATGTGGTTCAATGGAATTAAAATAATTTTTTGGTGAATAGTAACTTTTAAGTTTTTAATCGCGATTAGAGGTAATTAATGTAGTTTAAGGTAAAAATAATGTTTTAATAATATGAGATGAACTTGATACTTGTACTACCCTTATTGGATGTGTCATGGCCGACCAAGACAGTCCATGGGTCAACTTGGGGACCCCATGGAGCCACTTTGGTTGGGAAATGACATAAATAACTTTTTATTTAATGTAAAAGTAAAAATGACACAAACAGGAGTTGTTTTACTAAAATTTTTTTTACATGGGGTTATACAAGTCATATTTTTGGACTATAAATAGTCATTGGAAAGCTAAAAATATTGAATACATCATGATATTTGTTTTATAATTTTTAGACATTAGATAAATAAAATTATTTATGACATCATAATGATGCAGCGATTACCTCATTAATAAAGGATTTAAATAAAATGAAAAGATAATGTAAAATATATGCCCTACACATGTCCAAAACCTATTGGATTGGTGGATTTAGAAATATTATCACCTTATCCTCGAATTATATCAATGTGGGACCTTTTAAATCCGAAACTCATTTTCAAATAAAGTAACATTCCCTTACTTTCCAAGAGTGCCCCTCCTCTCCTCTTATAAAAGACCCCCACCTATACCTCCTTAATCACACTTCCAAAGCATTTGGCTCGGCCAAACCCTGCTAATATTGCCTCTCCAAATCCCTCTCTTACTCCTAGAAGCATCACTTTTGGCAGAAGTCTTCCCAAGGAAGCCTTTGAGCTCAAATCAAAAAGAGTTACCCGATTTTAAGGTAATGTCTTCATTTGTGTTCTTTTGTTTTATTTTGCTTCTCCAACCCCCTAAACTCTTTTTATTCTTTTCTTTTGTAAAAAATCCAGTATCTTCAATATACTAGTATGTTTTTATAAGAATAATTCGAGCTACAATTACACACAACTACATCAAATGGTTAAAGAACATACTGTTTCTGTGGATGGTGAATTTCTGTCTCACGAAACGATGACTGTTCAACACTCATATAACACCTTAAGAGGTGGCCATTAAGATGTAACTATATTTATATATGATATATAATATGTTTATGTTTTAATTAAGCTTCTGTATTTTTATTTTGTGGCATACCTTTATGGTTTCCATTGTGGGTAAACAGGATAATTTCATTTTAGGAAGTGCGGACTACCGCCCCCTCAAAGTGATTTGATTCGTTAATGCCATATGTGGGATGTATAAAGGATGTATTTAAAGTTATTATATATGATTTATGTTACATATAAATTATTAATATAATTCTGGAATTAAAATATACATACATCTCATTCAGTTTTAATTCCATTAATATGACATAGAAATGAAAGTAGCGTTCATGCGTACGTACGGCTTACCGTCTCCATGAACGGTGCATTTCATTTCTTACCTCTAAATGATTATGTAATATTATAAATACATGTATATTCTGGATATATATGATATATATTATATCCAAATCATGAATATCATTCTGGATATAATGAACCTTTGACCACATGAACAACATGTAATTGTAAGAAGTCCACTTTCGACTTAAGAACCAAATATCGACAAAACAAACATTATTAACTTAAATGATTACATAATGTTTATAACATGGAAATAAGTGATATAAAAGGAATAATGAACTTGAAAAAGGTTCTTAAGCAAGTAGAAATTAACTCAAGTTTATTATTCAGGACGTTAAAGAACGATCGAGTCAAGTCGGACCCGAGGTAAGGGATCCTACTCCTCTCTTTCTTTTTAAGCGCACTCTTTTATGTCATTCCTTTTAAGCTCATATTTCTTGTGATTGGGATGTTCTTTTATATTACTCTTACTGTAATTTTTATGTTCATATGATGAGAGACCCTATTCTCTCTCATCAATCCATTTTGGAAGTTTTGAGTGGCGCCGTTAGGCTGCCGAATTTTCATAAGAGATCTAACCTCTCTCTTTCTTTTTTATTACTCTCCTTTATGGCACTTCTTTTAAGCTCCTATTTATTATGATGGGGGATGTTATTTTATATTACTCTTGCTGTACATTTTATTTTAATATGATGAGAGACCCTATTTTATCTCATCAATCCATTTTTGGATGTTTTAAGTGGCGCCGTTAGGCTGCCGAGTTTTCGTAAGAGATTTTTCATCTCACTTTTAGTCCCATGAGATATATGCTATATTTGCCACCATTTCCTTTGAGTGGTGTATGTACTTCCCATTATTATACTCTTTGTGTAATATAATTTCATTTATGGGTATTTACATATTCATTGTATGACCCTTCTTCAATGGGGTGTATGTTTCGAAAGTAACCCAAGTCGGTAAGGGAACCTTTCACCCTCCTCTTTTTAAAAGACTTCTTTGTCATGTCTTTTAATTCACATACTATTCTGTTGTTATATGTTCTTATACATCTTTATTGATGTAAATTTTATTTCCAAGTGATGAGATACCCTTTTTATCTCTCATCAACTCTTTTTCTGAATTTTGATGTGATGCCGTTAGGCTGTCAAGGGAACTTCTTAACCCAATTTCGATTTCTTTGGGTTCAACATGTAGTTATTGAATATGTCATCCTTTGAATATGTGTGAATGACCTTTGATTATTTTACACTTAATATCCACTTATATTAGGTGTATTAATATTTTTCACACATAATTATGAGATTGATTTATCCTTAATTTAAGGATACCATCTTTATAATGGATTTCATCTCAATTTACATTTCCATTGGGACTTCATTTTTGTTATGCACCAATTCACTCTTATATGGTGTATATACTTTCCTTTGAAATATTATATAATGAATCCCTTTATTCTCATGATATTTTAAAGTTTTGATTAAATGTTATTCCTCAATTATTGTATCCAAGTGTCTCTCATTTTGTTAAAAACCCTTTAACTAAATCATCGTTTTAAATGTTTTAATGATTTATTCTTATAAATATTTCTCATTAATATCCATGTTTTCAAAATGGTTTTAAGGATTTATTTATATGGATATTAATGTTTTAAAATTTTAAAAGCTTCAATGTGGTATGGGATACTTTTATTTAAAAATATCTTTATTAAATGTTTTAAATGGTTTTGAAAATGGTTTTTAGAATGGATTCATTATTTAAATATCTTAAAATTTTATATTGTTATTGCAATGTGGTAATGTTATATTTAATTTATGCTTAAGTTATGTGCTATGATTATGTTATGGTTCTTGGGCATTATTATGAAGACGGGTGGTTCCGTGATAAACTAAGGGCGGGTGAGCCTGATATAGCTCTCCAATGCATTGGGTAACACGAAGGGGTTAAACGTTAAGGTTTCTCCGAAGAGATTTAGGGAATATACTGTGATGGGTATTCCAAACGTAACTAAGAGGGTTACTCCCTACGTAAGAATGTTATGAATGCCTCAAGTTACCTTTATGTCTTATGATTTCTATGATTTATTCATGATTTTATGAGGTATGTTAAAGTTCTTATGTTTTATGGGTAACGTATGATTTCATTATTATGTATACGTGTACTCATGTTTCCTTTACATATTTTTATATCCCTTACTGAGTTTTTTATGCTAATCCCATGTTTTTGAAATGTTTTTCACAGGTCAAGGTAAGGGTACATGATATGATGATAGTGTCAAGGAAGTGTCAAGAAAGAATCCATGTTTTATTTTAAATATGTTTCCGTTGATGGGAAAAATGAATACTATCTTTTATGTAACCACTTTGTTTAAATGTGGAATGTAATGCAAGTTTTATGATCTAATTATCTAAAAATCTAAACCTGAAAAGATCCTCAATGTGTAATCTTGTAATAACTCAAGATTAAGTAAGGTTTAAGGCTGAGGCCTTATAGTGCCATCAACAGCATTATGACCTTGATGTTGAGGTATATGTTTTTAGACTAACTTCAGGTTTTTAAATTGAGATCGAGGAATGGGCCCTACGAAGCCCGGTTCAGGCGTGTTGTTCTGAAATGTGACCTTTTCACTAGGTGTCTAACTTGGACAAATGAATAGTTGATTCTGTGAAGTTTTCCATGAGAATCGTAATGGTACGATCTATATATTTTATTTCAAGATTTAGACATGAGACCCGCAAGGAACTATTCATTTGTAATGCTTTGAAATGTTGCTTCTTCACCGGGTGTTTGATTCGGGCGAATGAATAGTCGATCCTGTGCGCTTTTCTATGAGGATCACAACAATTTGATTATTTTGGAAATAAGACACCTTTTGAAGAGGCATATTAATGGAATTAAAATTTATCTCTTCAAAATGATGACGATGCCTATGTGTTCATTATGATTTTTTTAGACCTAGACATGAAAAATGCCAGACTTAATGAGACACATCGTGTACTCCCATCGAGAGTGCTTGAGGCTTTTCATTTTCCTAGTTTGGACCAGTATTGGTTGAGTGTGTTCACTTAGTCCTGTCCTTGAGGGTTCAATATGATATTAAATCCACATCACTGGATTATAATCTACTCTATAGGCCTAGTCTCAGATAGAGTATGGTGTCCCTCCCCAAGACTGAAGTGTGATCCTCTATCACCCCTAGTGGAGTTTTTTGGAATCACGTGACCTCCATGAGCAGGGAACTGATCCACCATCTAGAGGACCACATCATTAGGGACCATGGAACCCCCAGTGGTTCTGGACTTGATCCCCTATGTAGTGGGTTGATCCTTATTGGGTATGTGGTATCCCTCGATCAATTTTGGGTGCGATATGTGGTTTCCCGTAGTCAATTATGGGTGTGACACCCTCTCTCTGTATCATAGTCTTCCTTGACCAATATGTTCCCTTTGGGTGGGGCCCAAATGATTTATACCTCTTTATCGAGCGTCTCTAATGATATCATGGATTGAGGATTGATTTCTCATGGAATGAATGTGCTTCGAACAAAATCCTATGTCTGATAGTTGGCTATGACTGCCTGATGGCATGGTGTATCTCTTAAGTATATCTGGATATTCTTTTTATATGTGTTGTATCCATATACCTATGTAGAACTGAATTTACTTTGTTGTATGGATTTGTGGTTTTGGGGTGTCCTTCTGAGTATTGTTATACTTACCCCTACATGGACTTTTCCAGCATTTGTCATGTCATGTCCAGACGATCGACATTTTGATAGAGTCCTCACCAGACCATGACCAGATGGTGCTTAGTGAGACCAAACAGACCAAGGTTTATTCTTGTAGATTTAAAATATCAGCCCCAGTACCTTTACTTTCAGGTTGGACTTGTGCTGAAAAATCTTTGTGAGAGGCTTATTTTTTTCCCTATTTACTTTCCAGTACTTTTACTGTTGCACTCTTCTATGGGTTCTTAGATGTATGCATGTATCCTTTTAGTTATTTTAAATTTCAGAATTTTGTGGCTAGGAGATGTGTGAGTGTGTATAGGTACTTTAGGATAATGCCTCCCATTTGTGGGATATGCCTACTCGGTGTTAGTCACTTGCCCCTGAACCAGTGGAGGCGAGATTGGGGTAGTCACTACATGGGCCCCTTTGGGATGGGTCATGATAGAGTGGTATCAGAGGGGTTGGCTCTACTTTAGGACTCGGAGTCCGTGAGGTTGGTTTGGAGAAATAGTGTTAGGTGTTTCATGTTTGGATTTCAGGCAAGGGACTCCAGTATTAGTGCAATGACCAACATATCCATACACCAGGACTATGAACACCTGATTTTTGACTTAGTACATGAGAAAAATGGTTTTAGGGAAAACAATGGTAAATGCATCATATAGTAATGGTTGTGTTTTCCTTTTCCTTTTTAAGTAATCTCTGCAGATATACTCAGTTGACTGTGGTATATCTTTTTTTTATTTTCAGATGTATCTATATAGATATCCAAATAAGATTCCACTGCATGATCATGAAGATGATACACCGGGTGACAAGGAATCAATACAAGGATTTATACCAGATATAGAACCCCCATGTGGTGCACCAACCATACCACTACTTGTATAGTAGCACATGGTACCCACAGTACCAGCGGATGAGGTGCACAGGCTGAGCGCACCACACAAGTTTTAGTAGTAGATACTCCTCAGGTTTTGAGGTGATCCTGACACACAGGTGGCTGAAGATTGTCTTGAGGAGGTGACCTAAGTTTTTCACCCATTTAAGACACCAACAGACCAGATGGTGGATCAGGCAGTGAGCCTTATAAACAGCTCAAGAGGGCGATGGTGGGGTTTGGTTACTCAATCTTATGATGAGGTGACTCATCCATAGACAGATTTTGAGAACCTTTTCAGAGAAAAGTTATCACCTTATATGATAAGGGTTGTTCATATCCAGGAGGTTCTACAGCTCCAGAAAAATTAAATGTCACTGTTTGAGTATTCATTGAGGCATACTAGCCTCTCTAGGTACTCGATGGATATGATACATGACCAAAACATCAGGTCTCGAACCTTCAAGATAGGTATGTATAGATACATTTGAGCCTGTGTTATCCCTCTGAGCATTACTACTTATGATGGGGTGATTGAAAAATATTTGGTGGTCCAAAGTTTCTTGGATAAGCAGACATAACTAGTTATTGTTAGCAGTGGACAAGCAGGAATAGACAGATCCACAGGGTGGAAGACGTGGCAGAGGAGATGGGAGAGGAGAAGGAGGTGGTTGATGTTTTGACATATTACCACCACCACCCCCAGGTGGTCTATGCCAGGACCAGGGAGCGATAGGATAGGGGAGGGAAAAAAATGCATACATTCAAGGCATATGACCCAGGGGATCCAGGGATGATTCGAGGTATGATCTGTGTCATTTATACTTTAGTTTATATTTTTATAGAATGATGTGCTTGCCATTATTTTTCTCACCATGGATATTGTTCGAGACTCAGATATTCTGATTGAACCATTGACTCAACCCTTATGTTTGGGTAATTATAATGGAGGAGACTCAATAATCACACACTTGTGCCAACAGTGTGACCTGACTCTTGGATATGCGAGTTTCAGTTGTGATCTCTTGGTAGAGGCATCAAGGCCTTATAATGTCATTCTTGATATAGTCTGGTTATCCAAATTTCATGTTCAGATTGATTGTTTTAGGTAGAGAGTGTGGTGTGTCTGTAGTGGTGGAATGAATATTTCCTTATTGGTGAAAAGGAAACCCAAGAATCATAGGATGGACTCACACATATGAGGGTGAAACCAATTTATCATCAATTGGATAACCTCACCCTCAGTTTAGTGGATGATATGAGTCCTCAGTTTCCTATAGTGGTGGTGGAGTATGAGGATGTATTTTTTGAAGATGTTCTAGGTTTACCTCCCTACTGAGAGATAGATTTCTATATTGGTTTACACCCTAGGATGGAACCAATATCTACACTATCATATCCGATGGATTGTGTAAAGCTTCATGAGATAAGGGTATTGTTGTGGGACTTACAAAGGAAGGGCTTTATTAGACGCAATGTTTCACCCTGGGCAGCCCCTATTTCATCTACTAAAAAGGCATATTGGAGATTGAGGCTGTATGTAGACTTCTGATTCTTGAACCGGGTGACCATGAAGAAAAAATATCAACTACTAATGATTGATGACCCCCTTTGATCAGTTGAAATGGGTATCCATTTATGTGGATAAAAAAATTCCAGCAGTGCTTTCAAGAGCTGAGGCAGAGGTTGATGAGTGCTCCCATCTTGAGGTTATCAGAGGAAGGTGTTGAGTATGTGGTGTTCTAAAATGCATCAGGGACTGAGCTTGGTTATGTTTTGATGCATAGGCAAGAGGTGATTTTCAATGGTTCACACAGGTTGATACCACACAAGAATAACTATGCGACTCATGATCTTGATTTTACAGTGATAGTCTGCGCATTGAAGATATGGAGACACTACATGATGGGTGAGTGGTTTATCATCTACTCTGATCCCAAGAATCTCAAGCACATTTTATCTTACAAGTATCTAGACTTGAGATTGAGGCAATGGATAGAGTTCCTCCAGTGCTATGACTTTGAGATTGTCTATACTCTTGGGAAGGGGAATGTGGTGGAAAATTCTCTTAATAGGAGATCCAACTCGTAGTTACTGAATGAGGCATCAGAGTAGTTGTCCTCATTGTAAATATCCATTATGGATGAAGATTGAGTATCTTACCTCTAGTTGATCATTTTCACACCTCCACTCTTACAAAAAGTCTAGGAGGCACAACTTGGGGATACTAACTATGAGACCCTACATGCTTAAATATCCAAAGGGCATGCTCCTGATGGATACTCAAAAGATGGGGAGCACACCATTCTTTATAGATGATATATAGTTTTACCAATGGAACTTTAGGGGGATATTCTGAGGTAGTTTAATACATCCCCTATGGTGGTACATTTAGGTGTGGAAAAGATATACCTGGACATCCGATGTTAGTTTTGGTGGCCGGTAATGAAGAAGTGAGTTGCATATTTTTTTTTCTCAATGCCTTACTTGTCAGCAAGTGAAGGCCGAGCACCAAGTTCCAGTGTCTTTAACTCAACCCCTTGTGGTGCTAGAATGGAAGTGGGATGGAATATCGATGGACTTCATGATGGGTTTACCATGTACATCTAGGGGAAATGATGGAATCTAGGTGATATTTTACTTGCTCACCAAGTCGGACCACTTCTTAACTATCTGAGAATAGAGTTCAATAGAGAGTTTGGGATGAATCTATGTGCAGGAGATAGTTTGACTACATGGAGCCCCATCGAAGATAGTTTATGATCGTGATTCTCACTTTACATCCTAGCTATTGAAGCTATTATAGGAGGCTTTGGGACCTAGATGTTCATAATAATAGTGTTTCACCCCCAAACAAATGTCTAAATTGAGCGGACCATTCAGGTTCTGGAGGACATGTAGTAGGAATACATGTTAGACTTTGGCCATAGTTGGTAGGATCACCTACCACTGGTGGAGTCTGCATAAAACAACAACTACCATTCCACCATTGGTATGGCACCATTCAAGGATTTGATTAGGCGAACCTGAAGTTCACCACTTTGCTGGACTGACCCAGGGGAGTCCATACTCATGGGACCAGAGTTGGTGAAAGCTACTTTATATATTGTAAAGATCATCCATAAGTGGATAAAGACTACATAGAGCTATCATAATTCTTATGATAATAGTAGACAGAGTCCCTTGGAGTTTAAGGAAGGAGACTACATGTTACTTTAGGTTTCACCTCAACATGGACTAAGGAGATTTGGTTGGGGTGAAAAATTATCTCCAAGGTTCATGAAACCTTTCCAGATACAATGTAGAGAAAGTGAGGTGGAATATCACTTGTGTCTACCTCCACAATTATATTTGGTACATGATGTCTTCCACGTGTCATATCTAAGGATGTACGTGCATGACCCATTCCAAGTCATCGGCTGGGGAGAGCTGGGAATTGAGGATAAAGCAACTTTTGTTGAGTACCTGGTGAAGATCAAGGATCGGTAGGAGATGATCATTCATGGATGATTGATTATTTTGATGTGTGTCTGGTGGCCGTACCATAATCTCTAGGAGAGCACATGGGATAAGGAGGCTCAGATTCATTCTCAGTACCATCATCAGTTTTAGTAGCCCTTGTTTTGGATTTTTGGGGATGTAAAGCCCCAAGGTGGGGAGATTGTAACATCTTTTATTTTCCATGTATTATTTTTGGATATTATGTGGATTGATTTGGAGACTAGGATATAAGAAGGTGTGTGATTATGAGGCCCGGTGTGCCCAGAATAAATTTTTGAAAAATATTAAAATATTTAATAGAACGCACACGCAGTTTTCTAGAAAAAGTGTGATAACTCTTAAACTATTTTCTAGATAAGAAATACGTGGTCACCATTGTGTTTAGAATAGAGAATTTATCTTATGTGTGAACTAACTTTAGTTGGAATGGGTCATTTGTGAAAACTCTATGACTAAACGTGAAAGTAATAAAATAATTTAATAAATTTTTTTTAACGAAGTGAATTGGAAAACTTTAAATGTATCCATATGTCAGAATTCTAGGGTTAGCCTCGTAACCTTGGAACCACAAGAGGATCATTGGAGAGAGCTATAGTAATCCTTTCCTAGGAATGAAAATGGATCTTGGATCGATGATGAAGCATCGATCTTTCTTTGTCAATAATCGATCCAAATCGAGGCCAGATGTTGTTTGTGTATTTTTATCCCTATTTGATTATCCCATGAAGAACGTGAGTCAATCCTTCTAATACGATTGATTTTTGGATCAAAGGTTGATTTTAATATTGTGATTTATCTTCATTGGGGTGGAACTGATATTAATTGGTATATTAATAATTGTTTTTTGTTCATCATTCTAATGACATCAAATCAAGACCAACCCGAACAATGTTCGAGATTTGTTACTCAAACCTTGTATTGTGATTTTATTCTTCATTCCTCACATTTTCATCACAAAAATTTCTTTTGATAGGGGGTTTGATAAATCCTTGATAACAAATCTTCTAAAAAAATATTCTTGATGCAATTTATTGATTCAAAGGGAATGGATTTGGGATCAAAATCACATTTGAGGTGCGATACAACGGGAGATCGAAAACTTATCAAAGATAGAAAGAGATCTAACAACAGTTTTAGTGAAGGGGAGGTGCATTGATCAGGTGTCATTTCCCGAGAAAATTGGATGGTCAATACTGATACCACCACCAAATTGGCTCTGGTGAGCGGAAAGGCTGGATCCGGTAGGCGAGTGGTGTTAGCAGCCTAGGGAGAGCGATGGAGGTGTTTGGTGAGGTCGAGGAGGTCATGAGAGGCTGATGGGGTGGCAGATCAAAGTGTATTTTAGATGAGGCAGGCAGTGTTGCATACATTAGTCCATGAATTATGTTGGTCTAGGAGAATGTCGGTGCGATGGAGTAGGGTGGTGGCAGGTAACCAGTCCGGGCGAGAGAGGGACGGCGACGGTCCAACGAACGACATGTGGCGGCATGGCTAGAGGCAAGCGGGGTGGCTAACGCTACAACCCTAACCCCCTTTTTTGCATGTGATAGAGGAGGGTGGTGTGGGGGTGGGTTTAATTATAATTAAATTAATAATAATAATAATAATAAGAATAATAATAATAATAATATTAAACATTTATCCACCGTAACTCCCCCATTGAGTGTCCAATTCACGCATTGTTATTGGTGATAGGACTATATCATATAGACAACCATTTTAAGACCAGTGATGGATACCTTTTTTGGGTTTGTGGATGAGGTACTAGAAATGACCAAATAATAATAATATATTATTATTAATAAAACATTGATCCCCCATAACTCCTGCATGCGATGTCCAATCGATTTTCCATCAGCAACGTTATGAACCTGATGTTGTGGTGGAAATTTTGAGACCAACTTTAGGTTTTTTAATTGAGATCATGGTGTGATCCCCAAGAATCTTGGTTCAGCGTGTTGCGATGAAATGTGACTTTTTCACCCGGTGTCTAACTTTGACAAATGAATAGTCAATTCCATGCATTTTTCCATGAGGATCGCAATGGTATGATCTGTATATTTTATTTTGGGATTGGGATGTGGGCACCAAGAGACACTATTCATGCGTAATGCTGTGAAATGCACCTTCTTCATTGGGTTTCCGATTCGGGTGAATGAATAGTCAATCTTGTGTGGTTTTCCATGAGGATCACAATGGTGTGATTAGTTTTGAAATTCGAGACCTTTTGAAGAGGCATATAAGTGTAATTAAATTTTTTCTTTTCAAACCAATGAAGATCCCCGCATTTTTGTTAGGATTTTTCTAGACCCAAACATTAGCAGTGGAAGACTTAATGAGACACGCTATGTACTCCCATTGAGAGTGCTTGAAGCTTTTCAGTTTTCTAGTTTGGACCAGTATAGGTTGAGTGCATTCCCTTGGTCCTTTACTCAAGGGTTCAGTATGACATTGAATCCACATCACTAGATTGTAATCCCCTATAGAAGCCAAGTCTTAGATAAAGTATGGTATCCCTCCCTGAGATTGGAATGAAACCCTCTATCACCCCTAGTGGAGTTTGTGATATCGTGTGACCTCCATGAGCAAGGAATTGATCCTCCATCTAGAGCGCCACATTGATAGGTTTTTTGGAATCCCCCAATGATTCTAGGAATGACCCCCGATGTAGCAGGTTGATCCAAATTAGGTATGTGGTATCCTCCAATCAGTTTTGGAAGAGATTCATAGTGTCCCCCAGTTAGTTCTAGGCATGGCCCCCTCTTGGTGTATCATAGCATTCCTTGAACAATGTGCTCTATTTGGGTAGGCTCCAAACAATCTAGAACAATTCTTAGAGTTTCTCTATTGATATCATTACTCGAAGAGTGAGTTCTCCCAGAACGAGCATGCTTTGAGCATAATCCTATGGATGACAGTTGGTTATGTCCACCTGATGGCATGGTTTTTCTCTTTAGTATATCTGGATATTATTATTATATGTGGTGTATGCATATACCAGTGTAGAGGTGACTGTACTTCTTTTATTGTATTGCTCTGTGGTTTTGGGGTGTCCTATTGAGTATTGTTATACTCATCCATGCACGGGCTTTTCCCACACATGTCATGTCTTTTGGAGATGATTGACCTTTTGATGGAGTCCTAGATGGACCAGAACCATATGGTTCTTAGTGAGAATGAATAGACCAAGGTTTATTCCTATGGATTTCAGAGAGAAGTCCCTATACCTTTACTTTTAGGTTGGAATTGTGCTACAGAATCTTTGTGGCAGGATTGTTTTTTGACCTATTTACTTTTCTGTACTTTTATTGTCTCACTCTATTATGGGATCTTCGATGTATACATGCATCCCTTCATTTATTTTACATTTCATCATTTTTTGGATTGGAGATGTGTGCATGTGTACATGTAATTTAGGCTAATGCCTCCTATTTTGGGATATGCCTACTCGGTGCTAGTCACCAGCCCTTGGCCCATTGAAGGTGGTATTTGGGTAGTCATGACACGGGCCCCTTTGGTATGGGTCGTTATAGAGTGGTATTAGAGTGGACATTTCTACTTTAGGACTGGGAGTCTATGAGGTTGGTTTGGGGTAACAGTGTTGAGTGTTTCAAGTTTAGATTTCAGGCTAGGGACTCCAATATTTGTGCGGAGACCAATATATCCATGCAAAAGGACTCGAATAACATGATTTTTGACTTATTACATGAAAAAACTAATTATAAGTATAACAATGGCACATGAATCATATAAGAATGATAGAGATTTCCATGTTTTTCTTGAGTCATATTCTGAGATATAATCAGTTGACCGTGGTACATTTTGTTTTATTTCGAGATGTCTCCATATAGACAAATAGATAGGATTCCACCATATGATCATTAGAATGATTCATCTGTTGATGAGGCATTGATATAGGTATTTGACCAAATATAGCACCTATAGGTGGTGAACCATCCATACCACCACCTGTAGAGCAGTACATAGTACTCATAGTCACTACTGGAAATTGCACCTATACCCACGGTTTGAAACCGTGGGTATAGCCCTTGAAACCGTGGGTATAGGGTATACCCACGGTTTCGCCAACCGCGGGCTGGAATGCCGTCGCAATAGCCCTATACCCACGGTTTTTTAAAAACCGTGGGTATAGACCCAGAAATTTTTATATTACCCACGGTTCATTGAACCGTAGGTATATATGTATACCCACGGTTTTATAACCGTGGGTATAGTTTTTTTTGCAGCTCCGGTATATATGTATACCCACGGTTTTATAACCATGGGTACAGTTTTTTGCAGCTCCAGAATATACCCACGGTTCACTTGAACCGTGGGTATATATGTATTCCCACGGTTCTATAACCGTGGGTACAGTTTTTTGCAGCTCCAGAATATACCCACGGTTCACTTGAACCGTGGGTATATATGTATTCCCACGGTTTTATAACCGTGGGTACACATGTTTCCAGCGCCAGAATATTTCCACGGTTCAAATGAACCGTGGGTATTTGCAATGTCCCCCGCATCAACGCAGGCCTGGCAGCAGGCTCTGCAATTCTACCTGAAGACAAAATATAAGAACAAAATATAAGAACAAAAAGTATGCAGCTTGGAATTGAGAAAGTTCCGCCAAGTTCTGTTTTCCGCTTAACAAATTTCTGATCATCCTACATGGAACAATGTGCAAGTTAAAAATAAGTCTAATTATAGGCATTGAAAACATTACATGGCTATAGCTTGAAACCGCAGGGAAAAAATGAAGCAATACAGATACTACCAGCACAATGGGAATAATGGATATTGCATTAAAGATGTTCAACAAGAATAGTGATTTGGAGACATGAATTTCATAATAAAAGAAACTTGCAAGCTGCACAGCATAAATTAAATTGCATTAAAACATCAATAAAAGCCATGGAAATGAAAACATCTAGCAAAAATTTGTGCCATCCCCCCCTGCTAGCCCCCCCGCCAGCTCCCCCCCTACCCACTGCTTGTCCCCCTGCCAGCCCCCCCTGCCACCTGCTTGTCCCCCTGCCAGCCCCCCCTGCCCCTTGCTTGTCCCCCGCCAGCCCCCCCTGCCCACTGCTTGTCCCCCTGCCAGCCCCCCCTGCTTGTACCCCTGCCAGCCCCCGCCCCCCCTTCCCCTGCCAGCCCCCCCTCCCCCCTGCTTGTCCCCCTGCCAGCCCCCCCTCCCCCTGCTTGTCCCCCTGCCAGCCCCCCCCCCCTTCCCCCTGCTTGTCCCCCTGCCAGCCCCCCCTGCTTGTCCCCCTGCCAGCCCCCCCTGCCACCTGCTTGTCCCCCTGCCAGCCCCCCCTGCTTGTCCCCCTGCCAGCCCCCCCGCCCCCTGCTTGTCCCCCCACCCAGCCCCCCCTGCCCCCTGCCAGCCCCCCCACCCTGCCCCCTGCTTGTCCCCCCCTGCCAGCCCCCCCCCACCCTGCCCCCCCTGCCCCCTGCTTGTCCCCCTGCCAGCCCCCCCCCCCCCCCCCCCCCCCCCCTGCCCCCTGCTAGGCCCCCTGTCAGTCCCCTGCTAGGCCCCCTGTCAGTCCCCTGCTAGTCCCCCTGCCCCCTGATCTGATAACCACAACATCTTCAGCACTGCCAGATTCAGGTTTAACAGGTACCAATTCACCAATTCTGACATGTTTAGCAGCATGAGATAAGACAGGAACATACTGAACTACATCAGATTTACAGACCATGTTTAGCACCCCTTCCCCCTGCTGGACACCCCCCTGCGGGCCACAAGCATTCGGCCCAACCGGATCGGGCAACACCAATCCAACAAAATCCTCATCCGCGACAGTTGCAGGCTACAAGCATTCAGTAGGGATTAATGGAAGAAATCAACATTAATGGAAGCATGAGAAAAACTCACATGATCCTAAAACTAGAAGGATTCATGTGAAAGGGGTGCCCCAAGGCAAGGTATGTACTGAAAATGCTTGCAGGGACAGTCCAAGCAGCAAGGTGATTTGGAGAAAGAAAAATCAACCTATAGTGAAAAGAAAAATCCTTGGTGGTAAAGCTGTCCAAGGAAAAACAGGTTGTGTTTTGGGTTGTGAAGAAGAGAACAAACCTAAAGAAGTGGAGACACAATCCATGGGGTAAGTGTGCTCACAAAGCATATATTTTAGAGCTGAAAACAGATCTGGTTTAGAGCTGGAAGTTGCATGCAGCAATGGTATCAATTCATGCTAAAAGTGGACACCCCAGGACAGACCCCCCCCAAACCCAGACCCCCCAGGACAGACCCCCCCCAGACCCTGGACACCCCAGGACAAACGCCCCCCCCCCCCTCACTGGACCCCCTAGACACCCCATGGACAGACCCCCCCCAAACCCAAACCCACTCCCCACCCTTGACACCCCCCTGCACCCCCAGTACCACCTGCACCCAGCCCCCCCCCCCAGGATATTATTTGACATTACATCTACAATTGGAATTCCCATCAAAATGGATAGAGCAACTGAGGAGGCACATTATGGGTATTTTGCTAGAATAATGTTCATTTTGCTAGAGTTCTTCTAGAAGTGGACCTTAATTCCACCCTCATTGATCGGGTTGTGTTATCCACAAATGAAGATGACTTGTTTTTGAAAATTGAGTATGAACAACTACCTCCCCCCCTGCCCCCTACTAGCCCCCCCTGCCCCCTGCCAGCCCCCCCTGCCCCCCGCCAGCCCCCCCCCCCCCCCCGCCAGCCCCCCCCTACCCCCTACCAGTCCCCCCTGCCTGGACACCCCCCCTGCCCCCTGCCAGCCCCCTCTGTCCCCCAGCCAGCACCCCCCTGTCCCCATGCCAGCCCCCCTGCCAGCCCCCCCCTGCCCCCTGCTTGTCCCCCTGCCAGCCCCCCCTGCCCCCTGCTAGTCCCCCCGCCAGCCCCCCTGCCCCCTACCAGTCCCCCCCTGCCTGGACACCCCTCCCCCCTGCCTGGACACCCCTCCCCCTGCTTGTCCCCCCTTGCCACCCCCCTGCTAGTCCCCCCTGCCCCCTGCTGGTCCCCCCCTGCCCCCTGCTAGTCCCCCCCTGCCACCCCCTGCATGTCTCCCTGCCCCCCCTGCCAGCCCCTGCTTGTCCCCCTGCCAGCCCCCCCTGCCCCTGCCAGCCCCCCCTTCCCCCTGCTTGCCCCCACCCCCTGGCCCCCTGCTTGCCCCCCCCCCCCATGCCCCCTGCTTGTCCCCCTGCCAGCCCCTCCATGCCCCCTGCTTGTCCCCCTGCCAGCCCCCCCTGCCCCCTGCTTGTCCCCCTGCCAGCCCCCCTGCCCCCTGATTGTCCCCCTGCCAGCCCCCCCTGCCCCCTGCCAGCCCCCCCCCCCCACCCTGCCCCCTGCTTGTCCCCCTGCCAGAGTTCTTCTTTATTGGTTCATTTCTTGAAGCATTCTTAATTGAGTTTGTAATGTTCATGTTATATAGCATCAACGAAATGGTATTTTGGTTAGATAACAGGGATACAGGCTGTTCATAATAGTTCATATTATCTACAGATTTAGCACCAACAAAATTTAAATTAATAGAATGAAGAGTAGGTGTACCTGGGTCCTTTGAATCATCTATATTCTGCATCTTGATAGCGTCCAGATCTAATGGAAGGGGCCTCTGCCCGATGGGTTCAAAATGTGCCTGCATTAGCGTGGGGTCTTGTACAGAGGTTGTGCTTCCTTTTGTATGTTTTATAGGTTCCAGTGTCAAGGTACCTTGTTTATCAATGTTAGTGTGTTTTGTTTGTGCCTTAGCCTAAAGAGACTTTAGACTAATATGAGGATTCCTATTTTTTATAGGACAACCAGTGGTATGAATGACGTTTAGATTAGTGGAGAGTTTTCTGGTTTTTATAGCAGTGCCAGTGGCATCCAGAGTTTTAGAGTCATAGGTGTAGTGAGTAGAGGAAAAAGAACCTAAACCGTTTGTCTGATTGTTTGACTCATTTATTATCTCTTGGTTTGGTGTGAAATTCAGTCAAAAGCAGACATTGAATTTCTATCACAACAGGCTGATCCGGTTCAGATGACATGTGCAGAGGATGAGGATGATCTGGTTCGGACAACATGAAAGGATGTTTTCTCAGAAGATTTAAAGAAATGAATGCTAATATGTGATGAATAGAGGATTGGATGACCCCTGATATACCTAATTCGGTGAGGTTTGGAGATCTAGAAATGTGTAGGAATACCTAGAGGAATAAAATATGCCAGACAATTCCAAACCAATGTTTTCAGTTGAATTGAGCTTTTGTAACACCTGCTATGCACGTTTTGTGGAAAGATGGATGAGAGGCAGCGCTGAGAGGAGATATAGTTTAGGAATGAGGAAATACGAAAAATTATAGAGCTAACCATTCAATGTTTCTCTAAGGAGGAGTAACTGCCGCAGGGTGTCGTCCTGGAGCAGGGCCAAATCACGGCGTGACCGCGGCGTGACCGCGGCGTGACCGCGGCGTGACCGCGGAGTGACCGCGGCGTGACCGCGGCGTGACCGCGGCGTGACCGCGGCGTGACCGCGGCGTGACCGCGGCGTGACCGCGGCGTGACCGCGGCGTGACCGCGGCGTGACCGCGGCGTGACCGCGGCGTGACCGCGGCGTGACCGCGGCGTGACCGCGGCGTGACCGCGGCGTGACCGCGGCGTGACCGCGGCGTGACCGCGGCGTGACCGCGGCGTGACCGCGGCGTGACCGCGGCGTGACCGCGGCGTGACCGCGGCGTGACCGCGGCGTGACCGCGGCGTGACCGCGGCGTGACCGCGGCGTGACCGCGGCGTGACCGCGGCGTGACCGCGGCGTGACCGCGGCGTGACCGCGGCGTGACCGCGGCGTGACCGCGGCGTGACCGCGGCGTGACCGCGGCGTGACCGCGGCGTGACTGCGGCGTGACCGCAGCGTGACCGCAGCGTGTTGGCCCGGTCCAGCGACATCCGCGGGGCAACATCTTCCAGTTAGTTTCAAATAGGATGATATGGATGGCATGAGAGGATGTTTTCTCAGAAGATTTAAAGCAATGAATGCTAATCTGTGGTGAATAGAGGATTGGATGACCCCTGATATACCTAATTCGGTGAGGTTTGGAGATCTAGAAATGTGTAGGAATACCTAGAGGAATAAAATATGCCAGACAATTCCAAACCAATGTTTTCAGTTGAATTGAGCTTTTGTACCACCTGCTATGCACGTTTTGTGGAAAGATGGATGAGAGGCAGCGCTGAGAGGAGATATAGTTTAGGAATGAAGAAATACGAAAAATTATAGAGCTAACCATTCAATGTTTCTCTAAGGAGGAGTAACCGCCGCAGGGTGTCGTCCTGGAGCAGGGCCAAATCACGGCGTGACCGCGGCGTGACCGCGGCGTGACCGCGGCGTGACCGCGGCGTGACCGCGGCGTGACCGCGGCGTGACCGCGGCGTGACCGCGGCGTGACCGCGGCGTGACCGAGGCGTGACCGCGGCGTGACCGCGGCGTGACCGCGGCGTGACCGCGGCGTGACCGCAGCGTGACCGCAGCGTGTTGGCCCGGTCCAGCGACATCCGCGGGGCAACATCTTCCAGTTAGTTTCAAATAGGATGATATGGATGGCATGAGAGGATGTTTTCTCAGAAGATTTAAAGCAATGAATGCTAATCTGTGATGAATAGAGGATTGGATGACCCCTGATATACCTAATTCGGTGAGGTTTGGAGATCTAGAAATGTGTAGGAATACCTAGAGGAATAAAATATGCCAGATAATTCCAAACCAATGTTTTCAGTTGAATTGAGCTTTTGTACCACCTGCTATGCACGTTTTGTGGAAAGATGGATGAGAGGCAGCGCTGAGAGGAGATATAGTTTAGGAATGAGGAAATACGAAAAATTATAGAGCTAACCATTCAATGTTTCTCTAAGGAGGAGTAACCGCCGCAGGGTGTCGTCCTTCTTGTCCCCCTGCCAGCAACAGATGGAAAACATATTCAGCACAAAAGTGATCGGAAATGCCAACCAAATGAAAGAAGCTAGATTAAAACCAATAACCAACGAGCAGGAAAAAAAAATTGGACATTAATAATGCATGTGTGTTCAATGATTCCAATATCTAAAGTGTGTTTCAGCTAGACTCTTAACTCAAAGAAGAATTCACATCGATGAGTCATGCATGAATAAGCTCAAATGACGTGTTAGATTGGCACATAGATTTGTCAGCTCACCTTGATAAAGATCGAATGGCAAACCACTGATTGGTAATCATACTTTAATTTGCTACAGTCTGTACATGCAACAAATAAAACCATGAATTATTATTAATGAATATATAAGACTCATAAGCAATGAAATGTCATATAGAAATTTTGTTATTACTACATGACAATAAAATACTAAAGTGCAGATTAAAATGCAGAATAAAAAGCCTGAATATGATGATAAGAAATACCAGTCAGTTTCTTCTCCATGCTTGTAAATTGAAGGCATTCATTCCATCAGCCCATGCACATTCACCAATATTTTGGTTCATCGCTATGCTGGGATGAGAACAATCAAAGTATGTCTAAAAACTCTTAGACATGACCCACAAAAATCAATATACAGTGGAGTCAATAGTTAAAACATATCACCTGCATTCATATGTTGGATGAAAAGGGGGTCAACTCCATGATTTTACGACCAATAACCTGCATTCATATAGTGTGTAAATGCAAATGAAAAATGATGCATGGTAGGGAGGTTTATTCCACAATTTTAGGAAAACATACCTGTTGTAGAGATCTCGCACTTATTAGTGCAGGATTCCCACTGCCCAGCCCCTCCCCCCCCCTCCCTACTGCCCTCCCCACTGCCCAGCCCCCCCCCCCCCCCCCACTGCCCACCCCCCCCACTGCCCAGCCCCCCCCCCACTGCCCAGCCCCCCCCCACTGCCCAGCCACCCCCCCCACTGCCCAGCCACCCCCTCCCCCCTGCCCAGCCCCCCCTCCCCCCTTGCCCAGCCACCCCCTCCCCTCCCCACTGCCCAGCACCCCCCCTCCCCCCCTGCCCAGCCACCCCCTCCCCCCCTCCCCCTCCCCCTCCCCCTCCCCCCCTGCCCAGCCCTCCCCCCCTGCCCAGCCCCCCACTGCCCAGCCCCCCACTGCCCCTCCCCCCCTACCCAGCCACCCCCTCCCCCCCTGCCCAGCCCTCCCCCCCACTGCCCCTCCCCCCCACTGCCCAGCCCCCCACTGCCTAGCCCCCCACTGCCCCTCCCCCCTCCCCCTCCCCCTCCCCCCCCCCTGCCCAGCCCTCCCACTGCCCAGCCCCCCTGCCCACCCCCCCCACCTCCCCCTGCAGAAAGTTCATGAAAAAACAAGGAGTAAACAGAATGGCATGTGAAAATTACCTAAATAACTGACAAATAACACCCCTGATGAAAACATAATCCAAAATGCATTTCATTGCATAAAGAAATTCACATACAAGCAGTCCACCAATTCAAAAAAAAAACATTAAACTCCAACACACGTCTCTCTGCTAAGTCAAAAATGGAGGGGATTAATATCCCCCCCATCGCCATCACTGTCATCCTCATGTCCAGCATCATCATCATCAGCAGCAACATCGACATCAACATCATCACCAACCGCACCGTCAGCATCATCATCAGTAATCTCATCACCAACAACATCATCAGCAACATCCTCGTCAGCTCTATCGCCACCACCGTTATCGCCACTAGGACCCTCATGGGAATCACCCGAGGCATTATTTAAAGAGCGCATTGATTTCATACATGAATGAAAAGTGGAAGCAACCTCTGATGGTAGTGACTGACTCAAAACTGACAGAGCTTTCATGAAATGTTCATTCATCAGCTTACTTTTTTCACGCTCCTCTAATACTATTTTCTTTGTCGCAGCTAATTCAGCACGCGCACTTTCCAACTCAGAGGCCTTAGAGGAGCCTGATGATGACCAATACCTAGAGGGGACAATGTTTTTTCCTGGTCTACAACGGACTCTTCCTGGATGCTCCACACCTAACACCTGACTGAAATGATCATTTGGCCCTAAGTTGTCAGCTTCCTTCTCATCCATGGCCTCCAAGGCAGACTGTTGAAATTATAAACATATTAAATTATGAATTTCGTATAAATGTTTGAAATATAAATAAACAAACTTACAATTTTATCTTGTGTTTGTGAATTAACTACAGTTCCATCTTTTTTTTTCCTACTGAAGCAGAATAATTTGGCACGAGGTACAGGACCTTCAATGCCCAATTCAGCTTGCTGCATATAAGAAGTGCACAAATTTGAATTACAACCATATATGATAAATGCAAAATATTGGATTGAAGTGAGTTGCAACAAAGACCCACAAACATTGAGGTAAAGACATGGACTATCCAAGGGAAAGCATGAATAAGTTATGATGACATGTTATAAATAAAGACATTATTTTAATTCAGATGAACGTACCAGCCGCTTCTCTTTATCGGGCATTGTAGTGCGCCCCAATGTGTGTAGATATGTCATTTCATCTTTGTTTTTTTTGTTTTTCGCTGACACTTCCTAAGAAACAAAAAAACAATACAAGTAATAAAAATTAAATTTTATATAAAAAACAGTAAAGATGGGTAGTACCTTATACTGTTCAGTATTCCAATGTGCGGTCATTTTTTGATATTGACTTTTTGGACAGTCAGGGTTTGTGGGTACACCCTCTAACTCAGTACCCACTCTGCTCCTCCAACCAATATGTAACTCATACTTGTATGACCGCCAATACTCTCCAAGATCACTCAACCTAGCAGCTTTGGAAGCTTCACTGTTAGGAAAGTTAAATCGACTCTGCAACAAACATGTTAAGTCATATAAATACATTACTAATATCAATATAAATTTATAAAATTTTCGTACCCATATCTGCGCCCATGCCCTATCCTTGATGTCGGCACTGATATGTCTCCATGAGACCGGTTCCACCGGAACGATATCATGATATTTGGCTAAAGTAGCCATGAAACTTCTACACTCCTTAGCATTTTTACCTACCATTTGATTTTGAGAATTGTAATCCACCATAATCTGAGTTTCACGATTCCAAGCATCCCTCATTTGAGTGCGCCCACGTCGCCTACTAGAAGATCCCACTAAATAAGATAAGAGGTGATAAGAGAAGAGTTAGGTGACAATACAATAGAAAAAAAGTGAAATGCAATAATTTGAAACATTTATAATAAAAAAACCTGAGGCAGGCTCCTGAATAGGCTGTGAGGCATCCGTAGACTGTGCTGGATCAGCATCCTCCGAAGGAAGTATCTGTTCCACAGCATGCTCCGGCTGATCTTCATGAACAGGAGTGGAAACTGAAGGAACAGACTCAATATGTGTAGGATGGATGGTAGGAAAAGGATGTGGCGTAGACATGTCAGAATATGCATAGTAGGTCTGGGGATACATGAATGGATATGAAAACTGTGCAGGTGAGAACATCGGTCGAGTCGGCGTGGACATGGAATGGGAAAAAGAGGGTAAACGGGATGATGATGGCGGCATGTATGGGAACATCCCAGGGGTCTCAAGCGGAGGGCGGACATGTGTGGTAGATGGGATGTCCACTAATGGGTCAGTGTGGGGAGTGGTAAGACGGGAGCTCCGCCTAGGTCTAGGAGGATCCCTACTCGGTCCCATACTGGGAAGAGGATTCTCTGGAGTTACATGTCCCTAAATAATTGGATCAAAAATATGAACTTGATATTATTTGTAATGAAGAAGATAAATATTTAAATTAATATACTCACTGAAGACAACTCGCGCTCACGTCTAACAGGATCAACATCAAATAATCTCTTCCTGCGAGATTCTGTAGTTTTCTTCATAATCTGCATAAGAATGAAATAAATATTTTTTAGCAACAATTTTTACAAATCATAGATACTACTTAAAAAATGTCATAACATCTTTCAGTAATGATAATTTACAACCAAGTTATACAATTTTTAAAACCACATTTTAAAACCACTTTTCTGAATTGAAAGAAATAGAATTAAATGAAACGAAACCAAACATTACTAAAACAGACATATCATTTCAAACTAAAAGTAAATTAAAGTAATTAAATTAGTACCAACCTGAGAAACTCACGTCAAGGTAAACTGAATGAACTCTGAATATATATGGTTGCTTTTATATATTACCCTCCACTACCTCAGGTTCAACATCATCCCTCACAATGGGACAATTTGTGTCATCAAATGCAATATTTTGGCTATCACCGATGGGGGCGTCAATGGTGAAAATTTCATCCCCAGCATCATGAAAAATATGTCTTGGGATTACTTTATTAATGACACCGTAATCAGGGTTCAGATGATCTTTCACATAAAACACTTGTTTTGCCATTGATGCCAAAATGTATGGTTCATCGGTATGCAGGAATCGACTCATGTCAATAACTCTAAATACGCAATCATCAATAAATGTGCCATGGCGCGTCATTGAATCAAACCATTTACATTGCATCATAGTGACTCGACCTCGAGAGTAGTAATCCAATAACAATATTTTCTCAACCAGTCCATAATAATACACATCTTCATATCGAGGTCGACTATCAGATGCACTGGCATAACAATCCGTTCTAGCAATTAACATAACGCCATCATGCTGTGTTCTCATTTTCACCGCTTTATCAGTTGTAACAAATTTGTATCCATTGATTATTAAAGATTTGCAGTCACGAACCAAAGAATTGGGACCAAAAGCCAACGCTCTTAATTCTTGAGAAATGAAGTCAGCAGGTAAACTCAATACCTGGAATACATGAGTAATATAATTAAATATATATCTATATTTTAAGGTATTTAATGTAATGGTCATACCTTTTATTTCAACCAAGCTGGGAACTCTTGGCTATGCATAGCCTCTCTCCTTCTCAACGGCAAAGACCGATGAACTCTACTTATAATTTGTTTATGTTCTCTACATAAAATGACAATAAAAGTATAAGGTATATGTGATATGATATCATATGAGATAACATATATATATTCAAATTACTTACTTGATATAGGCATCGAACAAACCACAATTAAACAAGACTGTACGATGTGCCATATTCCGCTCTTCAGAGCTCAATGTAACCAATGTATATGACCCGACAATTCCACCTGTTTGGGGAAGAGATGGAAACGAGGGTTGAATTTCCTCATACTGCTCATCTTCATTTCTCATTGGTCGATTATGTCTTGTGCTCACATCAGACAAATACATTGAACAAAAATCCATACATTCTTGGGCCAGATAACTCCTCACAATGGAACCTTCAAGATAATTCTTATTTCGGACATATGATTTCATTGTGCACATATTTCTTTCAGTGGGATACATCCACCGAAAAGCAACTGGTCCCCCAAGAAGTGTCTCAGTTGGAAGATGAACTGTTAAATGCAGCATGCAAGTGAAAAAGGATGGAGGAAATTTTTTTTCCAACTCACACAGAATTAATGGTGCCTCTTGCTGCATTTTTATCAACAATGATTTGGATAACCTTTTAGCACAAAGGTCTCTAAAAAAATGACACAACCGAATCACTGCCACCCTTACATTATTGGATAGCAAATGTAGAATTGCTATTGGAATCAATTCATGAAGAAGGATGTGGTAATCATGAGTTTTTAGGGATTTCAATTTCAAATGTCTTCTGTTGACTCGTTTAGATATGTTGCTGGAATAGCCGTCTGGAACCTTAATATTCTCCAATACTGCCAGAAATTGATCTTTCTCTGCCTGTGTCATCACATAAGAAGCACAGGGAACTTTCCATTTGTTTTCACCGATACAAACAGGATGTAGTTCTGGTCGAATACCCCAATCCAATAAATCCCGACGAGATCGGAAGTCATCTTTGGTCTTCCCCTTAATATTCAAAAGAATTGAAAGCAACATTTCACATATATTTTTCTCAATATGCATTACGTCTAAACAATGACGTAACAAATTAGTAGACTAATATGGAAACACAAAAAAAATACTTCTCTTTTTCCAATTGTAAATGACTTCAGTATCAGCATTCTTCCTCTTTCGAGATGTCAAATGACCTTTTCCTAATGAAAAGCTGAAATCTTTCAATTCATCAAGCACATCACTTCCTGACATACGTTGAGGTGGTTCTTCAGTGTCAACATTATTATCAAACCTCCGACGATTCTTCCTGTATTGATGATCCATTGGCAAGAATCGGCGATGCCCCATGAAACTGAAACTACGACGATATTTAAGCCTTCTCGATCGTGTATTCTTCATACAAACGGGACATGAAAGTTTTCCCTTCGTGCTCCACCCAGACATCATTGCATAGGCAGGGAAATCATTTATGGTCCATAGAAGGGCAGCACGCATCTGAAACGTATTCTTTGAAGAAGCATCAAATGTCTGCACACCTAAATCCCAAAGTTGTTTCAACTCTTTTATTAAAGGCTGCAAGTATACATCTATGTCATTACCAGGATCCGAAGGTCCAGATATCAGTATACTCAAGAAAGTGAAAGGTTTTTTCATACACATCCACGGAGGAAGATTATAAACATGAATAAAAACCGGCCACGTACTATGAGCAGTAAGCATCTGACCAAACGGATTAAAACCATCACATGATAGGCCCAATCTGACATTACGCACCTCAGCTGCAAAATCAGGATGTTGTGCGTCAAATGTCCGCCATGCTAATCCATCTGCTGGATGGACCAGCTCATCATTTCCTTTAATTCTCTCAACATCGTGCCATCGCATATTGGCTGAGATTTCTGGAGACATGAATAGATTTTGAAGTCTGGGAATCAATGGAAAGTGCCACATGACTTTCTGTGGCACACGAGACGGTGTTCCATCTGCATTTGTCTTCCATCGAGATGTACCACAGTCTTTACAGTCATTACGGTCAGCTGTTTCCTCCAAAAATAAACTGCAATCTTTCGGACAAGCATGGACTTTATTAGTAGCAAATCCAAGCTGCTTAATTAACTTCCATGCCATGTAATGATTTGAGGGAATATCTGCACCATCAGGAAGCAAGTCCTTCAAAAATGTAAGAATATAATCAATGGAAGTATTAGAAATCCCATACATAGTTTTCCCATGATATAACCGCATTAAAAATTCCAACTTGGTCATTCTAGTACATTCTTGGTATACTGGAGTTCTGGCATCATCCAATAAATTTTTCACTATGTCAACATCATCATTTTCAGCATTTTCCTCATGTGTACTGATATCATTGTCTTCTTGCACCGACATGCTATCTCTCTCGGAATGATGCACATATGGAAACCGATCAAATATCAAATTCTCCATGTCACTTCGTTCATTTCGTTTATGAACAGTCGAAGATTGACTCGTCTCTCCATGGTGAAACCAAACATTATAGTTTGCTTGAAATCCAAATTTCGTTAAATGGTAACTAACTTCTTCTCGTCTTAACCATGGTCTTCCAACACAATTATAGCAGGGACACTGTATACAACCTCCATCTGACGCATTGCTAAATGCAAAATCTAAAAAATTCTCCAAATTATTTTGAAACTCGGTTGAAATCCGATCGGTACGATACATCCAGCTTCTATCCATTCTATAACAAGAAAAAAAAATATCATTCAATCAACAATGTAAATCATATTTAAAAAAATCATTACAATCAATTTTATTATTAAATCAATCAAAGCATATTAGTAGCTAGCAAAACATATTTAATGACAAGTATTTAATGACAAGAGGAGTTCATGATTGAATAAGTAGGAAAAAAGAGAAAAAGGTCTTCCTTGAGATGTAAACTAAAGAAAAAAGTTAAAAAAGACACTCCACATGGAAAGTAGTGCAGGGGGAGGGAGAGGGTTGGTTGGTGAAGCAGGGAAAGGGGGAGGGGCCAGTGCAGCAGGGAAAGTGGGAGGGGGAGGGGCTGGTGGTGGGGCTGGGGAAGCATGGGGTAAGGGGATGGTGGGGGTGCAATGTGGGGGGGGGGGGAGGGGCTGATGTAAGGGAAGGGGGGAGGGGGAGGGGATGGCTGGTGTAGTGGGGGGGGGGGGGGTAGGGGCTGGTGGGGGGGATGGGCTGGTGCATGGTAGGGGGAGGGGCTGGTGCAAGAGGGGGGAGGGGGAGGGGCTGGTGCAGGGGGAGGGGATGTTGCAGCAGGGGGTTAAGGGAGGGGCTGGTGCAAGGGAAGGGGGAGGGGGAGGGACTGGTGCAGTAGAGGGAGGGGGAGAGGTTGTGTAGGGCAGGGGGGGCTGGTGAGTCTCCCCATACGTTAGAGGTTTTTGACTTGTAGTGAGGGTCTCGAGAGGTGATAGTGGGGACTATACCCTCTTATCACATATACACAGTGGTAAAATTAAATAAATAACAATCAAAAATGAAAGAGGTAGTAAATAATGACAAAGCAGCATAAGATAAATATTATTATAACTGAATTAAAGTGGTCAATGGTAGTTTAAACAACAGATGAATGCATGACATGGTAATGATACATATCTAAAAGTAGTAAACATTACATCATTATTTTCAATAAAATAAAAAAAATAATAAAGTCACATCAAAACCCCCATGGGCGATCTCCTTGAGCATCCCGAGATCCAACTCAGTCCTTTTCTCCTAACTCTAGTTACAAGCATACATTGAAAAGCAAGGTCCAAGGTCCTAAGAAAATGAAAGTATACTCGAGTATCCCAATGTAATAGCGGCCTGAGTAGGGTGTGAGATATAAATAATAATAGGATGGAACCACTGATGTCCAGCCCAATCTAGATAGTGCAGTATAAAATATATAGTTCACTGGTATATAGAATAATAATAGAGAGATAAATAAACATCACCCGTACAGGTTCCTATGGGACACATAGCAGTTATACCTTCTTTAGCCTTTGACTGGTGTCAGAATGTGTAACCATTTGCATTAATCAATTTTATCCAGTTTAAATATAATTTATATGAGAAAGATATTGAGGTTCTAAGATGTGAGAAGAAAACATGTAATGATATTTAATAATGAAGTTCCAAGGTTATAACCAAGGAAACATAGACCTCAAGTGTCAACAACTTAGTAATAACTATAGCCTCACATGGGGTAAGAGTGTAATCCAAGGATAACAGTCCAACTAATTCCACAATAAGAGGACTATCTAGTCTAAGAAGTTCATCCAAGGTAAAATGGGTCTAAGAAAAGATTGGGCTAGGATTTAACCATGGCACCTACTTGTCAATTCTGGAACCAAGGAGTGTATCTAAGGAATCTTGTTGTAATACATGAGGGATTATATGGTGTCATACCAGGCATCTAAAGTTAGACAAGGATCAGGTTCTATATAGGTCTCAACCTAAGAAAGTTGTATCCTTGAATTCGGAATAGGGTCCTTGAGTGCTCAAGGCTTTCTCTCAAGTATCCAAGGTGAGCTTGAGTCAGGCCACACCTACTTTGATATTGAATTCATATAATATTCCATTTGTTTCAAGCCTTTCCTTTTATTAGTGTGATAAGGCCAAGTAGCATGAAACCCTTTAATCAAGTAATAATTAATCAATAAGTCAATTTTGTTCAACCTTAGCCTTTCATTAGTGTGACAAGGCCATGTAGCTTGAAACCACTCATTTAATCCATTTAAGGCATTTTCAATAATCAAGGTTCACTCTGGTACCTTCCATTAACATGGTAAGGGGTTCTATGAATACGCAACATATTTTTCAATTACATCTAATACGGCTAATTCATGTACTTAGTATACTTTACAATTTCTATTTCACATTTAATTATTACATTGAAGCACTTACATTAGGCGGGTTAAATGTTGTGCATACAGGGTAATTTCCATTCTGAAATTCAAAAGATAATTCAAGCCATTTAATATAGAAAATCATACCCTTAGAAATTTAAATCTAAGGCTCACCGAATGGTGGCTCAAACATGTCAACATACTAAAATGAAAATTATGGGAAACAATTCTACATGGGTAATTCCAGTATAAAAACCGGTCAAAGAACTTAAACGGTTCCTTGGTTATTTAATCATTTAAAAAGGAAAACTTAGTTTTTTTAATTCCATTAGGGGTCATATATGACATAATTAAAACATAACATCAATTCATAAATAAATATCAGTACAACAAGACAATAAATCCTAAAAGTCTAATAATTGTTTTTTAACTTGAAGACAGCGCACCTCCGTTGGAGGGGTTTTAATATATAAACATGATATTTCTTATGAAACAATCATTTATTACCTTTAACTCTTAAATCATGAAACATACTAAATTCAAGATTAAGAGGAATTTAATCTAATGTATTCACTGCATTAACTAAAAACAAAGAAAAAGTGTAGTAAGAAACTAATTAATGCATTAATAAATTTGAGGAATTGGAAGGGTACCCTTCCTCAAAGAGGAACCAAGCCAACACCTGAAACTTGATAGATTTATAAACAACCACCCAGAACTGCTCAACATGTGTATGTACATACCTTCATATATACTATTTTAAGGCCAAAATAGTGCATCTTAGGATTATCAATGCTAAATTAATTTGGGGAAATATTCTCACTGGGTTTGATAATCAGGATATTTATATCATTCATCTTTTAGTATTCCATCATAAAAAAATGAAATTGCTTAAAAAAATTTAGAATCAAACCACTCCATTAACCTATGAATGCATCAACTGCTACCTTTGACTACAACACTAATTGATTATCAAGAGGTAATATGATGAAATTATGGGAAATCAACCAAGACTAAGAAATTACCAGGAAATCTGGGACTCCAGCATAAAAAAAATCACTACTGAGAAGGCCGGGAGGTCCAGGTCGTGAGCCGGGAGGCCGAGCCGGGAGTCGGGAGCCGGGAGTCGGGAGCCGGGAGCCGCGAATCGGGATCTGCGAGTCGGGAGCCGCGAGTCGGGAGCCGCGAGTCGGGAGCCGCGAGTCGGGAGCCGGGAGGCGGAGCCGGGAGTCGGAGCCCGGGGTTGGAGTCCGGGGAGGGGAGTCGGAGGCCGGGGAGGGGATTCGGAGAGGAGAGGGGAGGGTCGGGAGTCAGTGGTCGGGGAGCGGCGTCGCGGCTTGGGGAGGTAGGGTAGAGCTCGATGCGTCACGGATTTGAGGAGAGATTGAGGAGGAGCCCGATACAAGGGCTCGAAAAAAAAATTAATACCCACGGTTTTAATAAAACCGTGGGTATAAACAGCAAAAAAACATACTATCCCGACGGTTTAAAGAACCGTGGGAATAGGTGCGTGGGGATAGACCCCATTTCCAGTAGTGAGTACTAGCGGATGGGGTATCCAGGCTGAGCGCACTTCATGAGTTTTAGAAGAGGAGAACCCTCAGGTTCCGTTATGAGCCCGACACATAGGTGACTGAGGGCTGGCTTGAGGAGGTGACCCAAGTTTTTTGTCTATTCAGGACACTAGAATACTAGATGGTGGTCCTGGAACCGAGCCTTCTACATGGCTTAGCAGGGCGATGGTGGGGTTTGTTACAAGATCTTACGAAGAGGTGGCTCTTCTAAGAATAGAGTTTGAGTGTGTTTTCAAAGAGGATTTCTCACCTTATAGGATATGGGATACATGTATCTAGAAGCTTCTATAGATATGGAAGGTTTAAATGTCAATGTATGATTATTCATTGAGGAATACCATCCTCTCTAGGTACTCAATGGATACAATACATGATTAGTAATTCTGAGATCATTCCTTTGAGAGAGGTCTTTATATGAGAATTTGATCCTATGTTATCCCTATGATCATTCTTACTTATGTTGAGGTTATTGAGAAATCTATGGTGGTGGAAATTTTCTTGGATAAGTAGATACAACCAATGATTTCCAATAGTGGGAAAGTAGGAGAAAACAGATCCACAGGGCGATGGATGTTGTAGAGGAGTTGGGAGAGCAGTAGGAGGTGGTCAATATTTTAACATGTTACCACTAAAACATCTAGGTGGTCCACTCTAGGCTTAGGGAGATGGAGTAAAGGGGTGGGTATAGCTTCTTGCGGTCGAGGTCTATAACCTAGGGTCTCTAAGAATGATTTGAGGTACGATCTATGTATTTTCTACTTTGGAAACAATATTGATAGACACTAGGATTAGTCCTTCTTTTTCTCACAAAGAATCTTGTTTGAGACTCAGAGATTTCGATTGAACTATTGAATTGACCCTTAAATTTGGAGACTCCTTCTAGAGGAAACTCGATGATCACACATCGGTGCCAAAAGTGTGAGATAACTCTTAGTGGTGAGAGTTTCGGTTGGGATCTCTTGGTAGTGGCATTGAGGCCCTATGAAATCATTCTTGGTATTAACTAGTTATCCATAGTTCATGCTCAGATTGACTATTTTAGGAGAAGTGTGTGGTGTGTTTGTAGTGGTGGAACAAGGTTTTTCTTGTTGGTGAAAAGGAGACCCAGGAAGAACATGATGGACTCACACATAGGAGGGTGAAACTGAATACTCATTAGCTGTCTAGCCTCACCCTCGGTGTAGTGGATGATATGACTCCTTAGTTTCCTATAATGGTGGCAGCGTATGAGGACGTCCTTCCTGAATATGTTCCGGGTTTACCTCCCCACTGAGAGATAGAATTCTGAATCAGTTTACACCCATGGATAACACTGATATTTTCACCAGAATATCATATGGATTATGCAGAGCTTCACGAGTTAAGGGTATATTTGGAGGACTTGTGGTGGAAGGGCTTCGCAAGACCCAATGTTTCACACCAGGCATCCCTAGTTTCATTCACTAAAGAGTCATATGGGAGATTGAGGTTTTATGTGGACTATAGATTCTTGAACTAGGTGATCGTGAAGAAAAAATATTTTTTACCAAGGATTGATAATCCCATTTGATCAGTTTAAAGGAGAATATTTTCATGTGGATAGAAAAATGCTACCAGTTCTTTCAGGAGCTAAGGCATAGTTTGATGAGCACTCCCATCATGTGGTTATTAGAGGAAGTTGTTGAGTATGTGGTGTTTTGCAATGCATCATGGATTGGGTTTGGTTGTCTCTAGATGCACAGGCAAGCAGTGATTTCCCACAGTTAACACCATTTGAGACAAAATGATCAGAAATATGTGACCGATGATCTTGAGTTGACCATGGTAGTCTTCGCATTGAAGATCTGGAAACACTACCCAATGGATAAATGGTTTATAGTATACTCTTATCACAATATTCTCAAGTATATATTCTATCAGAAGGATTTTAACTTGAGACATAGGTGATGACTAGAGTTCCTCCAAGACTAGGACTTTGAGATTTTCTATACTATTGGGAAGGGAAACATGGTGGCAAATGCTCTCAGTAGGAGATCCAGTTTACAATTGTTGAATGAGGCATCAGAAGATTTAGCCTCATTACTGATATCCTTTATGGTTGGAGACAGAGCAGCTTACCTATAGTTGATTGTTGTCACCCCTCCACTATTACAATGAGTCAGGGAGGAAAAACTTGATGATATTGGCTATGATACCCTACATGCTCAAATATCTTCTGATGGATAATCCAAAGGTCACTACTGGAATTTGTGATAAATGCAACAGGATATTTGAGATGGGATCCCATCGCAAATAAGATTTAGTGACGGGGTCCCATCGTAAATAGACCGTTGCAAAAAACAACATCGCAGATACCTTTTTTTGCAACAGGGAACTTCCCCGTTGTAAATACGTCTCCGATTAGATACATTATATATAAATAAAATTTTTGTGATGGCCCCGTCGCAAATACTATTTGCGATGGGGAAGTTCCCCATCGCAAATAAGTCTCAAATTATATACAATATATATAATTAAACCTTTTGCGATGAGCCCGTCACAAAGACTATTTGCGACGGGCCCTTGGTGCCATCACAAATAGTATTTAAAAATATATATTTAAACTATTTGCGACAAGATCCCTTTACAACAGGTCCCGTCGCAAATAATTACCAAAAAAAAATTTAATGAAATTATAATTAATGAAAAAATAATATTAATATTATTAAAATAATAAAAAAATTAAAAAATTAAAATTATCAATATTCTCAAAAAATAAATAAAAAATTCATAAAATATTATTATTATTATTAGTAAAATAAAAAAACATTCAAAAAAATATTACTAACAAAATATATTCAATAAAATTATGATTAATGAAAAAATAATATTAATATTATTAAAATAATAAAAAATATTAAAATTCTCAATATTCACAAAAAATAAAATAAAAAAATATTATTTTTATTATTAGAAAAATAAACAAAGATTAAAAAATATAATAGTAATAATAAATAATAATATATTAAAAATAAAAAAAATTAAATTATGTAATATTTTCACCAATATAATAGACAAAAACTGAAAATAGTTCATATTACAACAAATATTGAATTCAAATGTTTTCAACATAAAAAAAATCACAGGGGGGGGGGTCGTCTTCTAGAGGAGGTGGAGGAGCTGTAAGAGATGGTGGAGAAAACTCCATCCCTAAACTACGAGTCAGATGACGCATGTACTCTATCTGCTCGTGCTGCTGCTGTTGCCATCGATGCATATCCTCATCATGATGCTGCTACTGATGCATCTCTTCATGCTACTTTTGCAACCTCTCTATAAGATTAGCCTGAGTTCGTAACTGCTTCTGATACTATGAGACAGAAGATGATTCCTATCCACGAGATCCTTTCGAGCTAGACGCCAACATCGCAGAAGTACCATAATAAGTACCAGGAGTCACATGAGAGCCGATACCAACTACTCGGCCCTTCTTAAAGCAATATTGAGTCACCTGCATCCATACCGCCTCATCAAAATGGTGGACACTGGTCTGATCAGTCGCGTCGTCCTAACTCCCAACCTGTGTCTGAGAGGTCGCAGCCTCATATGACTCCTTTAATTCCAATTTGAAATAAAAATTGTGAAAATATTATATGCAGTTAATTGTCAAATTGAAAAAATAATACTAACCACAATCTGATTCTGGCGATCACCTCTAATCTCTCCATTGGCTGGATCACTATACATCCTCCGATAAACATCGTACTCTGTAATATCGGGATGCTCGACTACCTATAAAAATATAAAATAAACTGTTTATATTTAAAGTTATATAAAATATTTAAAAAATATACTTACCAGATGCTCCCTATGCGTACTGAATGTACGACTACTAGCTCGATTCATCACCTCCTGTCTCTCGCTATTCTCCCGACCCACTGAATACCTCCTCTGAAATCCACCACCCAACCAGTGTAAACATAATCCATGCCAAACGTGAGATACAATATACTTTGGTCGGTGGGCTCTACCTGACTCATCAAAATCTGTCACTCCTGCTTTCTTAATGGTCGTCCTTCTCAAATTGTACAGAAACTGATAGAAATGGTCACCCATAGATTTCTCCCATGTCATGTGGATAGCGTCACACAATCTATCATCGATGGGATACTATAAACCCTATAAATAATTTATAATTTCAAGTTATTAATAAAATAAATTTCAAAATAAATATTATTTATTTACGTACCAGCCAATGATTGAACATGCCGAGATGCACATCAACAAGAATCTGTTCCCATGTGATCCATGGATGAGAAAAATAATTGCACAAGATAGAACTACCTTGTACAAAAGCTATATGAGAAAAACTGTGAAAAAAGAATAAATAATCAAACAATTAGTATATATATAAATAAATTGATGAAAGGTAACTAAAATATACAGGTTACCATACCTCCGTGTGCATGGATCGAAGCCAAGACATGGACGTTTCTCGAGGATAGGGTCAGGAATCATCAGTTGTGCAAGACCACACCCCCTCCGCCTACCCCATGAATCGCCAGTAGGCTGAGGGTCAGATGATCCCAAATCCCCCTCATCCAAAGGTAGATCAGCCTCCTGTAACTCACAAAATAGATTAGGGTCCATCTGAAACACAAAATGATTGCTGTTAGTAGATTCGTGAAAATAACTATTATATATATATATATACATATTAGTTATGATTATAACCAGCATTTAACTGTGTCAATGTTCACCTTTATCATCATATTCATATTTGACGATGTCAATGTCTTCATATTCCTCCTTGACATCATCAATATCCATATGATTTTTAGTTTTATCATCTCTTGTGATTTGAAATTCATTTGTAACATCATTAACATCTTCGTCACTATCGACCCTTAATTGCGGGGTGTCATCATCAATATTCATGTCTCTTTGTAAAAAATATGGATTTTGAGTAGTCTCTTGAAAAATTTCAATTCCTTCCACTTCAGCGGAACCACATTCAGTTTGAGTAAACTGATTTTCCTGAGATTTCATTTTTATTATTCTCCACCAACCACCAACCACTCAGGTCTCTTGAAGAAGCATAGTAATTTGTGTAATAAATTTTATGTGCCTGTTGAGCCGGTAAAAATGGTTCATTTACTGCAAGAATACTTTTATATTTAATATGGATGATTCCATGAGTCGGATGAACACGCAAGCCCCTCTCAGTATCCAACCATTGACATTTAAACATCATTATGTAATTCTGTCCTAGATAACACAACTCAATAATTTCATCCAGAATTCCATAAAAGTCAAATTTAGTTTCTCTATGATGTGATTATCTCAAACAAACTCCACAATTCATTATTTTTTTGATTCCCTATATGGACGTGTATGAAATCAAAAACCATTCACCACATATGCATCATAAGATTTAACCATTTTGGATGGTAGGTTACTCAATATACACAGTCACTTATCAATTTTATTAGCATGTTGAGACACCTAAAAATTTGTAAAACAATTATCAATATAATAAATAGTAAAATGAATTGATATTAAAACATCAATAATTTATGTTACCAATTTTTGAAACCATTGAGAATTTTTTTTATCTACGTTCTTCAAG
Source organism: Viscum album (assembly GCA_963277665.1). Classification (NCBI taxonomy): domain Eukaryota; kingdom Viridiplantae; phylum Streptophyta; class Magnoliopsida; order Santalales; family Viscaceae; genus Viscum; species Viscum album. The sequence goes on from OY728164.1 coordinate 286,585,625, forward strand.
AGAAGCTACTGTAATTTGTGGAAGTTGTTTCTTGATATGATTATCAAATAACCTACAAATAAAATAAGTTTACATACTATAACTCAAATTATAGAATAAGTGATAGAAGAACTCATAGTACAAATGAGGTCATTTCTTTACAGTTGAGAAGAACATATATATGAGCTTTGTGTTGTTAATCGTCTGAAATCCATCGTTATTGAACTCCACCGAAGCCAAGATTTGGTTAATTAAAAACTGATAATTGATTTTCCATTTCATAATAAACATTTCCCTCATTCCATCCCATATTGTTGTGTTTTTCGGGCTATTCAGATTCAAAATAGTGAGAGAAGAAAAAATAAATTTCCTCTTGCAAATATGCTTCATCAATTTAGCCTTCAACTGATGCTTTGTTACGTACTTTTTTCTTCAATTTCAACATGCATATCTCGAATGGGTACATCCATCAAAACTGTACAGAACCTCCACATTTATCTTCATGTGGAAAATTTAATATCAGATGTTCCAGTGAGTTAAAGAAATCCGGCGGAATGATTTTTTATCGTTTACATATAATTACAGCAACATCTTCTTCTAGTTTTCTTAGCTCATCTTAATCTGTTGTCGCTACACAAATGTCTTGAAAAAAATATGATATGTTTGTTGTCGAATCCCAAATTATAAAATTCAACAAACCTCTGAATCCAATTGGCATAAGTATTTCCATTATAACATGATAATAATGAATTTTTAATATGGTAATATGACCATTTTTAACACATCTTCTCAAATTGGAAGCATAACCATCTGAAAGTCTCAAATCTGCAATCCACTAACAAAATAATAAGAGACTCTCTTTGGACAGTGTATAAGATTCTTTTGGCTTCATTAACCTTTGTGATATGAAATTTTCAAATAGTTCAAGTTCTGGTCGCCTGCAAAATTTGGCAAGATCTAATTGTGCTTTTAAAGTATCTTTGGTCTTACCTGACATATCCAAAACTGTATAAAATAAATTATCAAAATAGTTCTTGTCAATATGAATTATATCCAACATGTGGAGGACCAACAAATCAGAAAAATATGGAAGATCTCAAAAAATTATCCGTTTTATCCAATTATATTTTTCCCAAAGCTATGAATTTTCTGTTGGTTTACTGTTGACCCAGATGTGATGAGAGGTAATGAAGATACAAATTATTTTAACTCTATACCTGAGATCATTTTTGGAGGTTCATCCCTTTCAATTATACCTTTTATGAAATGAGATTTTTTCTTTCGAAAATGATGATCAGTTGGAAGAAATCTGCGATGACAGTCAAAATAGAAAGGTTTTTTTCCATTTACGAGCATAAAGGCTTCGTTTTTTTCATACAGTAAGGAAATGATTTCAGACCATGTGTACTCCATCCAGATAACATGATATATGCCGGAAAGTCACTAATTGTCCACATCAATGCAGCTTTTAATATGAAAATTTGTTTCGCAGTAACATCATATGTACTGAAACCATTACTACATAATGTATTTAACTCATCAATATATGGTTTCAAATAAACACCAATATTCTTTTTTCGGATGCCCTAGGATTAATAAGGTCAAAAAGATATAGGTCTCCTTCATCAACATCCATGGAGATAAATTGTGTAGTGTTATAAAGACAGGCCAACATGAATACTGACTACTATAAGAACCAAATAGATAGAAACCATTAGTAGAAATACCCAATCGCATGTTTCAAGCTTCTAAAGAAAAATAAATATAGATACGGTCAAAATGTTTCCATGAATCACCATCATATGGACGATTCAAGATTTTATCAGTTGAAATATTGGTTTTGTTCCATGACATCATTGATGCTGTGTTCTAAGACATAAATAAACATTGCAGCCTAGGTGTAAGGGGAAAATATCTCAACTGTTTTATAGGAATCGATCCATAATTCCATGGTTGAGCTTCTTTATACCTCGATTATCCACAAGTGGGACAACTATCCAATGAATCATTTTCACCCGAATATAAGATGCAATCATTTGAGCATGCATGAATCATCTGATAACTAAGGCCTAGATTATGAACCAACCTCTTACTCTTATAGTGATTTATAGGCAACACATTTACTTCAAGTAACACTGTTTTAACCAAAGAAAATATCTAATAAAAATAGTTGTTTGAAATTTCATTATCTGATTTAATAGCCATACATTTTGCAACCGCTTCTAATTTTCTTATCTTGCAACCAGGATATAATGCATCCTCAGCAGACCTCAAAAACTCATAAAATTCAGATGGTGCCAACTCAGGAGTTAAATCAATATCATCTCGAGTTTCAATTTATTGAATAGATGGACCTGCAACATCATGTACTAAATTTTGAAACCATGATGGATCCAGAATTAAGTTATTAGTATCTTCTATGGAACTGCATTCATCGTGTTGATACCATAAAACATAATTTGGTTGAAAACGAAACCGTAAGAGATGTCCCCAAACCTTTTAAAATGTGTCAAACATTCTCAGAGCACTTTTTTTACAAGGACACTTAATTTTGCCTTCTGAAACATATTCTGGTTTTGATGATGCAAATGATAAGAAAGCTTCAACACCCTCAATATATACAGTATTTAAACGAGAACCGTTTGGATTTATTCACTGATTTATCCAAGCGCGATCATGTAATAATGACTGATGTCGATTTCTTTGTTCCATATTTTTCTACAAAATATAAAATCATCACTGTTTTTGAATAATTTGAAATCATAAAAACACTATCTGAAAAAAGAAGATAAATAATTAAAACTACTTCTTAATAATTACCATTAATTTTGGGTGGCACAATTTCCAGTGGATTGGCGACTACTATTTTGTCTGACGGCTCATTTACTTGCATATTTCTCAGACTGAAATCACAATAAAGAATCTGTTTGGAGATATGCATATTCATTCTTGTGCGTTTGAGAATGTATAAGCATACCTCAGAGCAGATTCTTCATTGTGATTTCAGTGTGAGAAAGATGCAAGTAAATGAGCTGTCAGACAAAAGAGCCCCATTTTCATCGATGAATCATCTTCTTGAAACTATAACCACTAGAAAAAATTATGAAAAATGTGGTCCTATGAATTCATATTCAAACTCGTGCATATGAGATTGGATATGCATATGTAGAAGCAGACTTTTTATAATGTTTTGAATTAGTGAAAGTTGAAAGAAGAAGTGTCATCGTGCAAAAGGAGTGCCATCAATCCACTAAAAATTGTGTTAAGTTATTCAAAGTTATTACAATTTATTACAATTTATATTATTCCTATTTATTTCTAATTATTACTAATTATTTATATTTATTCCCAATTATTCTTATTTATTCCAAATTATTCATAATTATTTATAATTATTCCTATTTCTTCATAATTATTCCTAATTATTCCTAATTATTCCTAATTATTCCCATTTATTTCTATTTATTCATATTTATTTCTATTTATTCCTATTTATTCCTAATTATTCCTAATTATTCTTAATTATTGTTAATTATTCCTAGTTATTTCTATTTATTCCTAATTATTATAACTTATTCCTATTTATTACTATTTATTACTATTTATTACTAATTATTAATAATTATTTCTAATTATTACCAATTATTACTAATTATTACTATTTATTACTAATTATTACTAATTATTACTAATTATTTCTAATTATTGCTAATTATTACTAATTATTACTAATTATTCCAATTTATTCCAATTTATTCCTATTTATTCCTATTTATTACTATTTATTACAATTTATTACTATTTATTACTATTTATTACTATTTATTACTAATTACTACTAATTATTACCAATTATTACCAATTATTACTAATTATTACTAATTATTATTAATTATTACTAATTATTATTAATTATTACTAATTATTCATAATTATTGCTAAATATTGCTAAATATTTCTAAATATTATTAAATATTACTAAATATTACTAAATATTACTAAATATTACTAAATATTACTAAATATTACTAAATATTACTAATTATTACTAATTATTACAAATTATTTCTAATTATTACTAATTATTACTAATTATTACTAATTATTACCAAATATTACGAATTATTACTAATTGTTACCAATTATTACCAATTATTACTAATTATTACTAATTAATCCTATTTATTCCTATTTATTCTTAAATATTCCTAATTATTGCTATTTATTACTAATTCTTCCTAATTCTTCCTATTTATTACAAATTATTCCTATTTATTCCTATTTATTTCTAATTATTTCTATTTATTTTTATTTATTCCTAATTATTCCTATAATCCCTATTTATTCCTATTTATTTCTAATTATTGCTAATTATTGCTAATTATTTCTAATTATTGCTAATTATTTCTAATTATTGCTAATTATTCGTATTTATTCCTATTTATTCATATTTATTCCTATTTATTCGTATTTATTCTTATTTATTCGTAATTATTGCTATTTATTACTATTTATTCCTATTTATTACTATTTATTCCTATTTATTCCTATTTATTCCTATTTATTGCTATTTATTCCTAATTATTACAAATTATTACTAATTATTACTATTTATTACTAATTATTTCTATTTATTTCTAATTATTCCTATTTATTACTAATTATTCCTATTTATTACAAATTATTCGCATTTATTACTAATTACTCCTATTTATTACTATTTATTCCTAATTATTACTTTTTATTCCTAATTATTACTAATTATTACTAATTATTCCTAACTATTCCTAATTATTACTAGTTATTCCAAATTATTATTAATTATTCCAAATTATTTATATTTATTCCTATTTATTATTAATTATTCCCATTTATTACTAATTATTCCTATTTATAACTAATTATTCCTATTTATTACTAATTATTCCTATTTATTACGAATTATTCCTATTTATTACTAATTATTCCTATTTATTACTACTTATACCTAGTTATTCCTATTTATTACTAATTATTCCTATTTATTCCTAATTATTCCTATTTATTTCTAATTATTCCTATTTATTTCTAATTATTCCTATTTATTTCTAATTAATCCTATTTACTGCTAATTATTACTATTTATTGCTAATTATTCATATTTATTGCTATTTATTACTAATTATTACTAATTATTCCTCTTTATTACTAGTTATTCCTATTTATTACTAATTAGTACTAATTATTCCTATTTATTACTAATTATTACTATTTATTACTAATTATTCCTATTTTTTACTAATTATTCTTATTTATTACTAATTATTAAAAATTAGTACTAATAATTTCAATTTATTATTACAAATAAATACTGATAACAAAACAATTTATATCTAATTTATTTACAACTAATCAAAAAAATTAAAATTAACATAAAAAATGAAATAAATACTAAATTAAATAAAATATAAATACCTTTAAACTTGATCTCCTATTGATATAGACGACTTCACAACTTTTTCGTGAAAAAAACTAACTCACACAAATTTTCACTCTGAAAATAGAGTTCAGAGAGAGAGAGAGAGAGGGTGAGAATTGAGAGGAGGATTTGAAAAAACAGATGGAGATATATATAGGCTGGATTAGTGGCGACGAGACTATTTGCGACGGGTATCCCATCGCAAATAGTTTTTGTTGCGACGAAACCCTTCGTGAAAACCTTCGCCCACATTAATTACGGTCGGCGGTTAAAAGAGTATTTGCGACGGGTCCCATCGCAAAAGGTACCTGCCGTCACACTTTTTGCGACGAGACAACATCCTGTCACAAAAACCTATTTAACGCCGCCGGGTATTTGCGACGGGTCCCATCGCAAATACCCTCCGACCGATGCACTATTTGCAATGGGGGAATCTCCTCGTCGTAAATAACCTTTCCCGTGGTTTGGCGCGTAAACCGCGCCAAACTTTTTGTGACGGGCAAAATCCCCCGTCGCAAAAATCTATTTTTCCCGTAGTGGGTGGTGAGTATGCCGTTCTTTACAAAGGACTTATAGAGGTACCAAGAGCATTATGGGAGGAGGTTCTGGGAGAGTTTCATATATCCCTTCTATGAGTACATCCAGGTGTGGTAGAGATGTACCAAGACCTACGACGTCAGTTTTGTTGGTCATGAATGAAGACGGGAGTTGCAGAGTTTGTTTCTTGATGCCTTACTTGCCAGTAAGTTAAGGCTAAGCACCAGGTTCCAGCAGGTTTAGCTCAACCCCTTGAGGTTTCAGAATTAAAGTGGGATAGGATATCAATGGACTCTGTAATGGGTTTACCACGTATGTTTAGGGGACATGATGCCATCTGGGTGACCACTGACCGACACACCAAGTCGTCCCACTTCCTAAATATTAGAGAGTAGAGTTCAGTAGGGAGCTTGGGATGCCTCTATGTACAGGGAATAGTTCCACTCCATGGAGTCCCATCAACAATAGTTTCTGATCGTGATGCTCGCTTTACAACCCAGTTGTTGAAGGGATTGCAGGAGGCGTTTGGGACCCAGCTATGTATGAGCACAATGTTTCACCCCTAGACGAGTGGCCAAACTGAGCGAACCATTCAGGTTATGGAGGAAAGTGCTATGGAATATCTTGTGAGACTTTCCCCATAGATGGGAGGATCACCTACCACTGGTGGAGTTTGCATAAAAAAACAACTACCATTCCACCATTGGCATGACACCATCTGAGGCTTTTTATAGGATACCCTCTAGGTCACCACTTTGCTGGACTAACCCAGGGGAGTCAACACTCCTAGTCTAGAAGTTGTTGCAAGATACTTCAGAGAAGGCGCATATCATCCAGGAGTGGTTAAAGACTGCATAGATATGTCAGAAGTCTTATGATGATAGGCAACATAGGCCCTCAGATTTCAAGGAAGGAGACTATGTGTTCCTTCGGGCTTCACCTCGACATGGATTATAGAGATTTGGACAGGGTGGAGAACTATCTTTGAGGTTTATCGTCCCTTTCTAGGTACAATGTAGAGTTGGAGAGGTGACGTACCTCTAAGTTATACCTCCTCAATTAGATCAGGTACATGATTTCTTCTACATGTTTCAACAGAGGAGTTACATTCATTACCCATCACACGTCATCGACTAAGAAGAGATGGGCATCGAGGATGGTACCACTTTTACTGAGTACCTGGTGGAGATCAAGGATTGGCTGGAGAGGATCCTTTGTGGGCAATCAATTCCTTTGGTACGTGTTTGTTGGTAGCACGAGAATCTCTAGGAGAGTACGTGGGAGCAGGAGGCTCAGATTCATGCCCATTACCCTCATCTGTTTGAGTAGCGCTTATTTTGGCTTTTCAGGGGTGTAAATCCCCAAGGTAGGGAGAATGTAGCATCTCATATTTTCCTTGTATTATTTTTAGATATTATATGGATTTATTTCGAGACCAGGTGATGAGACGACATGTGATTCCAAGGCCCGACCTTCCTGGAATAAGTGTTTGAAAAATATTAAACTATTTAATGGCACATAGATGTAGTTTTCTTGAAGAAGTGGGAAAAATATTAAATAGGATCCCAGATCATAAATCCAAAGGCACTGTTGAGTTCAGAATAGCATATTTATCCTAGGCATGACCTAAATTTAGTCGGCGTGGGTCGTTTGTGAAAAATATGTCGTGGGACGTAAAAGGAATAAAATAATTTAATAAAAATTAATTTTTATGCAGTGAATTGACAAAATTTAAATTTATATTTTTGTTATAATTCTAGGGTTAACCACATAACCCTGGAAACTCTGGAGGATCTTTGGATAGATCTCTAAGAATCATTTTCAATTAACGACAAAAAATTGAGGATCTACGACGATGCATCAATCGTTCTTCATCAATAACCGACCCAAATCGAGGTAGGATGTTGCTTGTGGATTTTTATCCTTATTGGATTATCCCATTACGAATGTCATACAATCATTCTAACAAGATCGATTTGAAGATCAACTGTTGATTTTCATATTGTGATTTATCTTCCTTGGGGTGAAATTGATATTAATTGGTTCATTAATAATTGATTTTTGTTCCTTGTTCTAATGACAATGAATCGAGACTAATATGAACAATGGTTGAGATTTTTTGTTCAAATTGTTTATTATAATTTTATTCTTTGTTATTCACCCATTCATCACTCACATTTATTTCGAGTGGGGGTTCTACAAATTCCTAATAATAAATCATTGCACAATAATTCATTATGAAATGTATCAAGTCTATGGACATGGATTTCGGATGGAAAGCACAATTGAGGTGTGATACAACAGGAGATTAGACACTGATCGAAGATAGGGAGAGCTTCAACAACAATTTTGTTAAAGTTGAGGTGTGATTCTCGGGTGTCATTTCCCAATAAGACCGGGTATTTTGAATTTTTACCACCGCCAAATCAGCTCCTGCGAGTGGAGAGGCCAGATCTGATGAGTCGAGTGGCATTGGCGGAGCGACGATGACATCTGATGAGACTGAGGAGGTTTGGTGAGGCCGGTGGGGTGGCGGCTCTTGAAAAATTCTAGATGAGTTAGGCGGTGAAATGTGCGGATTTCTGGACAGCAGGGTGTCCCAAGCGGGCATCAGTGTGAAGGAGAATGGCGGAGGCATGCGACCATTCCAGGCAGGGTAGGGGTAATAGTGGTCTAGCGAATGACGGGCTGCAGCATGGCTGGATGTGAGCAGGGTGTCCAGCGTTGCAATCCTAATCCCCCCGTTTTTCATATGAGAGAGGAGAGAGGATAAAGGTGCGCGCGTGTGTGTGTGTGGGGGGGGGGGGGTAATTATAATTATAATAATAATAATAATAATATTGTTATTATTATTATTAAATAGTATATTGGCCATAACTCCCACTATGGAGTGTTAGATTCATGCATTGTCAGTGGCGATGTGACCCCTCTTCGAGACGTTCTTTTTAAGAACAATTTTGGATGCCTTTTTTGAGTTTATGGAGTGGGTCCTCAAAACGACCAAATAATAATAATATATTATTATTAATAAAACTTTGACCAATCATAACTCCCGCATGCGTCATCCAATCGTCATACCGTTAGTAGTGTTGTGACCCTGATGTTGAGGTAGATGTTTCGAGAACAAATTTAGGTTTTTAAGTCAAGATCGAGGAACGTGCCCCATGAAGGATGGTTCGGGCATGTTGTGGTGAAATGTGAACTTTTCACTGGGCGTCTAACTAGGAAAAATGAATAGTCGATTCCGTGATTGTTTTATGAGGATCGCAATGATACAATTTGTATAATTTATTTCACGATCAAGATGTGTGCCCCATGAGGCACTATTCGTGCATAATGCTGCGAAATGCAGCTTCTTCACTGGTTGTTTGATTCAGGTGAATGAATAGTCAATCCTATGTGCTTTTCTATTAGGATCACAACAGTTTGATCCATTTGGAAATCAGAGACCTTTTGAAGAGGAATATCAGTGGAAATACATTTTATCCATTCAAACCAATGATTATCCCCACGTGTTTGTCAGACTTTTTCCATACCTAAACACAGAAAGTTCTAAACTTAATGATACATGTCGTGTACTCCCATCGAGAGTGATTGAGGCCTTTTGTTTTTCTTATTTTGAGCAGTATAGGTTGAGTGCGTTCCATTGGTCCTTTCCATGAGGGTTCAGTACGAAATTATGTCCACATCACTGGATTGTAATCCCCTCTAGAGGTCGAGTCTCAGATAGAGTATGGTATCCCTCCCCTATACTGGAGTACGATCCTCTATCACCCTTGAGGAGTTTGTGGAATCGCATGACCTCCATTAGTAGGGAGTTGATTCTCTATCTAGAAGGCTATATCAGTAGGGTCAATGGCATCCCCCAGAGGCTCTAGGCATGATCCCATACATAGCGTGTTGATCCAGATTAGGTACATGGTATCCCCGAGCTAGTTCTGGGTGCGATCTATGGTGTCCACTGGTAAATTTTGGTCTTGACCTCCTCTATGTGTTTTACAGTCTTCCCTGACCAATATTTTCTCTTTTTTCAGGGCCCAAATGAGCTAGGCCACTTTGTCAAGTGTCTTTGATGATATCATGGCTTGAGGAGTGATTTCTCCTAGAATGAGCATGCTTCGAGTAAAATCCTATGAATGGAAGTTGGTTATGACTACCTTATGGTGTGGTGTATCTCTTGATTATATCTGGATATTCTTGTTATATGTGTTATAGACATATACTTGTGTAGACTTGACTGTACTTCTTTTGTTGTATTAATTTTTGGTTTCATGGTGTCCTACTGAGTATTGTTATACAAACCACTTCGTAGGCTTTGCCCGCATGTGTCATGTCTTGTGAATATGATAAACCTTTTTATGTATTCTTAGGTGGACCAAGACCAGATGGTGCTCATTGATACCGAAAAGGCTGAGGTGTGTTCCTGTAACTTTCAGACAACATTCCAAGAACCTTTACTTTCAAGTTGGACTTGTGTTATGGACTCTTTGTGGTGGGATTGTTTTTGTCACTTTTTACTTTATAGTACTTTCACTATCATACACTATTGTGGGATCTTACGTGTATGCATCCACCCTTTTAGTTATTTTATATTTCATCATTTTGTGTCTTGGATATGTGTGTGTGTGTACAGGTATTTTAGACTAATGTATCCCATTTGTGGGATATGCCTACTTAGTGCTGGTCACCAGCCCCTGGACTATTAGAGGTGGGCTTGGGGTAGTCATGGCATGGGCCCCTTTGGGATGGGTTGTGACATAGTGAATACAACAAAGGAGAACCATGTATATATTTATCTTCCTGAAGAAGATATTAAAATTTTTCCATGAAAAAAACACATACATTTTCACGAAGAATACATGTGAGAAGAGAAGGGGAATTGAGAAGGTTTTGGCTTGGAAATTTAATTGAATGGATTTTAATATAATTTATTTGATACTTATATTATTTATTATAATTAAATGTCCCTTAATATAAAAAATTAGGCCAACCCATGTGATCCATCAAGGCTAGTCCTCTACCACACATAGGGGGACCCAAGGAGTCAACCCCTATGGGGAGGCCTATCATTGTAATCCCATGCTGAAGGCAGAGGTGAGCACATAACAACGCATGGTCCCATGCATTGGGCCCTTAACACACATGCCTGAAGGTGTGTAGTGATGAGTCCGTAAGCCTACAAGAGTGCCTGTGGACTATGCATCGTGTCTCAACCCTTGTGGGTGTGAGGTGTAGTGTATCTGAGTATTGATGCCGGTGCTAGATCAAAGGAATAGCTGGAATACAATCACTTATAAAGAGGATAGATTCTGCCTGTGGATTACGATGTGGGACATGGAGTGTTATACACTTCTTAGGCATTTAAAAAGTTACACATATAGGCTAATTGCTCGATCAATTAAATTAGGATTGTCCAATGTCTCAGGATTTTGTGTTGAAACAGGAGGTGTCATCTTCCTCCTCACTAGCATTTGACAGTTCTACTGTTTTATCAGAGAATATGGATTAACCCCCATAGGTTGAATAAAAGGCTTACATGATCATTATGAGGTCAATAAATTAAGATAGACATGATCTAAAGAATCATGAAACATTATTTGAAAGATTTATATGTTGATACGTTGGATGAAAGACAAACATAGTTGAAAGAGTCTGTTTGAACATGCAATATTAATGAAAGTGTTCAAGGCATGGAAGGGAAATCATATAATAATTGGAGTAAAGTGATTCATTTACCATGAGAAGAATCCTATCATGAAGCAAAAAAAACCATCATTTTAAGTTTCACTTAACCTATGGTTTGAAGGTGTCAAAGACCAGAAATTAATCTCTTTATATTAGTCTTCACATGGCATGAAATATACGATTCTAAGAATATGAATCAATAGTGAAAGGTAGTGATCGTTTTTCTATAGAAGGAGACACATCATGTTGAGAATAAGTTTCTTCTCATATAATATTTGAAGTGCTATCATTTTCTCAAAAAAATAGATCAACTCAGGGAATTATTTTAATGCAAAAAATCAAGTAGAACCACAATACTTTTAGGCTATGTGAATTGGGGTGTACCAAAGACCATTATGGTTGCACGATGAAGAACCATGAACTTTTGTTTATGTGAATTAGTTTTGTAAAGAACATTCTTTTATAAAGAAGAACTGCAGAAACTTGATATAGGAGTCACATACTCAAGTGGCTCACAAATAGTTTGAGATACCATGTATTAGTTTATCATATACTCAACTCCTTAATGAAGAAATGAGTTGAAAACCAGTGTTGATATAAAAAAATCTCACTGTGTTACACAAAGATGATGATATATGTATAAAATATTTACTCAAATATGAATAGCCTTTTGAGAATAATACCTGTTGCCGAGAATCTTGAACCATGTTAGAAGTTTTGTGAAAAATATAAAATTTATACCACTTCATGAAGAAGAGAGGATCTCACAACCTTCATGAAAAAATAATCTTGAAACCTAAAATAATTATATTGGTATACAAGGAAATAAGAGAAGTGAACAGTTTGCAAGTGTACATGCAAAGGTGAATTCATAATAATTCATGCAAGGAAAAAGGAGAAAATATATTTTAGTGTGTGCATGATTGTGTGATAATGTTCATTCACATATAAAAAGACACCCAAAGATCAATGAGGTAAAATTCAAACTGAAAAAAATTCATACTCAAGTGAAACTTAATTATATTGAAATAACACGTTAAATATTATGAAAAATATTTTATATGTGATATGTTTAAAAATATTGATATTTCCATGAAAGGCATTCATGATGCGCCTTTGAAGTGATTGAAAGAAGTTCTTAAAAGGTGAAGTATATTTCTTACATGAAATAAAATTTAAATTGCGGTGATATTAAGTTTCATAAATATTTATTGCACCAAGAAGAAAAAATAATATTTGACACTGCATTCATTGTTAAGATTGTGTGTCAAAGAAGAAGAATTAATTTCGATATTATAAGATGAGATGAGCTTTTAGTGTTTTGATAATCAAAAGGGAAGTTTATGATTCTAGTAATATTTGAAGAAGGTGATTCAATGATTTTATTTACTGAAGAAGAAAGTGATTAAGACACTGATATACACTATTGATGTAACACCCTGAGATTTTATGAAAAATATTATTTTACTTTCATTTATGTATTCTATTATACAACACACCAAGTTTATCTTGTACTATACGCAACACCGTATTAGCTTGCAGTATACGCAGCTCTATTCTTGGATCGTGTTACACACAATTTCATGTTTGTTTTATAATAGTCATTCTATGCAATGTTGAGTGTGTGTATATATATATATATATTCAATTTATAAATGAAATATGGTTGGATTCTGTTATACGAAACAATGAAGGATTCTTTCACAACACGCAACCCTGACTTGGCTTGCATTACACGCAATCGCGACCTTCCTCGATAGCGTGTGTTGTACGCAATACCGGGTTTTACTAAACAACGATATATTATTATAATATTATTATGAACTATCCGTTATGAATAGTATTAACTAAATTTTGAATTTTATAATATTATTATTCATCTTACACATTTTCTAGAACATAGTATAAGAACAAAATAAATTTTTCGGGTAAAATAAGTATTTTCAAAAAATGCAGTTTTGCCGCCTTTTGATGGTGCACCCACTTTAAATCTAGTTTTGACATGTTTATAAGTTCAATTTTACAAAATAAAATTGTTATTTGGAATCAGGATATAAAATTTTACCTTGGATAAATTTTTCATATTATTCTGATAACTTTCATATTTTAATGAATAGTAAAAACACGCTATATTTTAATTAAAAACAACCTTTTTTCATTGTAATAACATATGTGGTTAAATAATAATATTTAATGGTTTTAAAGTATAAATAGAATATATTTTTACCATTTAATATAATGTATGTCATTAGCCTTGATTTTACGTTGAATTTGTAGGTTAAATAAATTCAATCTTTTGCAATGTTTTAAACAAAAACCCGTTTTCTTTCGACAGCGGGATTAATTTTAATTTAATTTCTGCAACTTCTGTGTATTGAATTTAGAAAAATGGATTCCATATTTGGAATCAGTTGGTCCAAATTATATTAATATACTATTTATTTTTGGGCTTTATGAATAGTAATAACGGTAAATTTTATTTACCATAGTAAAAGGTAAATTGGGTAATTAAGAGTAAATATAATATTATAAAATTATCCTAATACTTGTCTTAATACAATTGGATGATTATAATTTGTCCTAAGTCATACTTGGGTCTAAATGGAATCCACTAGAACCCACTTGGAGGTGATTAAGACCTTTAGTTTATTTTATTTAAAGAAAAGTGAAATATGTCTCACTCAACTTTAATAATTAAAGTATTTTTAATATAAGTTTATACAGAATATAAATTCGGTTATAAATACTCATTTGAAATATAAAATGTTTTTCTCTGTAATGGTAATTTATTTGTAATTTTTAAGAGTTATTTAATTACCTTATTATCTTATATATTAATGATGCAGAAATTATTTGTTTAGTGAAAAATCAATAATATAGTTTTTATTGAAATATTAATACGTTTAAAAAGGCCCAAAAATCTGAACAAAACTTATTATTAGTGTATATATAAACCATAATCATCCACTGGACGAATTGTTGACCATTTGGATCCTTATTATGGTGATTATGATACTTATATTATTTTATTTTAAATGATGCCAAAGTTGTCACCTTCATAATTTAATAAATATATCAATTTAACTATTGTGATTTTAAGATGATAAATTAGAGTAAAAGTATTATTGTGAAAGGTAATATATTTATCTTCATCATAGAATTTTATTTTTAATTTTTATGCAAAAAATATGTATATTAAATAATTATACAAAAATGTTGTAGTAATTATTTTATTAAGAGATAAACCAAAGAAATGGTTTTAAGAATAATAAAATAAATATTACATAAACTATTTAATGTGCTCCACTAATTTTCTAGATAGATATGGACTTTTATTAATCTATTAAAGCTTTTATTTCGAACATATCTTCTATATATATTTTATTTAAATTCATATAAATGATTAGTGTCAAAATTGGCACTATTGTTATTTTATAAAAATAACATATTATAAAATTGTTTAAAAATCACAAAAATATTTAAAAATTATAAATTTAAATTTATATGGTATAAAATGTTATAAATTATCCAATTATTGACAATTCACAACAAATAATTAATTTTTTTGTTATAATTTAAAATTTAGAATTTTATTAGAACAAATGAAATTAAATTGATTAAGTAAGGATAAATCAAGTTGATAATGTTTAAAATAATTTCCTAACATGTATAAATTTTATTGGTTGATGATATTACAACCCTATATCATCTTATATTCGAATATGAGTCATTTTTGGAGGTTTTTAAGTGGGGTTAGATTTATTATAAATTAATATTTTTAAGAATTCCAAAGGTGACCCTCTCCTCCCTTATAAAAGGGCACCTCCTCCCTCTCTTCCTCACACCAATTTTAGCCTTCAAGCTCGGTCAAACCTTGCCAAATTCTCTTCTACACTTCCCTAGAAAAATCATAGAGTTCCTATTCTTCTTCAAAGACCAATTCTAGTGCACTAAGAGGAGGTCTCAAAGAGGCGCTTCAAAGAAGAGGTAATGTTCGTTACCGATTCTTTGAACTTTATTTCTTCTTCCACTTCTTCTTATTTAGTTGTTTCATTATGAAGTAATAACATCAGTATCACTCATATACTGATATGTTATTATAAGTATGAAACCACCCTATTTCACAATTTATCCATCCTACGGAAACCGAAATCACCACGCGTGCGTACGTACGGAATACCATCTCCACGCCGTTGTGTAATCTATTTTCCACCACCACCTTACTTGGATGGGTATAATGGTGTAAATAATGACTATATATGATTATTGTAAAGTTATATTGATTCTTAAATATTATACATACACTTGAATATAATTCCACGTTCATGGTAATGATATCATCGCTCGTGCGTACGTACGGACTACCGTCTCCACGACGCGATGAGATTCATTCTCAATGATTAACCATTCATGAATGATTATAAAGTATATATAATAAGTAATCATGAAATATATGAAATAATAATGATACTGGATTTATGTATGTATATATTTATGTCATCTACTTAATTCCATTCAATTCAATAAGGAAACGAAAACAACGTTCATGCGTACGTACGACCTACCGTCTCCATGAACGGTGTATTTCTTTCCATTTATCGATATATTATATATGTATATTCTGAATATATATTATATATAAATTATGTTTTACATTATGGATATAAGTAATCATGATCTAATTAATCATATTAATAATTACAAGTTAAAACACGAACGACAAATGAGATGATTTTACCCAAAACGCTACTTTAACATGAATTTACAAAAGAACGCGTAATATAAAGTCATAAGTGAACCATATATGATATAATAACAATGAATATGATTCTTTAATAAGTAAATAACATTATTTAAATCATTATACAGGGTTTTCAGATACGTACGAAGCATATCGTACCTAAGGTAAGGGATAATTTTGCAAATCTCATTTTTATCCGAGATTGCTTATTCGTAATTATTTTCTGGGGTTATTGTTATCATCCATGTCCATGTTTCCTAAAAATGGTTTCATGTATGTTTAAATTCCTTTTTACCCACTTTTGACTTTTACTACATGGTATGTAAGGAATCTTTCTTTTGTTTACGTTACGAGGTACTTTTTTGACTTTTCCGACAAAAGTACGATAAGAATGTTTTTTTAACATATACGACATGAAAGGATTTTTATGGTTTTATAAAGCCTTATTTTCATGAAGCTTCCTCCAAAATATTTCATGACTATTTTAAACAAAATACTATTCTTTTAAAATTGCATGGCATTTTGTGAAAAGAAAATGATTTTGATGAAGAAAGGATATTTTCCTCAATAATTCATTTCAAGTGTTTTATCAAAAACCATTTTTCATCTAAGATAACATTATTTCATATGTGTATGTTTCAAGTAAAATGTCTCTGTGATTTACATGGTTTCACTTCTCTTATTATGAAATTATATCCATTTCTTTTATATGGATTATGTGATGATGGGATGATGTTTACGAAACCCATTTTATTTATTGGGTTTTTATGAATGATGTATGTTTATTTTGTGGCACAAGTAAGAATGATTTCATTATGAGATGGGTGGGACCTATATCTCCCTCCAATGCATTGGGTAAATATTTAGATCTCATGAGATAGACATGGCTGGAACAACAAGTTAAACCGGTTCAGTAATACAAGAATGGAACGAGGAGTGAACTCGATTCAGAAAGGGACTTTGTGCACTAAGATGGTCTTAGCAGCAATGCCTTGGCTAATATGGAAACAATATCATGTGCTTAATGGTTGCCACAATTACATGTTTTATTCGCATGCTATTTTATCATTCTTAATGTTTCTTTATGATCTATTCCTTACGTACTTCCATGTTTTATGTCATTGCTCAAGCTTTTGATGTTTAAAGATTATGTTCATGTTTTTAAGTTCAAATGTATATAATATGTTTTATTTTATCCATTCTTACCCTTACTGAGCATTTGAGCTCACCCTTTTTATGTTTTCTTTTCCCCAGGATATAAAGAAAGGTTTTAGGTAAGAAAAAAAGGGGAAGATCTTTATGGGAGATGTTGAAGATCTTTCACCACGATTAGAAGATTTTATTCCGAGTTTCCAAAGAAACTAAACTATTACGGTACTTGTGTGTGTGTTTTTGTTATGTACTAAGTATTCCGCAAAAGTAATGTAATGTTCATGTACGTCAAGCTTTGGGTCTCTACAGTTGGTATCGGAGGAAAGGTTTAGTCAACCTTTGGAAACTAGGATGCGAAAAAATTAGTGAGATCCCTAGAGATATTTCTAAGGTATGTCTAGGGATGTCCCTAAGGATAAGTATACGTATAGGATATAGTCCTATAACTACGGTAATGATCATAAAATTTAACCTAAGATGTTAGATATTGAGGGTACTCCCCCTTTACTATGTTGTTTTCCCTAGCATGATTTTTTCCTCTCACACTATTCTTTTTGGGTTTTAGAAAATAGCTGGAAACAGGAAGATTCACGATAATGGAGGATATAACGGACAATGGAATGATATTATTCATGAGCAACCAAATGAAACTGGATTTGGAAGTCCAAACATCATTATTATGCCGAATCAGTAATCTCATAATATGATCAATAAACTCAAATTTTGTAAGTTTCCTGACTCGGATAATAAGAGAAAGATGGAGTTTCATGATGATCATAGAGGAAAGAAAGTTCAATTTCCCCTATGTAAATCATGTGGGAAGAGGCATCAAGGAGAATGTTTCAAAGGAACTGGAAGATGCTTTGGGTGTGGAAAAGAAGGACATAAAGCTAGTAAGTGCAAAGGAAAAGGTTCAGTTAACACCATGGATGAGGATAATGGTATTGCTACGACATCAACAATGGTTAAATATTTTAAATGTGGAATGTACGGGCATTATGCAAAACAATTCCCTAAGGTAAAGTCTCATGAAGAGAATTAGTATGGTCGTATGGGTAATATTTATGTTGATGATGATGAAGAGACTACAAATGATATGTGAGATGAAAGAATTGTTGAAGCTCGATCAATGGTTTAAGAAGGTAGTGGAATGATTACATGTTTATCAAGTGTAATGTTGTATAAGTAATCTCCTGGTACTATGGAATAAAGAGACATCTAAGGATTGTTACACTGTTGTATTTCCTTAAGTTTTGAAAGTGTGTGATGAATGGTACCAGTATTTTTTGAAAGTAGATGATATGCGCATAATGAATGGATAAGAAGATAATGAGATGTTTGATTGTATTCATGAGCTCATGAATGATATAAGGACTAGGTGATGTTATGGTTTGATTATATAGAAATTTTGGGATTTTGGTATGTGGAAAGAGTTAACTTTTGGCAGCATTCATGTTTTCACTAAGGTTAAATGGGTATTCATTTTTCAAGAGAATACATGATTAAGTTATTCACATGTTTGTAATTTGACCAACAAGATATATCTTATGATATATGGGGGGATAAATGATGGTATTCACGTGATTGTTATGTGAAATTTCAAGTAATCATTTTCTTTATACTATGAGCATGGACCGAAGTATTTTAGATAAGACTAAAGATTGGAATGGATTATGTTGGACAAAAGTTAGTATTGTTTAAGGATAGAACTTTTTTTCGATATTATTGATGGGATGTTATAGTAATGTAGTTTTAGAAAAAGGACAACCTGTAGGACGAGCGACATCCCATCACGTCAGACAAGGCTGTGGGAATCGAACCCAAAACTGAAGTACAACTGGCCTTTATTGCATACCACTGGCCTACAAGAAATCCCTGGTTAGTAGAAACTGGTTTTATTATATTAAGCAGTATGATATATGATGTATAAGTCCATTTTAGGAAACATTTATGATTAATCTCACTATAGATCGACTTATGTATATTTAATAACTTTTGCTAACCTTTTGTTTGAGATAGATGGAATGACCCGTCATTCTATTACATGATCTGCTAACACTTCACGAATGACAAATTCAACTTCATTTCTTTAAGATATGAAGTGGAAATTGTTCAAGGCACGAACAACAGTGAGATTGTACCAAAATAAAGTAAGTATTTATTCAAATTCAAATTCTTCAACTTTAGGGAAATGATATTGAAAACCAAAAATGTTGTACTGGTGCCCTTATATCTGATGAATCAGATGGTACCCTAGATCATCACAAATTTATGGCTTTGTGATTGTTGGCTTTTTCATAGCCATGTCCTCTACCACTCTCCATCAGAACTTGATGGTTAGATTTTTCTTCCATATCCATATTTTCACCTATATTATCCTATATGGAAACCCAATGATGAGTTACTTTGGGTAATCATTGCATTTCAAACTTTAGTTTTTAAAATTAAGTTTTAGTATTCCTTTTTACAATGTGGTTTTCTTTGAATAGTAAACGATATATAACCCTGACGAATTTCGAGGGCGAAATTCATTTTAAGGGGGGTAGAATGTAACACCCCGAGATTTTATGAAAAGTATTATTTTACTTTCATTGATGTCTTATATTATACAACACACCAAGTTTAGCTTGTACTATACGCAACACCGTATTAGCTTGCAGTATACGCAACGCTATTCTTGGATCGTGTTACACACAATTTCATGTTCGTTTTATAATAGCCATTCTACGCAATGTTGAGTGTGTGTATATATATATATATTCAATGTATAAATGAAATATGGTTGGATTCTATTATACGAAACAACGAAGGATTCTTTCACAACACGCAACCCTGACTTGGCTTGCATTACACGCAATCACGACCTTCCTCGATAGCGTGTGTTGTACGCAATACCGGGTTTTACTAAACAACGATATATTATTATAATATAATTATTAACTAGCCGTTATGAATATTATTAACTAAATTTTGAATTTTATAACATTACTATTCATATTATACATTTTCTAGAACATAGTATAAGAACAAAATAAAATTTTTAGGTAAAATAAGTATTTTTCAAAAAATGCAGTTTTACCGCCTTTTGATGGCGCACCCACTTTAAATCTAGTTTTTGACATGTTTATAAGTTCAATTTTACAAAATACAATTATTATTTGGAATCAGGATATAAAATTTTACCTTGGATAACTTTTTCATATTATTCTGATAACTTTCATATTTTAATGAATAGTAAAAAGACACTATATTTTAATTAAAAAAAACTTTTTTCATCGTAATAACATATGTGGTTAAATAATAATATTGAATAGTTTTAAAGTATAAATAGAATATATATTTACCATTTAATATAATTTATATCATTAGCCTTGATTTTACGTTGAATTCGTAGGTTAAATAAATTCAATCTTTTGCAATGTTTTAAACAAAAACCCGTTTTCTTTCGAAAACGAGATTAATTTTAATTTAATTTCTGCAACTTCTGTGTATTGAATTTGAAAAAATGGATTCCATATTTGGAATCAGTGGGTCTAAATTATATTAATAGACTAATTTTTATTTTTGGGCTTTATGAATAGTAACAATGGTAAATTTTATTTACCATAGTAAAAGGTAAATTGGGTAATTAAGGGTAAATATAATATTATAAAATTATCCTAATACTTGTATTAATACAATTGGATGATTATAATTTGTCCTAATTCATACTTGGGTCGAAATGGAATCTATTAGAACCCACTTGGAGGTGATTAAGACCTTTAGTTTATTTTATTTAAAGGAAAGTGAAATATGTCTCACTCAACTTTAATAATTAAAGTATTTTTAATATAAGTTTATACAGAATATAAATTCATTTATAAATACTCATTTTAAATATAAAATGTTTTTCTCTGTCATGGTAATTTATTTGTAATTTTTAAGATTTATTTAACTACCTTATTATCTTATATATTAATGATGCAGAAATTATTTATTTAGTGAAAAATCAATAATATAGTTTTTATTGAAATATTAATACATATCAAAAGGCCCAAAAATCTGCACAAAACTTATTATTAGTGTATATAAAAACCCTAATCATCCACTGGCCGAATTGTTGACCATTTGGATCCTTATTAAGGTGATTATGACACTTATATTATTTTATTTTAAATAATGCCAAAGTTGTCACCTTCATAATTTAATAAATATAACAATTTAACTATTGTGATTTTAAGATGATAAATTCAAGTAAAAGTATTATTGTGAAAGGTAATAGATTTATCTTCATCATAGGGTTTTATTTTTAATTTTTATGCAACAAATAAGTATATTAAATAATTATACAAAAATGTTGTAGTAATTATTTTATTAAGAGATAAACCAATGAATTGGTTTTAAGAATAATAAAATAAATATTATATGAACTATTTAATGTGATAAACTAATTTTCTAGATACATATGGCATTTTATGAATCTATTAAA
The DNA here is from genome assembly GCA_963277665.1 of Viscum album. Classification (NCBI taxonomy): domain Eukaryota; kingdom Viridiplantae; phylum Streptophyta; class Magnoliopsida; order Santalales; family Viscaceae; genus Viscum; species Viscum album. The sequence goes on from OY728164.1 coordinate 286,607,645, forward strand.
TCTTTTAGTTCGAACATATCTTCTGTATATATTTTATTTAAATTCATATAAATGAATAGTGTCAAAATTGACACTATTGTTATTTTATAAAAATAACATATTATAAATTTTTTTAAAAATCACAAAAATATTTAAAAATTTTAAATTTAAATTTATATGTTATAAAATGTTATAAAGTATCCAATTATGGACAATTCACAACAAATATGTAATTTTTTGTTATAATTTAAAATTTAGAATTTTATTAGCACAAATAAAATTAAATTGATTAAGGATAAATCAAGTTGATAATGTTTAAAATAAATTCCTAACATGTATAAATTTTATTGGTTGATGATATTACAACCCTATCTCATCTTATATTCAAATATGAGTCATTTTTGAGGTTTTTAAGTGGGGTTAGATTTATTATAAATTAATATTTTTTGAGAATTCCAAAGGTGCCCCTCTCCTCCCTTATAAAAGGGAACCCCCTCCCTCTCTTCCTCACACCAATTTGAGACTTCAATATCGGCCAACCCCTACCAATTTTAGTTCCCTAAGAGGAGGTCTCAAAGAGGCGCTTCAAAGAAGAGGTAATGTTCATTACCGATTCTTTCAACTTTATTTCTTCTTCCACTTCTTCTTATTTAGTTGTTTCATTATGAAGTAATAACATCAGTATCACTCATATACTGATATGTTATTATAAGTATGAAACAAACCTATTTCACAACTTATCTATCCTACGGAAAACGAAATCACCGCGCGTGCATATGTACGGAATACCATCTCCACGCCGTGGTGTAATCTATTTTCCACCACCACCTTACCTGGATGGGTATAATGGTGTAAATAATGACTATATATGATTATTGTAAAGTGATATTGATTCTTAAATATTATACATACACTTGAATATAATTCCACGTTCATGGGAATGATATCATCGCTCGTGCGTACGTACGGACTACCGTCTCCACGACGCGATGAGATTCATTCTCAATGATTAACCATTAATTAATGATTATAGTGTATATATAATAAGTAATCATGAAACATATGACATAATAATGATACTGGATTTATGTATATATATATGTATGTCATCTACTTAATTCCATTCAATTCAATAAGGAAACGAAAACAACGTTCATGCGTACGTACGACCTACCGTCTCCATGAACGGTGTATTTCTTTCCATTTATCGATATATTATATATGTATATTCTGAATATATATTATATATAAATCATGTTTTACATTCTGGATATAATTAATCATGATCTAAGTAATCATATGAATAATTACAAGTTAAAACACGAACGACAAATGAGACGATTTTACCCAAAACGCTACTTTAACATGAATTTACAAAAGAGCGGGTAATATAAAGTCATAATTGAACCATATATGATATAATAAAAATGAATATGATTCTGTAATAAGTAAATAACATTATTTAAATCATTATACAGGGGTTTCAGATACGTACGTAGTATATTGGACCTAAGGTAGGGGATAATCTTGCAAATCTCATTTTTATCCGAGATTGCTTATTCGTAATTATTTTATGGGGTTATTGTTATCATTCATGTCCATATTTCCTAAAAATGGTTTCATGTATGTTTAAATTCATTTTTACCCACTTTTTACTTTTACTACATGGTATGTAAGGAATCTTTATTTTGTTTACTTTACGAGGTACTTTTTTGACTTTTCCGACAAAAGTACGATAAGAATGTTTTTTAACGTATACGGCATGAAAGGATTTTTATGGTTTTATAAAGCCTTATTTTCATGAAGCTTCTTCCAAAAGATTTCATGACTATTTAAAAAAAATCCTATTCTTTTAAAATTGCATGGCATTTTGTGAAAAGAAAATGATTTTTATGAAGAAAGGATATTTTCCTCAATAATTCATTTCAAGTGTTTTATCAAAAACCATTTTTAATCTAAGATAACATTATTTTATATGTGTATGTTTCAAGTAAAATGTCTCTATGATTTATATGGTTTCACTTCTCTTACTATGAAATGATTTCCATTTCTTTTATATGGATTATGTGTTGATGGGATGATGTTTAGGAAACCCATTTTATTTATTGGGTTTTTATGAATGATGTATGTTTATTTTGTGGCACAAGTAAGAATGATTTCATTATGAGATGGGTGGGACCTATATCTACCTCCAATGAATTGGGTAAAGATTTATATCTCATGAGATAGACATGGCTGGAACGATAAGTTAAACCAGTTCAGTAATACAGGACTGAAACGAGGAGTGAACTCGATTTAGAAAGGGACTTTGTCCACTAAGATGGTCTTGGTAGCAATGCCTTGGCTAATATGGAAATCATACCATGTGCTTAATGGTTGCCACAATTACATGTTTTATTCGCATGTTATTTTACCATTCTTAATGTTTCTTTATGATCTATGCCTTACGTACTTCCATGTTTTTTGTCATTGCTCAAGCTTTTGATGTTTAAACATTATGTTCATGTTTTTAAGTTCAAATGTATATAGTATGTTTTATTTTCTCCATGCTTACCCTTACTGAGCATTTGAGATCACCCTTTTCATGTTTTCTTTTCCCCGGGATATAAAGAAAGGTTTTAGGTAAGAAAAAAAAGGGGAAGATCTTTATGGGAGATGTTGAAGATCTTTTACCACGATTAGAAGATTTTATTCTGAGTTTCCAAAGACACTAAACTATTACAGTCCTTGTGTGTGTGTTTTTGTTATGTACTGTGTATTCCGCAAAAGTAATTTAATGTTCATGTACGTCAAGATTTGGGTCTCTACAATTGAATATTACTATGTTCTGAAGATCAGAGGAAGAAGAAGTGACTGAGCCATCTATATTTAGTTTATTATCATTTGGTTCATAAATAATTCTTAATTTTTCAGTCGAAAATCTATTCATATAATTTTTACTTATAGAAGAATAAGAAGTGTATATTTTGTTTGCTGCTATGGAGAAGAGTAAGGTTTTTTTCCCGCTGTTGTGCAAGTAATCAAGTGAAGAAGAAGAATTTTCTGGAAGATCAGAGCAGAACCATGACATCCAAAAGAAGTCTTATCTGGTGGAATAATTTCTTGGTGTTACGAATAACCTTAATAAGAAGGTCGATACTCTTTAATAAGTAGTATAAATATATAGGAAAGAGATATAAAACATGCACTATAAATTAATTATAGTGAATTTCAAATGAAAGCATATTTCATACTTGCTATAACCATATAAAAAGGATTAATTTCTATTATTTGTGTGGTTGGCTCATTTCAATATGATTCCAAGGACTAGATAATCTGATTGAGTAATAAACCATGTATAAATAACATGTTATATCATTTACTACTTTCATATACTTACATGCAACAGGGAAGATAGAATAAGATAATTGAGATCCTAACATTTCAAAGAGGTAAAAGGGAAAAAATTGCAATTTTATTAAAATTTTCTAACATAGATTTATCTCCTCTCATTATTAGACATATCAAAAACTGATCTTTTCAAGATTTAGGGTTTGGACACTTCTCATCCAATGCACAATACCTATTCCCCACCTCTACACATTATGTTGATGAAGGTACTTCCAAATTTTATAGACTTGTAGGTGTTTCTCAATATATTATAATCACGCAGATTTTCCCTAATTAGTAAGAGACTTTTCTTGCATCATATTACTAATTTGATACAATCTAAATGCACTATTCATTTAAAATGTACATTCAATGTGTTATGTTCGTGGAACTTATCCTTTCAAAAAACCCCTACTTTCGAAAAACTCCTATGTACACTAAACTCATACTTCAACAAAAATATTCAATTGTAAGTTGCAATGCATAAAAATTTCTCCAGAATGTTATTTCATGAAATATAAACCTTCATTTCAGACAAAGGTTCGTGCGAAAAATGTGTTTGTGGAACTCAGTGATTCATGAACATTCATTCATATAACTTGGTGGTTATATTAAATCATTATCATGGCTTCAAACTTTGGATAAATTAAATATTTTTTATTTAAATAATCTCCCTCAACCAAGTCTATCTCTCTCTTCTATTTTCCTCCATCGTTGGTTAGATATTTGTATCCAATTATCAAACCTTTGTGAAACTTTCAATGTCCGGAAAATGATATCTCATCATTAAATATTTTCAAGTAAAGTTCAACATCTATTCCAAACTGATCACCTGTATTTCCTAGATTCATGATACTCCATCACTTTTTCAAACTACCCTATTTCACAGAACCTTCAATTTTATAATGTATACTGGTTTTTTAACTGTACCATGCCCATAAAACATATCGCCTTTGATTCTCCAATGTATACCTATTCATGAAACTTGATATTTTACAAGTCTTTAGTCTTTTCCAAAATATATTCTATCGTGTTCATGGAACATTTTTCCAGGACACTACCACAATTTCAGAAAAAAAAGCTTTCTTTATTAAAACAAAGGACTTTGCTCCAAAATAATTCTCTATCTTCAAGACCATGACTTTAAAGAAACTTTGATATCCCTTTTGAAATTTTCACTCAACATTTTGGTGAAAACTTGGAAATTTCATAACTTTAAGTTCCTCTTATAGGATTCTGAATTCATGCTCTATGATTCTATACTTGGATTTGGTCTTCATTATTCAAAAAATGAAGATAATAAAAAATTCTTGAGATGAGGGTTAAATCCCTGTCTTCCATAAAACTCAACAAAATGAGAAACTTTATATGGGTGAGAATAATTCTACACTGAAATCAATCTATTTCCTTCATCCTTCAACATCTAGATGTCACATTGGTTTTCTTATTATCATCATATAATATGGAAATGATCACTCACCATAGATTTAGTGATGAACTTCACAACCTACTTCCCTCAACCCACTCTATTTAGAAACATTATAGAAATTAAACCACCACCTTTTTCTTGATCAAGCATAGCTCATGATCATAACCCCAAAATATACAATAGATATTTTCTAGGAATTCATCTTCCCCTCATTCTCATAATATGGAAAGTATCTGAATGTATTCAATAGTTCCATATTATAGCAATGATAAGTACCATTCCCATAATATATTCATAATGTACAACATTGTTATTTAAGAGAAATACAATATCTGACATAGGTTTGGGTCCAACACCATCCTTCCTTAGAGTTGATTCATTCCACACATAAATTTTGATTTTTTCACATGAATATGATTCTTAAATCTTGAATTGATTTTGTAACATGATTCCTAAAGATGGTTCCATCATAGAATACCCCACTGGAGTCAGGATTCCAATACAATCCTATCTTTGAATATAGACCCATGAAATGTTACTCCCTTCCTTCTTCTTATCCAATTTCTTCCTCACAAATTTGGGTAATCCCTAGACCTGAAAGCATATTGAATAATTACATGAAAATGATATTTAACATTTTATTTCCTATTTAAGTCACCTAACATAGAATGCATCTCATCTCTTAAATAGATGGTCCTTTGCCTGATTTTAAGAGAGCTAGATTCACATAAAAAATTATAAACATTAGAGGAATAACTTCTTAACTAAATAAATATTGATGTAATATAACAACTAAATTCACATGCTTATAAGAATCATATATGAATTTATGGAAGGTTTAAATGGATCTAAATTCATGTTGACTAAAGTAACCTTAGTATTCACTCATATACTCAGTATGATTGAGCATGATAATGAGTTGGAGAGACTATAGATTTCCATTAAGTCCTGATCTAGATATTGAATTCATTCTAAAATCATCATTGAAAATATTTTGTTAATGTGAATGAGTTCAATAAATGCTTAAATTATTTTCTAATTGTGTTGAGTATATAGAAAATGGTATTGTGATGGTCGGGTTCTTTTTTTTATATGAAGAAAAGAGTTGCTAAATCATGGAGTTGAATTAAAATGAATATATCGAGATAAGATCGATTTTAGCAGAATACGTTTATTTATATATCATTAATTCTATATGATAATAGAATCTATTTGTTAACAAAGGGTTATAATGAACAATATGAGATGATGGAATTAGTACATAGGGTTTATGATGCATCAAATTCTATAATATTATTGAAAAAAAGATAAGGATATTTTTTTATCCAAGATAAAATATTTTATCCAAGTCATTTGTTAAAATATGAGGGATATGTTCCCACTATCTTCGAGTGGAATATTTTATTGAATAAAGTATCCTTTTAAAAATAATTCTTCAAACATGTAAAGTACCATATAAGGTCTGGGTATAATGGTTTATTTTTTTAAATATTCTCACCAAAGAAAATGAGTGTTATTTTTTAGCACTAAAGAGTTTGTGACTCTTACTATGATATTATGATGAGAATATAGTTTCTAAGAGGCTAGTGGTGGTTTGTTTGGACTTGTTGAAGTTAAAAAGTTAACAAATACAGTATTATGCTCATTAAAATTCGAAAGTGAATTTCATTTAAATATTAAAATATTATAGGGTATGTTGGTAAATACAAATGTAAAAAATCAGATTTATTTACAATAATGAAGTAAATATAAATTTATATCCAGAAGTAGTTTAAGATATGGCAGTTAATAAAAATGTATATAGTTATGTTTTTTTTACCAAAATTATATCAAGAAAAATATTTATGGAAATGTTCCAAGAATAATTATGATGATGGACTTAAAAATATTTCTAATTAAACAATATAAGTTATTAACATCATAACATTGGATGTTATAAGGTAAAAACGATTTAATGCTTGTTCAATGGGTTAAACATTAAGAATACGATCCCTATGCCTCACCATTTTTAAAAATGGATTTCTTCAAAGATATTACTCACTAAAGAATTTTATTGAGAGGGTTTTGTTATATAGTCACATAGAGATGAGGTAGGAATTAAATTGGGATGTAATGAGTTTAAAAATACCGTAAAAGTGTAACAAACATAAGGCCTCTTTGATAGTCTATCAAACATGATATGATTAGCTGAGCACTTATGTATGGTTTTATTTTTATTCTTAAAAAATATTTTAAGAGTATAAAACATACTATATTGTAAAAAAGTTAGTCATCACTTTATCATTCATTCATGTTGGATGCACATATCATGTGAAATGAAATGATAATTAACCACTCAAAGCATGACTTTGAGTTATCTATAAGTAATGTTTTTCATATAGTATTATAGGACGTGATTTAATTTTAATTTTATAATGGGTAAAATTTTCTATAGATACACAAATTATTCTCCTAAGTCCCAAAAGAATATTTATGTACTAGATAAAACACCAAGAATAACACATGGAATCTCATACACTATGTATTTGGTATGATGAGAGTGAATGTTTCATATTTTGATTTCCCCAATACCTGAGGTTGGAAAGATACCTAACATGATAGCCTTAAAAATTTTATACCTTTCATATTTTATCCTTTAGGCCGATCTAATTAGGGGTAATTGGTTATGTTGATGATCAAGTCTTCAGTTGAGTCTTAACCAAGATAGTATTTTTCCTATTATATGACAAATATGAAATCTAGGACCTTTATTGATATAGTCTAAAGGATTATACAAAAATACCTAGATAAGAAATGTGATTCTATTATCTTTTTGGTGAGGGGCATGTGATGTTCTCATCCATAATATGAAGTACATGTGATGTATTCATTGACTTGTTTAGTTTATACTCTGAGAATTGAGAACATATGAGTAGTTATACAGGATTTCCATACTATGGGTCCTATGGTTACTTGATGAACTAAATAAAGATATCACTTGAAAATGCATGCTTGTATATGATACAAATGGTGGAAATAGGTTTAGAGATACATGTGTTTGATAAAGATCACACCAGATCCCTTTGTCGCTTGAGTAACACTAATGCTTTATTAGAGGCTTCTCTTTACTCACTTTTATGAATTAGAAAATCATATTTTATTTCAATGCTATAGAGGATAGTGAGTATAACTTTATAGTTTAATGAATGGTTATTGAGTTTTATGAAACTCAGAGAGTTTCTTCAAAAGTGTTTAGAGTTTTTCCGAAAAAAGTTTTGGATGGATATTTACAAGTCATTGCATATGATATGATACATGGGAAATATGATGATGGATTTCCATAAGTGTTTTTGAGATATTTAAAAGTATGTTTTGATATGATTTAACAAATTATTGTATGTCATACAAAATAAATGAATTAAAGTCTATATGTATTCAGTGAATTTGGGTGATTTATTGAGTTATGTCCTAAATCCATGAATGCATATGATTTATAAATGATTTATATCTTATTTTATGATATCGATATGTGATATGGTATATAATATAAACCAAATCAATATCATTAGGTATGATATAATGATATTATATTTATTTATGTATGTCATTATATATGATAATCATAATGGATGTGCATTTTATCTCATTTATCTTATGGGATAAGAGATTTTTTTATTAATGATGTGTTATCAAGAATAATATGAGATGAAGGTAATACATTTAGTTTATGATTCATAAAACTATATAACATAATTGAGAATAATATAAGGTTTAAAATGTTTAGTCAAGGATAAAGGAATTTATCTAGATGTTTGTTAATATATGGGGGATGTGGTCCCACCACCCATTAATTCAATATTTTAAGGAAAACTATTCTTTTTCTGAACATTTCTCTTGTCTCATAGAAAAAAAATAATATTATAGTTAATATTTTATTTTTTTAATTTTACCTTGAAAAAAAATATTCTTTATTTCCTAACCCATAAAGAGTTTTGTGTTTCTTAACATGATATTCTTGAGAGAATATAGTTTCTAAGATACTAGTGGGAGTATGTTTATATTTAGAGAAGTTAAAAATTCAATGAATAAATGATGAAATCATCCAAGTTAAAGTTTATTTCACTTATTATACTAAAAGAGTTTAGGTTATGATGGTAAATATAAGTATAAATATTTACAGTTAGTTTTTTCAACTAAGATAAAATTCTCTTTGTATCCTAAATAATTTTAAAATGTGTTGGTAAAGAAATAATATAAATAGTTTCACATAGTTAACTATTTATATAAATATTTTTTTGATGGAAATTTTCTAATAATGTTGAATATGATGAACTTATAAAGGGTTATATGTAAATAATATAATTTATTAACATCAAAACATTTGATGTTGTGAAGTTATTAAGTTTTAATACTTGTTTAAGGAGTTTAAAATTGTGAATATGATTTATAAATCTCCACATTTTTCAATCATAATTAATTCATATATGTTAATCACTAAAGAGTTTATTGGGGGGGGGGGATTTATTAGATGGTCGTATATAGATGTGTAAGGAGATACATAGAGATGTAATAAATTTGAAAAAACCTAAAAAGTGAAACCAATATAGGTTTCTCTAGTGTTATATCACATGGGATATGGTGAGATAGGTTCTTTTGGGTTGTTTTTCTACTATTCTTAAATAAAATTTAAAATATATAAATTATCATTTGATACCAAATGGAAGACTCCAATTTTTCATTATTTCATGTTGGATGTATAAATTACATGAAGTGAAATAATAATTAACCTCTCAAAGTATGACATTGAGTTATCCATAAATGATGTTTTTCATAGAGTATTATATTTTGTGATAAAATGTAAAGGTTTTAATGCATGTTCTTTCATATAGAGATAAAAAATACACTCATGAGGTATAAAAGGAGTTTTGTGTGTTAGATGATATGACAACCAATATTTTATTACACTTTATTTCATGATTTATTACATAAAGATACACTTAATACAACCACTCCTCCAATGGCCCGAAGGCCTTCATTTTTTTTATTGATTTTTGATAATCCATCTTTCAAGGGGTGAGGTGTAACCCTTACAAGGCCCGTAGGCGTAAGTATTACATGACCCCTAGGCCTTAGAGGAATTCATTTGGTCGTAGGCTTCAAACATTAAATGCAACCCAAACTAGATACTTGGAAATGCTCCTCCCCAAAATATTCATTGTGAAATCAGCTCTCCACCTTCGCATGGCTGTTCGGCTAGGTATTCCCGTGCATGCACAGGCTTGTCCCGATGGCAGGTGCCATACCCTCTCATTCTTGCAATCCGTTTAGCTTCTACTGTTGTGATCTATAAAGAATAGTAAGGGAAAAATAAAAGAATAACATGTTGAAAAAAATACTTGTGAGTCAAGAGGAAAATTAATATGATATAAAGGGGTGATAATAATAATCTTGAACATTGAGGCATGATATAACATGATAACATCAAGGAAACGTAGGAATGAAGAAATAACCTAAAACATTATATCATAAACATAAGTTAAGACCAACCATATATAAATCATAAAATAGTGTTCATAGGATAAGCTCTTCTGAACCATACATGGTATATTATGAGATAAAATCATTACAAAATGCATTAGAGGGCTATATAATTTCAGGCCTACCCGTCATATTTATACGTACATGTATAAGTGGGCCACACAGATCATGAAACATAAGTATGGATTTAATCTCTTTAAATATCAAAATTAAGGAGTATGGGTTACATAAATATAATTACATAATAAAGAAATTAAATTTACATCCAGGTTTATACTCTTGAGTGAAAATGGGGATGGTTATTCACTACACAAATGTTTGGCAATGAAAATTATAGGATAATTTTTGCAGCATAATGGGGGTACATAAGGATTAAAATATGGGTTTCATAAGATTTAAAGGGGTATATAATCAAATTTAAATAATAATTATAGTAATAGTTACATGTAAAAACATATCCCAACATTAAAAATTGGAAATCAAAAGGCATACTTTAAAGAAGGTGCTTGAATAAAGAGGATAATGGGAGGATCTCTTACCTTGATAGGGAACTTATAAAAGTTTGATAGTATATTCTTAGAAGCTTAGGATACATTGTAAGTGATATAGAGAGGAAATAGTTGATTAGATTAATCATACATGGGTTTTGGGGGAAGGGAAATGGGAGATTGGGTGGGTTTTTATTGAAAATGAAAGTATAATTCATTATTAATTTCCAAATTTAGGTTTTGGACTCTATATGATAAAGGAATAAAAAATAGTGACCTTATAAGGATTTTTTCTCATGGTTTCTATCAAAGAGGAGTGGTTTTTATTATTTTATAATTATAAGAACCTAACTCCTTAAAATAATTCCATTTGTGATGTGTAAGTGAGTTGTGTTCATAATGAATTAATTTAAACCCTTAAAATATAATATAGGTTTTGGTGGATTCATTAAGAATTTCACATTATTTTAAAGGGGAAACATAATTTGGGTTATGGATACTATTTACAGTATTTCTTACATCACTTTTGGGTTTTATGATTTTATAATACACACTATATATTTATACCATCTTTGATTTTTAGCATAAAATTTGAATATTTCCCAAAATTATGAAAAATTCAGTATTAAATAATTTTGATATTTTGATTTAAAAAAATATTTATTTTATTAAAATAATTATATAAATGTTATAATTTATACTTTTAAATTGAAACCACTATTTATTGAAAATATTGATTTTTTGGATGATAACAGTTTCCTGACCCTTATAAAAATTACATTTGACTTCATAAAATTATATTATCACTTATATTTAACCAAATATTATTTAATAATAATATTTTATTAAAATAATATTTATTTAAAAAATTATATAATTCATCAAAAAGAGTGTCTTGATTTAAACTATATATTTCATAAAAGTACACTTGGAGTTTCATCATATTAAAATCTAATTTTTACCAAACTCGTTATTTAATCATTTATAAAGTAATATAAAAAATGGATAAATATAATCATTATTTAAAAAATAAAAATATAAAAATTCATACTATTACGGTCTAGATACACAACCCTTTATTACACTAGTACATACCCTAAGGGTAGGGTGTGTAATGGTGAAGCTGTCTTGGGGTGGTTCAGTGATCATAAATTGGGCCATGATCTGGATAAGTTTGAAATTCTCATATAAATGGTTTCACTCATGCTTTAGTTGTTGAATCTTGAAATCATCCTAGTCAAGGGATAATACTAGGGATTATATATCCCTTGGAATATCTAATAAATAATCTTTATAGGGAACGATCCTACTGGTCAGACCATTGCTTCTTTCCTCCTTGTTAATTGGATTCATCATAACCCTTAGTATATACTAATCATGATGATCACTGTACAATGACTATATTATCAATAATTATTATATTTAATGATCTATTAAATTCAATAGGATATAACATATAAAATTATAGAGTAACTAAAGTAGTTCATGTTTTTTCTATAATATCATTATTTAATAAGTTATTTATTCATTTGAAAATGGAATTTCATTTATAAATCTTCATGTCATTACAAATGAACCATAAATATACCACGTGGAGTGTTATACACTATGTTTTTTGTATACTTGGGGTTCATGTTTCATGTTTTGATTCCACTGTACAGGAGGTTGGGAATATCCCTAGCATGAGAACCTTTATACTTTGACACATCTTTGATGAAATCCTTGAGGATTAACTAATTATGGGTTATTGGGTATGTTTTTGATTAGGTTTCCAATTAAGTCTTAACTAGGTTGGTATTTTTCCTTTTATATGATTAGTATAACATCTTGGAGCTTGATTAAGATATACTGAAGGAGTGTAAAGTTATACTTATGTGATATATTTATCTATTGGATGAGGGGAATGTGTTGTTATCATTTATAAGGGTGAATGACATGTGGTATATTCATTGACATGTTTAGTATATAATCAGATAATTGAGAGAATATGAGTAGCTATATGAGATTGAAATACTTTATGTCTCAAGGTTACTCGATGTCTTGTACAAAGGGGTAATATAAAACTTCCTTCTTACAGATGATACAACTGGTGGACATAGGTATAGAGATATATGTGTTTAATGGAGATCATGCCAGATCTTTTTAGAACATTATTAGCATTGATGCTTTTCTAGAGGATGTGATATACTTATATTCTTTAATTTAGAAATTTGTATTTGTTTTCAATGCCACAAAGGCTCATAGGGCCACACTTTATAGTTAAATGAATGGGGATTTAGATTTATGAAACTTAGAGAGTTTCTCTAAAAGTGTTTAGAGATTATCCAAAATGTTTTTGGAGGGATATTCACAGGGTATTGTATATGATGTGATATAAGGTACATTTTATAATAGTTTTCCATAAGCATTTTGGTGATATCCAAAATGCGTTTTGGCAATGATTTCACAAATTATTGTATTTAATACAATATAATGTGAAGTTGAACAAAGTTTATAAGGATTTATTGTAAGTTAAAGATTGATAGATATATTCCCTAAATCTATAATCATGTATGATTTGTTTTATTCTATATCATATAGTATAATATAGATTGTCATAGGGTATGGAATACATTTTGAGAAATTCATATTTTACGTCTTTGGGTATACCATTTAGTATGATATGGAGATATATTATTGCCTTTATTTTTTACATTATTATTGTATAAAATTGGTATATCATAATACATATAATCATAGTTTATTATTACCTTATATTTGTGAATAATGAGGTAACCAAATATTAAGTGTTAACATTTAGGTGATCTTCCAAATAATTGAAGATATCATTAGACTAAATGTTTTATAAGATGAATTTTTTGAGAGTATATGGTTGGAAAAGGATTACAAAGAGTTATAATAGCAAGAATTTACATATATAATTCTTAATGTATGAGTAAATGATATTGAGGCTTAAGGAGTATGTAGAATCACCTGACCCATCCAACCTAACTTGTGACTACATTAGTGTGCCAAAAACCTCAGTAAGGCCTCCCTATTTATTAGAGGCTTCTTATTGGTGGTGAAGGTCTAAGAGATAATTGTAGAGAGTCTATAGACTTTATAAAATAAAATAATGTTGGTGAATACAATAAATAATAATAGGAAAAATCATAAAAACAATAGGAATAACTAAACATACAACATGAATTACAAAAATGCACACATATGAAGTCCTATCAGTCATAAAAAAGGAACAAGATCGACCATGGTTTGATTGAATACATACATAAAAAAAGAAAAGAAAAAGAATGTAGGTAATATATGGCACTCTAAATCCACCAATCCCATCTCCAAATTATGGACACATGACTAGAAACCCATTTGTTCACCAAAACTTCATCCACTAAGCTCCAAAATTGAATCCTTTACCCTTACATGATGCCTGGCACATAAAATTTATACATGTACAAAATGGATCGTGGTTGGTGGTGAGTAAAAAACTCAATAGTCCTCCACTAGCGGCGTTTCTAATGAATATAAATATGTATATAAGTGTATAAAATGTTTAATGTACATGTAAACCTGAGAAACACACACATTAATTAGTTTTATTATACCTCATTAATGGTAAGTCATGGGTGGGAAATTTACCTTATTTAGGATGTGCTGGAGTGGGTTGAATTATCGATGGTCTATCATAACTAGAATCACCATTATTCTATAACCACCCCATTATATGTAGTAAAACAGACCTTTCAAACACCAATCCAACCAAGAAAAACAAATTGTGATACCTTAAAGTCACACTCACACTAATCTTCGAGTCTCGGTTCAACAGGCCATCAATATCCCTTTCCAACTTTTGGCTCAACATCTCGAACACAACCCATTCACAGTGAGCATACCAAGCATTAAACTGGTGATCATGATCACAAAAAATTCTCATGTCCACCCAATGCATAACCCTTCTCCTCATTTTTGATTAACATCACCATCCTAAGCCTCTCATCTACAAAGGATACCACCAAAATCCACTGGTCAAAACCACCTAATAGGCCCCATCATGTGAACACATTACCCTGAAGAACTCCAAACCAAAGTGCGATGAATCAACTACAACCTATGAAAATATCCCTCTAAAATTTTATCACCACTATATTTACTAGTAATCAACATCCCCTCACATGTTATGTAGGCAACCCATATCTCCACCAGCCACATGTTCTAAATATTTACATTTCAAGAATCAAAAAAAGAAACCCATGTAACACATTGAGCTCAAACCTAATTATAATCCCATTACCCCCTATGTATTGAGGTCCCATAATAACCATCCATCTCCCAGATTTTCCACCCTAGAATACTTCTCATAGAGATTAGAGATTGAGTCCAATATTAATTATTGGTCTCTCACAAAACCCAACGCACACCTATGATTACATAAAGTAAAGAAAAATATGTAATAATAGAGAAAATTGACCCCCTACCCCTTAACTGCAGTCCCATGATCATTGAATAATTTCCTCTAATTTTAATTTGAATTGAAGAACCTATAAAAGTATAACAGAACCCTATTATTAAAGAATTACTAGTGACATATGAAATAATGATATAAGAAACCAGAAATAAACAGTAGAGGATAAATTTACTTACCTATAGTGGATACCTAGAACTAATCAAAATCTAGAATGTCTAAGAATCAGGTGAGATCCCTCACTTAGAGTAAGAGATAATAAAATGAGAGACTAGGGTGTTCCACCTCGTTGAAATAGTCTCAAAGAAGTGGTTACATACTTTTTTAAATATTAATTAAATCAATTAACAAAAACTTATAAAAAAAATACATAGTATCCCCATTATGGTGTTCCCCATTAGTCTCACAGTACAATACCCTAGCCCT
The DNA here is from genome assembly GCA_963277665.1 of Viscum album. Classification (NCBI taxonomy): domain Eukaryota; kingdom Viridiplantae; phylum Streptophyta; class Magnoliopsida; order Santalales; family Viscaceae; genus Viscum; species Viscum album. The sequence goes on from OY728164.1 coordinate 286,623,309, forward strand.
AGTCCCATTGTAGTATGGTCAACCCCACGATAAAGCAACATGACTCACCTATAAAGAACCAAAAAAATTTACTCCCCATTTTGTGGGTTGATCCTTCCATTCACATGAAATGCATATCAATATGGACCTTATCACGGTTTAACCCACTGTATTGTAGTGTGATCTGCTAATAGCCAATAAAAATTATTATAATACTAGAAAATACTAACCTTATGAAACACCTAACACATTTCAATTCCCTTGGTTATGATGTAGTCTTTGAATATCCAAAAAACCAATATTATACAACTACATATCAGGACATCGTTCCTTTGGATATGACATGACCATTGAAATAATATAAAAATATACAATTTCCCAACCTTTAGATTAGGATAACTTCTTGAAGCTCAACTCTCAGACTTTTGTTAACACCCTTGAAACCTCAACGGGGTCCAAATGCACATGGTCAAACCAGATTCTAACTAGAATTATTTCCTAAAACACATGGTCTATTATAACCTTCCCACCATGTGAAACCACTTCACCAAGCTATATTAGGCCATGAAAGTGACCAAATCTAATCTGAACCTAATAATCCCACTCACTATACTCATAAATCACCAATAATATACTGAAAACATCAGTCTACTCATGATTACCCTCATTAAACAACTCAAAAATATCAATTCCTTCAATGGGTGCCCCCTACAATTAGATTCACCCACCCTATCATGCTCCTACTAGCCGATCTAGTATAAAGAATAAATCATATTGAATATAATACCAGAATGTACCTTTTCCAACCATCAAATACACAATCATCACTAACTATACCATCTATTCACACCTTACCCAACTCTTAATCAAACTATTTACACACATGCACATTGTGAACCAGTATCCCTTATGTAAAAACCAGAACCATAAATTCAAATCATAAATTTTATTTTCATCGGCTTACCGACTTACTTAAAAAACCTAGCTTACCACATGAAAATGACTTGAACCCTAACCTTCAGATGCTTGACCACTCTGTGGTGTCACACATGACGTCATCGACTAACCCCACTACTGATCACTCTTCTCGTTACACTAATCTATGGGCATAAATAAAATCGATCTACTACTTAGGTATCTAGCTCTCAGTCCTACCTCAGATGCTTGTGTCTAATAATATTCCCATCCACCACCTAACATTGAATGTATCCCACAGAATCTCTCCAGAAGTTCCATCTATCCACATGATCAACATTCCTTTAGAGATCATTCACACTAATCTTGACCATTCCCATTATGTATGCATTATACAAATTTTATATATATCCCAATCCAAGGTAGAGACACATTTCTCCAACTCTGAACACCTAGTTAGAATTCCTTATATCACTACTTCAAGCTACCTAAAGCTCTACTTTCTGTCCTAGATGATACCACTACTGGACCAGACATACCTCAATCACTCAAATTCTACTTCACTATTAGCACTTCTTTCACCACATCAAAAAACAATATCAATATAGATATGTTTACTTACACCCAGATCACATTCCAAATTCCATCCTCAAAATGTTGTACATTGGGGACTTTATATTTGGAAAGAGTTGGTATAAAGATCTGAAAATCTATGAGACTAGAAGAATAATTCATAACTAATGCATTCCATAGAGTCAAGTGTATGAAATATTCTATTAAACCTCAATGTCTCTGGAAAGAAGTACTTTAAGAACATTTCCTTGAGGTCCTTCAATGTCATCGCCACATTCCTACCCACTTGGAGCTGTATATCCCATCAGTATTTCACTATTCCTTTAATCATATAAGCTGCTAATTTTCTTCTTCACCCTAGAGGTGTCTCAATATGATTAAATATATTCTATACTGAATAGATCTATTGCTTTTTTACCAGGGTTTTTTCTATCAATTGTAATTAAAGGATGACTCTAGATTTAAAACACTCTAGTATGGTAATTTGTAGAAGAACCCTCTCCAAGATTCCATTTGTCTATTATATATATAACCCACACTAAGATCACCCTAAGATGATCATCGAACCACTACCCCAGTTCCACCACTTGATCTGGCTATACTAACTATCTCAAAACCTCTACATGTGGCACATACTTATCTTCAACCTCATGGATACTAATTGGATATTGCCATAATTTATACCCATTAGGCCTCACCGACCCCAACTACCCATCATAGGGCCAGGTAACACGCAAAAATATAGGATTTTCACAATAAATAATACTAGAAACACCTTCCATTCTAGTTTATCTAAGTAAAATTACACAATAAACTATGTAGGAAAACATTTTATAGGTTTAGGTTGAAATTTTATACAACTAATTCCATTCTTTCTAGAACTTTGCAACCAAAGACCCCCACACATACACTTTTCACATGATCCCTACATGCATGAAATGATTTATGAGACCACATCTTTCCTATTGGGGTAAAGTTTGAAACCATAAATTAATATATCATAAAACCATTTTTATCTAGATAAAATAACTCTATAAAAACCATAAAAAACCAAAGTGAAATACCAGTTCCCCTAGAAACATGGACATATTCCTATACATGTGATAGCTTGGAACACAAAATGACCTCTATCCCAATTCTCAATACATTCCGGAACCCTCATCTATCATATCCCAAAAAACAAATAGAAACCCACTCAGTATTGGTTATAATAAACTGATCTGATACTACTTTTTAGTATCTAATTGTAAGGCCTCGACCTTAAACCTTACTTAATGTTGAATTAAATTAATAATTCACATTGAGGATCTTTTCAGGTTTAGATTTTTAGAGAATTAGATCATAAATCATGAATTACATTCCACATTTAAACAAAGTGGTTACATAAAAGATAGTATTGGTTTTTCCCCATCAATGCAAACATATTTAAAATAAAACATGATTTATTTCTTGACACATCCTTGACACTATCATCATATCATGCACCTTTCCCTTGACCTATGAAAAACATTTCGAAAACTTGGGATGAGCATAAAAAGCTCAGTAAGGGATATAAAAGTACCAAAAGAAAACATTAGTCCTTGTATGAAATCATACTTTACTCATAAAACATAAGAATTTTAATATACATCATCAAATCATGAATAAATCATAGAAATCATAAGGCATAAAGGTAACTTGAGGCATTCATAACATTCTTACGTTGGGAGTAACCCTCTTGGTTACGTTTGGAATACCCATCACGGTATATTCCTAAATCTCTTCGGAGAAACCTTAACGTTTAACTCCTTCGCGTTACCCAATGCATTGGAGAGCTATATCAGGCTCACCCACCCTTAGTTTTTCACGGAACCACCCGTCTTCATAATAATTCCCAAGAACCATAACATAATCGTATCACATAAAACATGCATAAAGGAAACATAACATTTCCACTTTTCAATCACAAGATATCAATACAACCCTTTGATGTAAAAACATTATGAAAAACATTTTCAATACCAAAATAAAAGAAAAGTAAAACATGGTATTTATTTTTTCATTTAAAAAAAAGGAATGGCTTGTAGAGGAAGCCGAAACTCAAATAATGGTCACGACAACGGAGAGGTCATTGTCGCCGCATATGTACGACAAAGAAACATTACTTTTGTCGTTTAGTAAAACGCTTCGTATAAAAAAATATTCATTTTGAATAAGCGTAAAAGTCAAAGGGGTTTATACACCGTATAAAATAAAGTTGTGTATAAAACAAAATATGCCTCAATGAATGGAGATTGAGACGAAGTCCCTTACAAAGACGGTATCCTTGGATTAAGGATAAATCAATTACATAATTATCTTTGACAAAAAAATACACAAAAAATAAGTGGATATTAAGTATAAAACAATCCCAGGTTATTCACACATATTCATAGAACGACATATTCAAGGAGTACAAGTTTATCCCAAAGAATCAAAATTGGGTTAAGAAGTTCCCTTGCAAAAATTCGACAGCCTAACGTCATCACTTCAAAATTCAGAAAAAGAGTTGATGAGAGATAAAAAGGGTATCTCATTACTTGGACATAAAATTTACATTATTAAGGATATAGAAGAACATATCCCAAATTAATAGTATGTGAATTAAAATACATAACAAAAGAAGTCTTTTAAAAAGAGGAGGGTGAAAGGTTCCCTTACCGACTTGGGTATCTTTCAAAACATACACCCCATGAAAGAAGGACAATACAAAATTGATGTAAATAATCATAAACGAAAGTATATTACTCAAAGAGTAGAATAATGGGCAGTACATAGACCACTCAAAGTAAATGGTGGAAAATGTAGCATAAATATCACAGGAATAAAAGTGAGATGAAAAATCCCTTACGAAAACTCGACAGCCTAATGGAACCGCTTAAAAATTATAAAGAAAAGAATTCATGAGAGTAAGAGGGGGTATCTCATAATATAAAAATACAAATTACAGTATGGTTAATATAAAATAACATCCTCCAATATAAGAACTTGGAGCATAAATGAAATGACATAAAAGAGGGTACTTGAAAAGAAAGCGAGAGGTCGGATCCCTTACCTCAAGTCCGACTTTTCTTGTTTGTTTCTTTATATTCTTGAATAATAAACTTTGGTCAATTTATAATTGATTAAGGACCTCCTTTAAATATTATTATTCAGTTCATATCACATATTTATAATGTTATAATAATTTTTTAATAATGTTAGTTCATATCAGTTATTTTTGCCGATGTTTGGTACATGAGTAAAAAAAATGAACTTGTTTGAACATGATTGCCCATGTAGTTATAAGTAAATAATTTAAAGAATATTATTAATGATTAAAATATCATATATATCCAGTACATATTCATTTTAAACTATTCCATAACATTTGGAGATAAAAAATGAAAAGCACCGTTCATGGAGACGGTAGGCCGTACGTACACATGAACGCTACTTTCATTTTTTGTCATATTAATGGAATTAAAAATAAATGAGATATATATATATATTATAATTCCATTATAATATATATGTTATATAGGTCACATATTTTCATTAATTTCATTCATTATACAATCCACGTATTGCATTAACGAGTCACATCACTTGAGGGGGCGGTAGTCCACACTTCCTCATATGAAATTATCACATTTGCACAACATGAAAAGAATAAAGGTATGTTTTAAATATAAAATATAGAAGAATATAGTAAACATAAATACCATATATATAATATATAAAATACAGTGACATCATAATGGCCACCTTTAAAGGTGTTAAAAGAACATTGAACAATCATCGTTTCGTGAGGCAGAAAATTGCCAACCACAGAAACAGTATGTTCATTAACCATTAGACGAAGGTGTGTGTAAGTGTAGCTCGAATCCTTCACATAAAAACATCCTAGTATATTTAATATAATGGTGTTGTTACAAAATAAAATAATAAAAAGAGTTTAGGGGGTTGGAGAAGCAAAATAAAACATAAGAACACAAGAGAAAACACTACCTTTAAAACGGGTAACTCTATTTGATTTAAGCTCAAAGGCTTCCTTGGAAGGGATTATGCCCAAAGTGAGGCTTGAATGATGAATAAAGGGATGTGGAGAGATGAAATGGTCATGGTTTGGACGAGCCAAAGGCTTGAGAGGTGTGTGTAAGGTGGTATAGGTGGGGGCCTTTTATAAGAGGAGAAGAGGGGCACTCTTGGAAAGTTATAAAATATTACTTTATTATAAAATGATTTTCGGATTTTAAAGGACCCAAAATTATATATTTCAAGTATAAGGTGATAATATTTCTAAATTCACACATCCAATAGGTTTTTGACAAGTTTAGGTCTTATATTTTACATTATCTTTTCATTTTATTTAAATCGTTCATTTATGAGGTAATCACTGCATCATCACGGTGTCATAAATAAATTAATATATTTAATGTCTAAAAATTATAAAAAAAATATCATGATGTAGGAAATATTTTTATATTTCTAATGAATATTTATAGTAAAAAATATGACTTATATTACCCCATGTAAAAATTGTTTTAGTGAAACAACACATGTTTGTGACATTATAATTTTAACTTTAAATAAAAAGGTATTAATGTCATTTTCCAACCAAAGTGGCTCCATGGGGTCCCCAAGTTGACCCATGGATTGTCTTGGTCGGACATGGAACATATAATAAGTGTAGGACATGTGTAAATTTCATTTCATATTATGAAAACATTATTTTTACCTTAAATTATACTAATTACCTCTAATCGCGATTAAAAACATAAAAGTTACTATTCACTAAAAAATTATTTTAATACCATTGAACCAAATTTTACTTCCTAATGAAAACCATGTATGTCAGTTTTTTTAAATTCAAAACACAGAAGTGGTAAAGTTTCATTTAAACGAAAAATCAGTTTTTAAAGTACCACTTAGTGGTTTCACTATTCATCAAAAATTGAAGTTTTTCAGAAAAAATACCAAAACTTAACCCTAAGCTATATTTGATATTCCGAATTCAAAAATGCTGTCTATTTTAAAAAATTCAAATCATATAAGTTACATTAATTAATTTAATAATTAATTCCCACTGTCATGACAAATAGCGTGTTTTTATGAAACAATATATATCAAAAGATTGACACTAGTTTAAGTCCAATTTCAAAGTGAAATTAATTCCAACGACCACTATTGGATTAAATGGTAAAAATATATTCTAATTTCACTTTAAAACCAATTCAAAGTTAACCTAATCATATAAATAAATTAGATTAAAAAGAGGTTTTGAATTAAAATACAACATTTTTCACTATTCATTAAAAAAATGAACTTTATCGGAAAAATACCAAAAATTTACACAAAGTAAATTTTGATGTCCCGATTCTAAAGAAGAATTTTATTTTTCCAAATATAACACATAAAATTGTCAAAAAGTGGATTTAAAAGAGGTTCACCATGAAAAGGTGGTTAATCGTCCTTTTAAAGAATATTAGAATGTTTACGCTTAAAATTGGATTCATTCGCATTTTTAATCCTCTAACATTTATTGTAAAGAGTAAAAATATTTGATAAACATATATAATCATTTTGTAGTTAGTTCTATTCATTCCCGCCATTACAACGGCTAGGCGTTAACTACCATTTAAAATAATATTATTTTATTATTAGAGTGTAACGTAAGATTCCAAAGAAACTCGTTGTTGCGTATTGGGTACGCCATCGAGCATAGAGTCCCCTTTAAAGTAATATTAATATTTTATTCACAAATATGGATAAATGTGAAAATGTCATATTCTTTATTTACCTGGGGTGTTACACTAATGACTTGAAACCTAACCCATGGAAGGATAAGGATTCTAAAGACCTCAAGTGTGCCTCCTTGTATTCTAAAGTCTACTGAATAATAGATAAGGTCTATGAGGTGATAATGGCGTGGCTATACCATCTATTAAAGAAATAAACAACAGTTAAATTAATAATAAATAATAGGAAAAATATTAACAAAAACATGAACAACTAAACCTATAATATGATTTACCAAAATTCACATACACAATTTCATATCAGTCATACAAAAGAAACTAGATGACCCATGGGTTGATTGGATACATACATAGACCAAAACGAGAAAAATAATGTAGGTGCCATGTGACACTAGAAATCCATTTGAACCATTTATAAAATATGGACAAAGGAATTGTTACCCATGTATATACTATGATTTAAAATCCAAGACTTTACCCTTACTAGATGCATGAGACATAAAATCAATACACTCCCTGAAGGGCCTATGTAGGATGGTCAACATGAAACTCAGAAATCCTTATCCAATAGTTTTACTACATGATATCCACATGTATATATGTGTATGCAAGGTGTAATTTTTGAGTAAATGAAATAACCATATCAAATAATTCTGATCCACCTCATGCCTGATGATCGATGTGTGGGTACTTTAACTACATCAACTAGAGTGGGATGAGATACCAATGGTCTATCATACCTGGAAGAACCATGGTTCTCTGACCATCCCATTTCACATGACAACCCATGTTGTTTAAACCTCAATCCAATCAAGTCAAACCAATAGTTATGCCTAGAAGGCGCACACACACACACACACACCAATCCAATAGTCATGGTTCAATAAGTGAAAAATTACCCTTTCTAGCTTCTCGCTCAATAACCCTGATACCTCTCATTCAAGGTGAGACTAATAACCCCACAACCAGTGAGCTTGTTAACTAATAAATTCCCTTGGACACCTATAGTGTAACCCTCATCCATCTTAATGATCAACATCATTATCCTAATCCATACATCTATGAAGGATACTGCCAACATCTAGTGTTCAACACAACATAATGGGTCTTGTCCTTTTTTCGCATGGATAGAATTGAATCATCCCCATTGCGAGCAATATAAAAAACAATATATTAATAAAAGAAGATGAGATTCTTCACCACCATATTCTTTGATGATCAATATCAATACACATGTTCTATCGATGACCCCATTTCCATGATCCACATGTTCCAACAATTCAGAATTCAAGAACCACATGAAGAAACACATGTACTACACCAAGAATCAATATAACCATCAAATTATTGGACCTCATATACCTAGGTCCAAATGAAACTATCCATATCCTTTATTGTTATCCCTATAAGACCCATAAGAAACTTTTATGGACATCATTGACTGAAACTGGCCCTGATTATTGATCCCTCAAATAAACCTACCCATAACCATAGTTACAGGAATCAAAAAAACATAAAAAATAATATAGATAGTCATGGACCACCTTTATCTTGGATATTGGATCCCACCTATCAAATCCTATACCCTAAAATGACGACGAATTGATGAACCTAAATAATCCAACATAACTCTTTTGTTAGGGAGTGACCAGTGACACCTGAAAGAATGGTAGATGAAACTATAAATAGATGATAAAGGATTTATGGACATAACTATACAGACCTCCTAGAATAGATAGAATCAATAATAGAAATCAATTGGGAAATATCCCTCACTTGGAGGAAGATAGAATTACGGGAGAGATTTAGGAGTGACCCTAGGTTGAAATGGTCTCAAATAAGAGGATTCCCCATTTTTTTTAAAATTAAATAAACCATTTAATTTGAAATTATAAAAAAAACTACACAACTTATTTATTATAACATGATACATAGGAATCATGACACAATACCCCATCCCTGATCCCACTGTGGCATGGTCCACCTCACTAGGGTGTAATACTTCTCACCTAGGAAAGACCAAAAAACCTGATTCCCCTTCTCATGGAATGATTACACCCTTTATGAGAAAATGTATCTCACTAGGATTCTCATCACAATTCAATCCCTTTTATTGTATCATGATCCATTAAAATCCCAAAAAAATAATAATTTTATTCCAAAAACTACTAACCTTATGCAACACCATCCATTCCAAAATACCATTTGTTATAGTGTGATCGTTATCCATCTTCAAAAAACCAATCCTATATAGTTACACACCACATCATGGATCCATTTGATGTAGTGTGATTTTTGAAAAGCTGTGAAAATATATATTTTCTCAAGACTAAGACCAAGATAACTCTATGTAACTCAACTCTGGGCTTACACTGAAACCATAAAACATTAACAAGGTCTAAATACACATGTTCAAACTCAATTATAAACCAAATTGCCTCCCTAATAACATTGGTTTTTGTAGGTAATCTCAAGTCCTATATGATAGGTAAAAGGTATTGAGATGTTCATTCATTCTTACGATCATTTTCTGAGCTCTATCTTTTCGTTCTCCTATAGATCTTTTCCTACTCATTCAATTTCTATATAATATAATTCCATATCTTGGAATAAAATATGGTCTTACCCAAAGTTTTCGATGATTTAGATGAATTCATGGATGATCTATAGAGGGAGGTAACCATTGGTTCCTTCATTGTGATTTTTATCTACCATAGTGATTGAAGAAATAGGATTGAACATTTAAAATGAAATGAATTTTCTATTTATTTAGTTTAAAAATGATTTCAATTTTCATAGAATAGTGATCTTGATAATGAGGTTTATATTGTCTTTCATTATACTGAATAGGTGTTGATTCCACTTTAGTATTCCTCTCAAATATTATATATTTATATAGTGTATCATTCCAATCATATCAATTTTTAGTTCAATTTAGTGTTTTAGTCAAAAGATTATCTATGATATGGCCATATCGTAGGGGCATATTATAAGTCTTATAATATTTGGAATAATAATCTATTACTAATAAATCAATATATGATTAAATATTATTAGTCAAATATTAAATGTTTAATATATAATAATCTTATGGAAATCACTATAATTATCATTATGAAATGTATGGTAGACTCGAGGTGTCATTTATATCATAAACACATGAATACGTTTTCTGATGAAGGTGAAAAAATGTTTATAATCAAAGTATTTACTCAAAAATTTCACTACACTTGAGTAAATGTCATACAAGACTTGAGAATTTATTGAGGTATATACAAACCAATGAATCTATTTAGATGGGGGTGTTTCTAGGTTGGCCAAACATGTGTTCACTCTAACCACTTCTTTATTCCTTATATTTCTTTAGATTTTAAGAGATATTAGCATATCATGGTAATGGGGAGGATCCCACTCAAGCATTTGGTGATTCAATTAACCTATGAGTACAAAACATAGAGATGAACATATTGTTTTTTATCAATGGATGTTCACAAAAAAATCCGATAAATATTTTTGTTACATCAAACACCAATGTAATGTATATTTTCTTCATTAAATTAAAATATAATTTTGATTTTTTAAAATATTGTGATATTGGTAATGATGTTTCTAATGACATGTGTTTTGTTGAAAAAATGTTTTTCGATCCACATAAACCATTCATTTTAGACAACCACCCTGACGTGAATATAAATAACCACAATCTCATTATATATCAAAGAATCTATATCAAATTACAAAATAATATAATTCATGTCTCCTTCATAGATTTCAGTCTACCCACTAATGTGAAAGTTGTAGAAAAAGGAGAATATTCTACCATCGCATACTACTAGATCATATAAAGATGTACTTCAAAGAAAAGGATCATATACCACAATTCCTCATTATGTATCCACACTATATTATCCTAGGTCATCCCACTAATATTTTCTTCCATTAAACTAAACTTTATAGGGTCATAGAATATCTTAAAATTAAATTTCTGAAGGTAGTCAACCTAGCATCTTGACTTTATGTTCAATTCATGCTGTTAAAAGATGTATCGTAAGATCTTGTGATTCATGAGGATTGAAAATATATCTCCAAATAGATAGTGGGGCTATATATTTAAAGAATGGTCCATAATAGTTAGATCTAATTCTTGGGATTAATAGTTCCTCTTATGGGGTTATAGTTGACAATACCCACACGAAAATACCCTATCCTCATGCATTAATAAATATCCTAAGACAACTCTTAATGAATCATGGTATATCATATAATCCATTACCTGGTCATAAAAATTTGAATAGGCACAAATGTAATCTTACCTTCCAAGTCTTAAAACAAACCCTCAAAAAAATTTACCTGCATTAATTTTATAGTTTTCTTGGTCAAATTTAACATAGGTATTTCTAAGAGAGAGAAATTTCAAATAAATTTTCAATAATAACTTGTTAGTCTAAGGAAAAAATTCATTAAAAAAAACTCTTGGGTCAACCCCAAGATTTTACTGTACTAAAATTATTTAGATAAACTAGAAACCCAACATTAGATATGGAATCCCCAAGAAAATAAGCCTATTAAATAAAAAAATATTACTTTAAGAGTTTAAGATATTGCTAATATTCTTGAAGTGTGCTCAATACGATATGTAAATGATTCTCATGAAACTATTACTTTTGAGAATATTCTAGAGTACTATAGATTGACACCATGATGAATGGGTCTAGTTGGGGATATAAAATCTAATTCATGAGGGCTATGAACTCTACCAAAACATTAATTAGTCTGAATGACATCCCTAGAAACTTATATATCCCATATCTACTATGAAACATCATCATTGTTATATCCTTCACCCTAACTCACAAATCATGATACCCCAATCAAAAATCAATCTTGGATAGCCACTATTCTCCCCTAAATTGATCAAATAGATCATTTATCTTTGGTAGTGGATACATTTTATTCACAGTATCATAATTTAGTCTCCTATAATCAACACACAATACAAGGTTATCGTGTCATTTATTGGTACATAATACAAGAGAGCCCCAAGTAGAGGTAATTGAACATATAAAAACAACTCCTCAAGATCCTCAAGTTGAATCTTTATCTCTCTCAAGTTGGTGAGATCCAAATGATAGAAGGTTATTGATATCGGCTTAATAGCAAAGTCAAGGTCAATTTCTAACTTGATTCCACACTTAGGTAGAAAACTAGAGAAGTCAAAAAGGAAAAAATTTCTAGAAATAGTAATCAAATTGAGTAAGATAGGTATAATCATCAATTGATTAGCTCTAAATACCATACTCTAAATTCTAGTAGTGATTTCTCCCAACTTCCTACGGTTGAGTATAACAAAAACAACATAGAAATAGTATTCTCTTATGAATTCATTATCATCACCAATGAGAGATGTGAATAATAATGGTATTTGATAATAGTCAATATGTACCTGAACAGAAGTTATCCAATCCATGCCTAAGATGGTGCTAAAGATAGACATATACAAAATGATGAATCCCACAAGTGACCATAGCCCTAAACAAGAATTAAAAACACAGGGAACCTCTTAACCCATCCATACCCTTTTAGAAGTGTGTATTTAAACTATAAATCCTCAAAGAATGATCCAATATGATCCCAAAACTAGCTACTAAACATTCCAAAATTAAATAATGGGTTACTCTCATATCAAAAAAGGTATTTAAGAGTGTATAAGTATATATAAATGTACCTTTAATTATCAAGGGCCCCTCACCAATGTTTTATGAAACCTAATATAGTGTAAAAAAGTTATCCGATGTTAGATCCATGACCCTACTCTCAGGATTTATGATTTCTCTAATGTATCATTCCTTGAGACACCTTTTTTTGAGGAACTTAAAATCCCCACCCACCTCTTTTCCTTATTGTGCTTGATAAAGCACTACTATCTATCTTCTATGACCCTCTAGACATGCATGAGAAACATGAGTCTATCTTGAGCCTCACCCTATACCTTACTATATTGACCTCTTACATTAACTCTATAAATGTACCATTATCCTGCATGTATGGTACTACCTCAAAGGGTTTAGACAAGGAGGGTGAACATAATTTGTTCTCCCACACTAGAAGTACTTAACTAGAGTTACCCCAAAACGAGGAGGTGAATCACCTTTCATCCAACTAATCTATATTTCACCACACTTGTAAATCTCATTATCTCTCTTATTCTTGAAGTTGGAAGAAAAACCCCCAAAAATACTGGAAGGGTTTCCACTTAGACCACTAAATAGACGAGAAAGACCTCTTACTGTACTATACATACAACCCTTATTAGTAGTGAGATCCTTTCAAAGCACCTTTGAATAAGATGTTAAGTTAAACATATTCACCTAATAACTATAGTATTTACACCAGCCTATCTCAAACCTATGGGATTTTTGAGCCTCATTCCCTGTTATAAATGGTTAAAAAAAAGTAACTTTGAGAATTGGTTAGCGTAATAAATCATTGAAATCCCTCTATGATGGAGTCACATAAATTCATGTTCTTATTATAACTTAAGTGCCTCCAAAATGAACTCCATATAGAATAGGTCCCAGATGTAATCCCATATCAATACCTCATTTATTATAGATCAAACTATCACACCCCACTATTACGTGATAGGTCCCTGAGGTATGAAATTATCAAGAATCACCCACTCTTCCTCAGGTGTATCAACCAACTAAAAAAATCTCTGGATTATATCAATATACTCATCTATTTCCTAAGGGCCTCCATCACCCTGAAAGGAAAGAAGATGTTACATATGAAAATATTGAGTGAATTTTACCATTGTAGTCTCCCCCCAAATATAAACCTTCATCTCCAAAAAACATTACAAAAAACACCACTAATTGAAGATGGTCTCTATCTTAAAATACCTATACATCCAAAGGAAAATTATATACTCCTCCCACTTGATCTTATAGAGTTAAATGAAGAGTTTCCTCAATCTTGTCCCTTCTCTGCTTCATGGTACATCTTTGAGGTGGAATTTATCTGAAATGGAAAAAATAATTTTGAATATTTCTAGACTAATTAAATTTATAAATATTTAAATAGGGGTAGTTATATATTTATGTAACAATCACACCCATACCCTAACTCAACATTGTACCCAAGCTAACCTTACCCCATTAAAAAACTAACAATATCCAACTCTTTGAGACTATAAAAAACTATATCTTGTTACTTATCCAAGGTTTGATTCTATATAACATTTAAATTTCCAAATCATAGTTATATGGAAGTAATAATCACAAATAAAACCATTTATCTAGGTTGTAATTAATTATAATGACACCAACAATTTATTTAAGAAACCATCAAATAAATTATTAGTGGTATTTAATTAATCAATACCCATTTTGAAAATGATTTTTACAACCACATGTAAGTAAAGACATGCTATGTGAGCCTATAAGCTGAATATGATGAATTCACTAATTATATATCACCATATCATGATAATAATAAAATAAAAAACCATAAGAAAAAAACCACTATGAGGAAAATTTAAGAAACTAAAACCATTACAACTAGTAACATTAATCCTAAACCCCCCACGACTTGGTTATCCAATTCATAGATTATTTCCAAATACAATCATAGATTTCATCCCAATTCTTGACCAATGTATCTGTATTTTACCCATACCTAAAATTCTAATTCAATAAATAAAGCCCTATGATTATATTTTGTAATGCTTGATCTCAGGTTTCTTAGATTAACTAAAGTAATATAAGGCCTCAAGAACATATCCCTGTATATTAGAGGTTTTTAACTAGTGTAGAGGGATAAACTGATAGAGTAGAGAGACTATACCCTTATTATCATAAAAAATAAATGAAATAAATAGTAAAAATATTTAAAAAATAGACTATGTAATATGGAATCATAGTTACATATCAACCATAATAATGAAATCACATGTAATAACAAAATGACCCCATGACAACTATACATCATTAGTCAAAAGAAACATAACCACTATTAGTATATCATACACATGAGAAATAAAAAATAACATAATATTATAGGAGGCTCTACTATAAAAGTTTCCAAGATCATGTCCCTACAACGCCTATATCTCCAAGACTAACCTACCAAACTCAGACACCTAACATTAGTTCCTTCCACTACACTAGATCCTTAATAGTGTAATTAGTATGTCGAATAAGGTGAACATGTAGGGTGTGAGTATAAAACTAAAAAATATACCACCAATGAGATGTTAAAATAATTCCAACAATATATATGAGTTCATGTACTAAATAATAAATAAATAACAATAAGAATTCATCCAAGTTAGGTAATCATGCACTAACCAAGCCACCAGAAACCCTAACCTTACCTGCTATGGTCTATAAATGTTGAAGGAGTAACCTTTACCTAAATAAATCCAATAAAGATCATAATATAAACCAAATACTAAATAAGGTATAATATAAACAACCTCTCAGATAAGAACCAAGTATCGAGGATGTCATAATATAGATAACATACAGATTGGAATTGAATGTCAAGGTTGATTTAATATTTCCAATATATTAGATAGGAAATAGATACTAATCAAGGCTTAGTATAACCAACCTATTGGTTATAACATCAAAAAAATACATAAAAATAACTCTCTATATCATTGATATCAATATGATGTCCCCATGGGCTATCCCATTACTAATATAAATTCTAACACATAACAAGAACTGATAGAACCCCCAAGCCTATGTAAGGTCCGACCACTTATTGCAAGAACATTTATATCAGTCCCTCACTCAAAAGAGTGATAATCACATTGGTTAACTCTCACATATAGACACATCTCAGCTCAAGATAAATTAGCAATCCTAAAGTGTAAAGAGACAAAAAATTTTATAGATAAATATTAAATCTTAATAGATGAATATTCATTATACAACCTAACGATCCATGATAGAATCACTTAGATCTACTACATTTGGAAACTTGGACACATAAACAACTGGTCCATAAGTGAGATACATTATCTCCCACTATGTTTTTCATAAATAGAACCCTTCATAGACATATCATACATAATACCATTCCTCATAACCCAAGGAAAGGAAATGTAAGAAAGGGTGTGATCAGATGATCAGTAAGGGTAAGTAAGGAAGATATGAGCATATCATGCACATAATGTTATGAGAACATGAGAATTATATTAGAAAAATCATACCCTACATACCATATATCATATTCTTGTTTAATAGCATAAATATTGGCTGTCACACCCGTTTATTTTTGGTCATTTTAATTATTTTATTTCTCTTGGCGTCGGGTGTTTTTGCGTAAGTGCGGGTGAGTCCCGGTTTAAATTTTTATTGTTGGGATGAGTTTATGGTTTGAGATAGTGCGCAAACACTGTACCTTTAAGGCGCACAACTCGCTTGGGTACGTGCAGACGCGCTGTCTGCTTGGGTGCCGTGCGGTGCGCAGATACCGCACGATCAAACTTTTTTTTTACGCTATGCGTGTAGATTTATGTATTTGTATGTTTATATGTTTATATAGATACATATATATATATATATATTTGTGCATATGCGGTTGTATACGTTCATGATTTAACATTGTGTGTATATATATATAAGGTATGTGTATATATGTTTATAGGAGTATATATGTACACATATGTTTATAAATATTATGTTTTAACGTTATGTGCTAATGTGTATACATGTTTATATATATGCTCATATATGTTAATATGTTTATATATTATATATATATATGTTTATATATATATATGTATCTATGTATCAAGGTTTACATAAGTAGGTTTATATTTGTTTATATATATTTATATATGTATATATGTTTATAATAACTATTATTATTATTTATTATTATTATTATTATTATTTTTATTATTATTATAAGATAAAGGAAAAAAAATAAAAAAATAAAAAATAAAACAAACCCTAGTCTACCCGAGCAGCCCCCCCTCTCCCCCCTCTTCCCCGATTTCCCCCCCTTCCTGGTTCGGCCGGCGCGCGCCGAACCCCCTCCATGCGACCCCTCCTCCAGCCGCTTACCGTCCGCCGCCGTCCGCCTGCGCCTCGCCGTCTGCCTCCGCCAGCCGCCGTCGGCCTCCCCCTGCTCGCCCACCCCAATCGCGCCGGTGCCACCGCCTCCCCTCTCCTCCGACCCGCGCCGCGCACAGCCCCCCTTCCGTCCAACCTCGTCGCCGTCCGACCCCTGTCCGACCTCCTCGCCGTCTGCCTCCACCTCCCTGCGCCGTCCGCCGGCACCCCCCCCCATCCGGCTCTTTTTTTTCCCTGCCGCATCGGCTGATCCGCCTCCCCTCTTTCCCGTCGGAACCGCCCCGCGCACCCCCCCTGTCCGGCCGCCATGCCCGTCGGCCGTCCCGGCCCCCGCTTCCCCTTCGTCGTGCCAAGCCGTCATTTCCTGGCCTCCTCCCGGCGTTCCAGCCTTCCGCCGCGCCTCCGCACCCACTGCCCTACACCCGCCGACATCCCTCCCTTCCGCCGGCGTCCCTCCGACCAGCCACAGCCGTTCCGGCGAGCCCAGTTCCCCTTTTGGCACGTTTCCGGTGAAGATGCCCTCTCCGTCCGACGCAACCCCTTGCTCCCTCTTTTTTTCCCCTGGTGTCCTCCTCTTCCGGTATAATTTCTTTTGTTTTTTTAATTATATTTTTTGTTCTTATCAAATCTACCATCACCCTAATACCATGGTTCGTTTTTGCGCGTTTTGCTCGGTATCTAGGGTGTGCATTTAGTCCGCAAAGTTCTTTTCCCCCTTCCGTTGAAGCGCAGTTGGATTCACGCACCGCCGGTGTAGGTGAGTTTGCGTATTTATATCTCTGGATCACTCCGCTAATGTTTGCACTCTTCCTTTTTGTTTTAATACTTGTTTCTCAGCTTTGTTATGCGCTTAATTATCTTGCTATAGAGTTCTGAATTTTTTTTAGAATTGAGTTGTGGACCCTTGAGGTCTTTATCTGGTCCTGAGTCGGTTCCTGGTTCGCGTCTACATGTGTCTACGTTCTTTTGCTTGTTTGTTTGATTAATATTTCATGTCCATTAATTTATTTATGTGGTGCGGATTGTGTTTTGGGAGTATTTTGAGGCGCGCTTGTTTTCAAAGGTAGACTTTTGGGTTTGTAGTTTTTTTTAAAGCGGTGTATGCATGGTTTCAAAATGGGTTTTAAGTGTGTTTAGAAGGTGTGAGACGCGATTTACAATTGTTTTGGCATGCGTGTGTGATGAAATTGTATCTTCTTCTAGAAATGATGTGTTTTCATTTTGGTCTTGTTTTGGGTTATTTTATAGAAGTGTTTAATCAACTGTTTTTTTTGGGTGTGAATTATATTTTTAAAGGTGGTGAACATGTTTAAGTGTTGCGAACATAATTTTTAATTGAAAGATACAATGTTTTGTGTGTGCAAACGAGTGCGTTTTTTTATAAAATGTTTTATGGGTTGGTTGCTAGGTGCGAGACATGTTCTAGGTGTGATGATGTTGTGTGTTTTATTTTAAAGTGTTTTCTTATGTGAAACTGAGTATGTTTTGATGTGAACCTTGGTTTCACCTTTTAAGGATGTTTTATAAATTATTCAAATGCCTTATTACTTTGATCTTGTGGTGCGTAAAGCGGTTGGTGTGTCTGAAGGTCGAAATTGAATTCTACTAAAGAGTTTGGTTGTGTTTTGATACGTGTTTTGATGTGATATTTTAAAAAACATGTCGAGTTGGTTATCTTATATTGTTTATGTGTTAGGATTATTTTTAGGTTTTCTTTTTTGCGTTTTTTGAGAGGTTTTGCGTTGTTGCAGCGCATTGGCGAGGCTTTCCGTGATGTTACGATCGTCATAAGGTTGCGCGTACTCTTGTGCGAGTGTGTGACATGCATCGTCGTCATAACCGGGCTACGAGTCGAGGTAGGTCCCCCACTGCACCTACCTCTAGATTTAGAATTTATTAATTTCTTGTTGTTTTATAAATTTTTAATGAATTAGAAATAATATTAAATAAGAAAACTTAAAATGATCATTTAGTGTGAAAAGAACAGTTTATTTTATACCTAACACTTGGAACATTTTCTTGACGGGCGGACACCCAGTTTTGAAAGAATGCATGTTTGGTCTTAAAACATAATTCACGACATTTCAAATGTACTTCTTGATTTAAAGATAAATGACTTCTTCTGAACAAGTGTTTTGAGCTTTTTGAGAAATGAAGTTTTACTTTAAATTGGCGAAGGCCCGTTTGGCACTTTAATAAAAATAGATTATTTTGGAAAACCCACTAGGGGGTGATCTTTGGTGTGAGTTGTTTTTGTGAGCTGTATGTGATGTTGGTGCATCGTGACTGACTAATTTACATTGTGGACGCACCCCCTTTTTTATTGCTTGTGATGACATGGGAACTTGGCATATTGAGTGAATTTTCTGAGAACGATTGCTGCACTAGTTTAGATTACGCACTGGCTAGTGGCCCCATAGTAGGGGAATACTGAGTTATTGTTGCTATGGGGATTGGGCCCCTCGGTTAGGCCATGCAGGGCTATGCCGGGCATTAGGGCGTTATGACGTCATCGAGTTAGGGCATGCCTTCAGGATGAGTCAGATGTATAGTACGTTTTGGATTGTTCACGATCTCCTAGGTTCGACCCATGTTTCTTTTAGTGTTTATTTGTGTGTGGCGGATGATTGAGAGGTCGAGTTCGGTTGCTGACCCATATGTGCCACTTTTACCATTGCCCTTAGTGTGTGTTGTGTGTGATTCTAGTTTTGACTAAAAACTAAAGTTTGGATTTCTAAATTGTTCGCAAAATGTTTTATAAATGCAATGCACCTGTTTCTTTCATCATTAAACTTGTTCTAAATTAAAAAGGGCAATGGACTGTTACTTGTTTTAGAAATGAATGTGTGTGGAAACCATATTTTATATAATTTAGTTCAAACCTGGAATTAGTAATTTCTTTATTCAAAGGTAGTGCTTTGGGGATAGATTTAGTCAGGCCTACCTACTGAGTTTTAATACTCATGCCTATAGATCTTTTCTGTTTTTAGTGTTTGTGCAGGTTACAGCTTGGGTGCGTCGCCTTGGGGGACGTTTGGTTGTGAATTGGAGAGTGACCCGCGAGGTCACACGGTGATAGTGGTTGTCTCTTTCGGTTAGCTTCATTTTCTTTTGTTCTTAGTTACTTTGCTTTGTTTATTTATTTTGCGCTGCTCTGTTTGTTTTTCTGCTGCTTTAATTATTTATTTTTACTGGGCGAAATCGTTCCCACAGCCTCTGTTGATGCCCTGGCGCTTGTAGCCAGCCCGGGAGGATCGGGAACGCCTCTCGGGCCATGTCGCGGGCCGGCTCGGGTGGCCGGTTCAGGGTTGACCCGGGTTGGTTCGTGACAAAATGGTATCAGAGGAGGTTGGCTCTTAGCGGACCTCGCTTTTAAGAGCACCCTTTGTTATTTGGGATGTCTGATTGAAGGAGATTAGGACTGTCGGGGCTCAGGAGGTAGGTTACGGGTCGGTGCCTGATCACCACCGCTCGTGACGAGACCTGAGTTACCAGGTTTAGTTCGGGATTGAGTCTTTTGTCCTTGGTTGTTTTGGATTAAGGGATGACAATGAGAGAAAATCGGTTCACGTTGTGGCCTCACATGGGGTGGTGACCCATGTGGAGTCCAAGTGCCCGGTTTAAGGTCCTCTTAGTGTTATGTCTTACTTGGGGCATGACTCACCACCATGTCGCCGAGTTAAGTGCAGAAACTAGTCCCTCATTCCGATGGTTTATAGTTGGTTGTATTTTGTTTTAAACTCGGTCTGTGTGTGTGTGTGTTGAAAATGAAAGTCCCAAATTGTTTTTGAAATTAGTAAAGTGGGTTTTTAAAGAAAAAGTGTTTTGGTTTGGAACAATATGTTATGTTTTTGGATTTGGTAAGGAATGAAGTGTTTGAACCTTGGCACTCCTTATGGAGGGTCACATGTGCGTGGGTATGTACGGAGAGTGCGTAGGGGGCACTTGTTTGCAGATGATGTGAGCGGGATTGAATAAACGCACATGTTACGGTTCAGAAGGTTCCATAGGAGGGTTTACAAATTTTAAAGAAATGATGATTTTGGAAAAGTGATTTATGCTTGTGTTTGTATATGTTTGGCTTATGGGCCTTTTGACCTTGACTTGTGTTGTTGCCTTGATTGAGTTTTGGCTTGATGCCGGTTTCGACGATGTTTCTCCTGTTGTCATGAGTATGCCGCCCAGAAAGGTCGTTATGGTTGCTAATGAGTCATGCCCAATTTCCAGTTCTGTCTGCATGTTGCCTATCGATCAAAGTAATCAAGTCCGTGAGGGGCAGTTGTGTGGTTGTGGATTTGGAGTGGGTCTTCAGGTTGTTGGGAACTCCCAGAGCTATTAGGGTGCGTACCGTCTTAGGTTTATTTGAGGGTTCAGTTTTAGACTAGTGAAGATGATATGTTTCATCGTTGTTGGAGTTTTGGGTGTGATTAACGGTGGTCGACTTCCACGATGGTTCCCCACCTGGCAAGGAATGTGGGCCAGTAGAACCTGTCTCCAAGAAACCATCCTTGTCGGTACCGTCTCATAGTTCGTCGGACCGCTCTCTTGTGTGCCACCAGTATGGAATGTCCAGACATTCTAAGTCGCCTTGCCTCATCCCTTCGAAGTCTTGCTACTGTGCGGCTGTTCAAGCCACCAGGGAGAGTTCTAGAAGAAGCGTCGCTCGTGAAGGAGTTAGAGACCAGGAGATGAAAATGCTTGACTGTGAGGCAGGAGATGCTTCAGCCATCAGGGCCCCAACCACAGGTCTCGGGGTGAAGCTCGCGCATAGTCAGGAGTTGCCGAGGGTGTGGAGAACCTCGCTTCGGATTCTGTTTTCAGCATTCTGAAGAAAAATATCCAAAGATTCCTTGTTCTATTTTTGTTATCGTTGTAAGATCACCTTTGTTGTGGTTGCGCGATGAACTTGTTCTACCACAGTCTAAGCAGTCTTATTTGTTCTCAGTGTGTTCTCAAAATCGTTCGGATTTCTTTGAAGGATGTTGGGCCTGCGAATAACCAGGTCGTTCTAATTTTGAGTTGGGTCTCAATTGAGTTCGTTTGGTGGATGTTTGGTTTCGTGAAATTCACGTGCGGTTTTTCGAGGCCCTTTGTGAGGTCGGGCTAGTAATTCCCTAGAGTCTGGTTGCGGTGATGTTTTTCTTCGGTCGGTGTGTGAGGGGTTGAGTTAATTCCTTATCCTAGAGCTGTTGGGTCTTTTCGGAGCAAGTTTCCTGTTTAAAACTCCGAGTGTTGTTCGGTCTGTGTGGAGAAAGTAACTGGGTTCATTTGGGAGTCCCTGTGTTGCCCCCCCCTCCGGGGTGGTGTGTTCGAGTTTCAAGGTTTCCGTGTTAGTAGATTTCTGTGGTGGGGAGAACCCTCCCGTGTTCTCCCCTCAATCTCGGACAATGTTTGTACTTGAGTTGGTCGGGTGTGACTTGTGTTGGTAATGGTCACTCCGAGTCTTTCAGTTTCTTCTGGTTTTTCATGGGCACAGACTCGAGTTATGATAAATATTGGGTTGGTGACTTTCTGGGGGCAGAAAGTATTTGTGGTGGGGAGAATTGTCACACCCGTTTATTTTTGGTCATTTTAATTATTTTAATTCTCTTGGCGTCGGGTGTTTTTGCGTAAGTGCGGGTGAGTCCCGGTTTAAATTTTTATTATTGGGATGAGTTTATGGTTTGAGATAGTGCGCAAACACTATGCCTTTAAGGCGCACAACTCGCTTGGGTACGTGCAGACGCGCTGTCCGCTTGGGTGCCGTGCGGTGCGCAGATACCGCACGATCAAACTTTTTTTTACGCTATGCGTGTAGATTTATGTATTTGTATGTTTATATGTTTATATAGATATATATATATATATATTTGTGCATCTTCGGTTGTATACGTTCATGATTTAACATTGTGTGTATATATATATAAGGTATGTGTATATATGTTTATAGGAGTATATATGTACACATATGTTTATAAATATTATGTTTTAACGTTATGTGCTAATGTGTATACATGTTTATATATATGCTCATATATGTTTATATGTTTATATATTATATATATATGTTTATATATATATATGTATCTATGTATCTATGTTTACATAAGTAGGTTTATATTTGTTTATATATATTTATATATGTATATATGTTTATAATAACTATTATTATTATTTATTCTTATTCTTATTATTATTATTTTTATTATTATTATAAGATAAAGGAAAAAAAATAAAAAAATAAAAAATAAAACAAACCCTAGTCTACCCGAGCAGCCCCCCCTCTCCCCCTCTTCCCCGATTTCCCCCCCTTCCTGGTTCGGCCGGCGCGCGCCGAACCCCCTCCATGCGACCCCTCCTCCAGCCGCTTACCGTCCGCCGCCGTCCGCCTGCGCCTCGCCGTCTGCCTCCGCCAGCCGCCGTCGGCCGCCGTCGGCCGCCCCCTGCTCGCCCACCCCGATCGCGCCGGTGCCGCCGCCTCCCCTCTCCTCCGACCCGCGCCGCGCAAAGCCCCCCTTCCGTCCGACCTCATCGACGTCCGACCCCTGTCTGACCTCCTCGCCGTCTGCCTCCACCTCCCTGCGCCGTCCGCTGGCACCCCCCCCATCGGGCTCTTTTTTTTCCCTGCCGCATCGGCTGATCCGCCTCCCCTCTTTCCCGTCGGAACCGCCCCGCGCACCCCCCCTGTCCGGCCGCCATGCCCGTCGGCCGTCCCGGCCCCCGCTTCCCCTTCGTCGTGCCAAGCCGTCGTTTCCCGGCCTCCTCCAGGCGTTCCAGCCTTCCGCCGCGCCTCCGCACCCACTGCCCTACACCCGCCGACATCCCTCCCTTCCGCCGGCGTCCCTCCGACCAGCCACAGCCGTTCCGGCGAGCCCAGTTCCCCTTTCGGCACGTTTCCGGTGAAGCTGCCCTCTCAGTCCGACGCAACTCCTTGCTCCCTCTTTTTTTCCCCTGGTGTCCTCCTCTTCTGGTATAATTCCTTTTGTTTTTTTAATTATATTTTTTGTTCTTGTCAAACCTACCATCACCCTAATACCATGGTTCGTTTTTGCGCGTTTTGCTCTGTATCTAGGGTGTGCGTTTAGTCCGCGAAGTTCTTTTCCCCCTTCCGTTGAAGCGCAGTTGGATTCACGCACCGCCGGTGTAGGTGAGTTTGCGTATTTATATCTCTGGATCACTCTGCTAATGTTTGCACTCTTCCTTTTTGTTTTAAAACTTGTTTCACAGCTTTGTTATGCGCTTAATTATCTTGCTATAGAGTTCTGAATTTTTTTTAGAATTGAGTTGCGGACCCTTGAGGTCTTTATCTGGTCCTGAGTCGGTTCCTGGTTCGCATCTACATGTGTCTACGTTCTTTTTCTTGTTTGTTTGATTAATCTTTCATGTCCTTTAATTTATTTATGTGGTGCGGATTGTGTTTTGGGAGTATTTTGAGGCGCGCTTGTTTTCAAAGGTAGACTTTTGGGTTTGTAGTTTTTTTAAAGC
Organism: Viscum album; assembly: GCA_963277665.1. Lineage (NCBI taxonomy): Eukaryota > Viridiplantae > Streptophyta > Magnoliopsida > Santalales > Viscaceae > Viscum > Viscum album. The sequence goes on from OY728164.1 coordinate 286,648,087, forward strand.
GGTGTATGCATGGTTTCAAAATGGGTTTTAAGTGTGTTTAGAAGTTGTGAGACGCGATTTACAATTGTTTTGGCATGCGTGTGTGATGAAATTGTATCTTCTTTTAGAAATGATGTGTTTTCATTTTGGTATTGTTTTGGGTTATTTTATAGAAGTGTTTAATCAACTGTTTTTTTTGGGTGTGAATTATATTTTTAAAGGTGGTGAACATGTTTAAGTGTTGCGAACATAATTTTTAATTGAAAGCTGCAATGTTTTGTGTGTGCAAACGGGTGTGTTTTTTTATAAAATGTTTTATGGGTTGGTTGCTAGGTGCGAGACATGTTCTAGGTGTGATGATGTTGTGTGTTTTATTTTAAAGTGTTTTCTTATGTGAAACTGAGTATGTTTTGATGTGAACCTTGGTTTCACCTTTTGCGGATGTTTTATAAATTATTCAAATGCCTTATTAATTTGATCTTGTGGTGCGTAAAGCGGTTGGTGTGTCTGAAGGTCGAAATTGAATTCTACTAAAGAGTTTGGTTGTGTTTTGATACGTGTTTTGATGTGATATTTTAAAAAACATGTCGAGCTGGTTATCTTATATTGTTTATGTGTTAGGATTATTTTTAGGTTTTCTTTTGTGCGTTTTTTGAGAGGTTTTGCGTTGTTGCAGCGCATTGGCGAGGCTTTCTGTGATGTTGCGATCGTCATAAGGTTGCACGTACTCTTGCGCGAGTGTGTGACATGCATCGTCGTCATAACCGGGCTACGAGTCGAGGTAGGTCCCCCACTGCACCTACCTCTAGATTTAGAATTTATTAATTGCTTGTTGTTTTATAAATTTTTAATGAATTAGAAATAATATTAAATAAGAAAACTTAAAATGATCATTTAGTGTGAAAAGAACCGTTTATTTTATACCGAACACTTGGAACATTTTCTTGACGGGCAGACACCCAGTTTTGAAAGAATGCATGTTTGGTCTTAAAACATAATTCACGACATTTCAAATGTACTTCTTGATTTAAAGATAAATGACTTCTTCTGAACAAGTGTTTCGAGATTTTTGAGAAATGAAGTTTTACTTTAAATTGGCGAAGGCCCGTTTGGCACTTTAATAAAAATAGATTATTTTGGAAAACCCACTCGAGGGTGATCTTTGGTGTGAGTTGTTTTTGTGAGCTGTATGTGATGTTGGTGCATCGTGACTGATTAATTTACACTGTGGACGCACCCCCTTTTTTATTGCTTGTGATGACATGAGAACTTGGCATATTGAGTGAATTTTCTGAGAACGATTGCTGCACTAGTTTAGATTACGCACTGGCTAGTGGCCCCATAGCAGGGGAATACTGAGTTATTGTTGCTATGGGGATTGGGCCCCTCGGTTAGGCCATGCAGGGCTATGTCGGGCGTTAGGGCGTTATGACGTCATCGAGTTAGGGCATGCCTTCAGGATGAGTCAGATGTATAGTACGTTCTGGATTGTTCACGATCTCCTAGGTTCGACCCATGTTTCTTTTAGTGTTTATTTGTGTGTGGAGGATGATTGAGAGGTCGAGTTCGGTTGCTGACCCATATGTGCCACTTTTACCATTGCCCTTAGTGTGTGTTGTGTGTGATTCTCCTTTTGACTAAAAACTAAAGTTTGGATTTCTAAATTGTTCCCAAAATGTTTTATAAATGCAATGCACCTGTTTCTTTCATCATTAAACTTGTTCTAAATTAAAAAGGGCAATGGAATGTTACTTGTTTTAGAAATGAATGTGTGTGGAAACCATATTTTATATAATTTAGTTCAAACCTGGAATTAGTAATTTCTTTATTCAAAGGTAGTGCTTTGGGGATAGATTTAGTCAGGCCTACCTACTGAGTTTTAATACTCATGCCTATAGATCTTTTCTGTTTTTAGTGTTTGTGCAGGTTACAGCTTGGGTGCGTCGCCTTGGGTGACGTTTGGTTGTGAATTGGAGAGTGACCCGCGAGGTCACACGGTGATAGTGGTTGTCTCTTTCGGTTAGTTTCATTTTCTTTTGTTCTTAGTTACTTTTCTTTGTTTATTTATTTTGCGCTGCTCTGTTTGTTTTTCTGCTGCTTTAATTATTTATTTTTACTAGGAGAAATCGTTCCCACAGCCTCTGTTGATGCCCTGGCGCTTGTAGCCAGCCTGGGAGGATCGGGAACGCCTCTCGGGCCATGTCGCGGGCCGGCTCGGGTGACCGGTTCAGGGTTGACCCGGGTTGGTTCGTGACATTGGCAGTTCATAATACATGAATCATATTGGAATAAAAAAACATGAACCATTTGAATATAACATTGGCATACAACATATATTTGTCGAATACACATAAGCATAGAAAATATTTTCCTTAGTAATTAAAGGATTGTTTCCAAGATAATCATAGTGGAATGGGTTCACTACCCAAACCATCACAATAGTCAAGGTTTACTCCCAAGACTATCATAGTAGACACAGTCCCTTACTGAACTGGGTTCACTTCCCATTCTTGTTTTTTTTATCACATGAGATATCAATATTTACCCAATTCATTGGTGTGAGATATAGGTCCCACCCATCACGTAATGAAAATCATAAAAACATGTTCCATGATATCCAAAAAAATTCATCATATTCGATCCAATGAAAATAAGTGGGTCTCATAAACATTTCATCATAACAAAACCTGCATAAAATAAACAGGTTTCATAATCATTTCATGATTTCATCAAAGCATACTCCATAGGAAACAAAGCAGGTTTCATAAGAATTTTATTATGGTATGACATATAGAAGAGAAACGGGTTTCATAAACATCTATTCATCATAAAAATAATCCATTCAGATAAATAATAAAAATATTATCCTTGGATCATATCCCTAGTAATGCATAAGAAATTTCAATGGATTTTATCTTAGATAGAAAATGATTTTGAAAGATCAATTGGAAAATTTATTAAGGAAAATATAATTTAAAATTTTAAAATCACTTTTCAAAAATAAAAATTCATAAAACATTTTCATGATCCTATTATTTAAAAATAACATTGGAAAACATGCATATGGATGAAAATGGGTTTTCGATCAAAGAGAGAGATAAATATGATTTTCTTAAAAACATTATTTTTTACTCTTGAGTACATAAAGAGAGGAAAATGAATGGAAAACATGTATTTTCATGAAATAAATATAGGATATGAATATACACGAGTTTATTGAGATATATATTGTAATATTTCATCATTTAAAGTATAATAATGCACAATCCTGATAAATAATGACATTGTAACATTAAACCCTTAACACTTTGGTAACATTGAATCGTAAGCCACATGAAATAATAATATTAAATTAAAATCAAAACATAATGAGAATAAATAAATTCATGATGTCACATTTCATATGGGTAGTATATACATGTCATAAAATAAGATATGCGCATATCGTGACAAATGTATCAAAGACAGAAAATTGAGTTAAAAATCCCTTATCGATTTGGAAACTTTTGAATCATAAGCCCCATTGAATAATAAAATTAATTGAAACATTAAATTTCATTAGAATAATTATATTAATGATATAAAATTTCAAATGAGTTGTATATACACCCATCAAAAGAAACGAGTGGTGAATTATGACATATGTCTCCCAGAAATAAAAGAGAGACTAAAAATCCATTACTCTAAGTATTGACTTTATTAATATGAATTAAAACCTCCTATTTAATAAATATAAGTTTATTATACATATATTAAATAACCATAATCATATATATCATACTATATATTATTTATTTATGACCTTTTATTACCCCTTTATTTATAATTCCATGTTAAAATCACGCTTCAGGCAATAATGGCTTTGTTTTTTGTGTATGTTTTGATTTGTTAGTTTTGTTACTCTTTATTTGATCATGGTTCCATCATATAAATAATTTTAAAATTTATATAAATATCTTATGTATTCAATATATATGTATTTATAGTAATCCTTAAAAGTAATAGTTAGAAAATGAAGTACACTGTTCCTGGAAATGGTAGGTCATACGTACGCATGAATGATATTTCCATTTTATCTATGGATTGAAAGAAAAAAATTAGATATTATATTACAATTATATAATAATTTTTATGTCATATATATCTCATATTTTCATTAAAAACATCCTTGTTACATTCCATGTGAAGCGTGAATGAATCACATCGCTTCGCAAGGTGGTAGCCCTCCATACACATGAGCGATGTTATCATATTCATAAATAATAGAAATCACGAAGGTATATATGATATAATAAATAAAAAAGTATAATAACATTATAAATATCATATATAAACATTTTATCTATTATTATATCCCTCCGTGAGAGTTGATGATGGAAAATTAATTACATTGGTTCACAAGGTGGTAGTCTGTTGTACACACGAATGGTGATTTTGTATATCATTTGATAGAAAAAGAGATGGATATTTTTTATTTTATCGACATAATAAAGTATAATTATGTTTTATATACTGGTATTATTATATTATAATAATTTAATAAGTAAAACAAAAATTCAAAGTTAAAAACTTTCCCTCTTCTTCGAACAAACCTCTTTAGTTTTAAACTAAAGCCTTCCTAGATTGGATTTATGATATCAAAAAAAATCTAGGTTTATGGGAGTAATTTAAGTAATATATTTGTGTTGTTATTGGATTAACCAAATGGTTTTGGAGGTGTTAATATAATACGTGAATAGGTATCATTTTATAAGTGATGTGAGTGGCACACTTATAATTTTTTTAAAATAAAAAGATATACACATAATTTTTTACACAAAAAAAGGAACCAAAATAGAAAATTATAGAGACTTACAAATGATAAGTTATAAATATTTTTATATAGTGGGGTCTTAACAAGTTTTGGATCATTTTTAACCCTTATCTTTTTCATTTAACCTCCCAGTAAACCCATTTTTACCTTAACTGTAGTAAATATTTTTTATTTTTTTACTATTAATTTTGGTAAAAAATTAAGTTTAACTTAATAGATAATATATATTATTATTATTCAAAATGTGGAATCCATTTAAAAAAACCGAACTCATATAAGTGATAGAATTTAATTTAAAATTAAACCCGAATATGCGACGAGAAAGAGAGTTTTTAAAAGGAAATTGTTTCATAAGTAGAGAAAGTTTTAATATAAGAATTAAATAGTAAATTGATTCCTATTAAATAAATTGGATTAATAAATATATAATTTAAATAATTTTACTATTAAAACTATATTAAGATAATTTATAAGTTTTTAAATATTGTAAATGAAAAGGTAATTTTTTATAAAAACTATAATTTTTTTTCTATTCACTAAAAAATTTAACTTTTAAGAAAATTCTAAAAAATTCACTCTAGGATAATTTTTAAATTTAGATTAAAAAAAGGTTTTTTTTCAAATAAATTTTCTATGATTGGTAAAAATTAATTTTATTATTTGTTCACAAAATTCAATGGAAACATTTTTTGAGAAAATAGTATTTTCAAAACAAATAGACTTTTGTAAAAATTAAGTACTTTTTTCATCAAAATGTTTTATTTATATAAAATTGTAATAAAAATTTATAAAATTCGGTATTAATATTCATTTTTTCAAGTTAAATGGTCATGTAATAACAATCATGTTTAAATAATAATTTTAATAGTTTTCCATGGTTCGTTAAAGGTTAGTGTTGTGTCTAATGCAAGCTATAAAAAAACTAAATTTATTTGGAAAAAAAATTCATAAAATAATGGGATGTTACACAAATAGTCTCCCCTATATTATATGAATAAGTTCTTACCCATACCCAATTTCTAAAATACCCACCTCTTAACATTATTTCCAAGCTTTTATAAATCAGTTTTATCCTAATTAACCAAGTCTAAAAGCCTAGAAAAAATTCTTATTCACATTTGGTCCATCCTAAATCATTTGGATCACTCTAATACCATATAATAAAGTTAAATTAAATTAGAAATATTCTATAAAAGTTCAATAAATTGGAAGTTATAAGGATAACATGCACTAATAAAACCAATATTCACAATAGCTCATATATGCCATTAGTAATGTTGTAGAATGTTATAGGCCACCAACTATAATCCTTGAAGTGTAATATTATGGAAAGGTGTTTCTTGATTTTATATCAAACGAAAAAGAATATTAATACCTAAAAAAACACTTTAAATTAGGTATTTTACCCAGAGGAAGATGAAATAGTGGAATAAATAATTAACAAAACCCCGTACAAGTTTAGTCCCAACTTAAGATGATGAAGAAAACCAACATCACTTGAATCTATCTCTTCAAAAGTGGTATGTAGTCCTAAGAAGAAAATTCTAGTACAAGAAGGAGTTACTAGTTTGTAAAAGTCTTGTTGGATAAGGGGGAAAGTATTTAATTTTTTTTATAAAATTACTAATATTTCACTAAGTTATATTTGAAAACAAGCTATTAATTAACATATAGAGTTCTATTAGGTACCCAGTGCCTTACTATCCATGTAGCACAAGCCCACTGGCTAGCCGATGGGCATACATGGACCACTTTCCCATCTATATTTATCGTTGAGTACCTAGTGATCTTTAAAAGGGCACTCAATAACTCTTACTACTATATTTTTGCAGTGGGGATACCTCTATCATGATTTGATATTTGGAAAACCCCTAAAAATTCCCAAAATCATGTGAAATTAGTTATAATAATTTAATTTAGTGCTAAAAATGAAATCAATAACGAACATAATTTTGTTTCATCACAAAAAATACTTTTAAATTTAATTATTAATAATCATTTATTATTTATTTTTCATTCATAGCTCATATAACTCTTTGTATGTTTGTAGATACAATTATATCATGCTTTTTTTGTAAGAATAGTTGTAGTCACCATTCTTTACTCATGAGTTCATTATCTATATGATGGTAAAGGTAAATAAATAATGTTAATATAAAGATTTTAAAGTTCAATGTATTATACAACATATGTATGATTATGATTCATGAATAACCGCTCTACAATCCGTTTGGTCATGATGATTTATTACCAGAGGTCGTTATTTTTAATAACGATTCTTAATTTTTTTATTACCCCTATATAACCGTAATAATAATGTAAATATATACTAAATACTATATATATATATATATATATTATTTTTTTAACTCTCCATGACTATAATTAATAAAATAAGTTGGAATCATTCATGTATCTATTTGAAGCTATTCAAACATGGACATGCTAAATGTAATGAGAAATTTTAAACCCATTAATATTTTAGTAGTATAACCTTGTTAAAGAATTATATCTATATAAATTATATGTTATTATAGTGATTATTAATGTTTATGAATAATTAAAAGAATAAGGTAAAATAAATTGGTAATGAAGAAGGAATTTTTGCTTTGAATATATTATATATTCACTTACAAACCGACTTTGTAATGATGGATTTAAGACTCATTCTAGAGACCAAAGGCCCATAAACATAAATAAATATCATACGAGAGAGAAATTTTATATATTTTGGAGAGAAATAAAAATTATAGGTGTGGTTTGGAATATGTGGTGGACAAGTTTTTTTGTAGATAAGATTTAGTGAATTTTTTGAAAATACTCATTGCTTAATGGTTAAGAAAAAGTAAATTTGAAGGGAATGTGACCCATAAATGTAAAAATGGAAATTATTCCATTATTTTATCAACTATTTTGATTTATATTGTTTTATAGGTTTTTAAATAATTTTTATCATACACTATATTTTACCAAGTGAACTATTTAATGGTGAATTTCAGTATTCACCCAAATAACTTATTTTTTATCAAACTATTATATTTATCATCTTTCCTAATTTTAGCATCCTAATTTCAAAAAATAAATTCATTTATTTGGATAAATATCTAAATATGATAAATTTAACTTTTAAATAAAAACTAATAATATGTATAAAAATATTTTTCTTGAATAAAAAAAATTTCCTTCATAATGAATGATTATATTTTTATTTATTATTATAACTTTTTTATTCCTTGTATGTTAATTACTTGTTTAAACACATCAAAATTATTATTTTTAATAAAAAATATTCCAAGAATGTTTTTTTATTAAATTTTATTTATCATCGCTTTAAAATTTTAATAATTATGTTTCTTGTAATAATAATTTTATTTTATTTTTATTAAATTCTACCTTAGTAAAATGAAAAAAAAATCTTCATTTAAATCTATATTATGTTATAATTAATTTATAATTGAGTATAACTATATAAAAATAAAATAAATCAAAATTATATTTATTTATGAAAAACATATAATTTAGGGATGTAAAATGTATACTAAAACCTATGATGCTACAGAGATATTCCTACACAATCATAAATGTATATCATAATACACTTTATTCCCTCATACCAACAACTCAAATATCAAGATCAGTTCCTTGATATTTTTTATCATGTGTGGATATTACTAAATTAATCCTAGTTTGTATTCTTGATGTAATGACATTGAAAACCACATGAGGAGATCAAATAAAAAATATAACATGATAATTATTTTATTTAAACAATTAATTAAAATTATTTATAATGATATTGTTAGAGGATTCAGTCCTTATTCATTTGATCTTGGGTTTTATCTAAGGATTTATACAATTTTTTTAAATTAATACGCCATCTTCCAATTCAACAGTGTTGATATATTTTAATACATCCATGTTGAATATTTGTAAACTCAGTTTCCTCCATATCAACACCATTGTACAAATTACCAACCATGAATTCTGAATACTAAGATGAATTTTTATACAAATATTTTTTCTAAGATGATCAAAGTAGATAATCATTCTTGCACATAAGTTTATGTTGAGGAACTAGTATTCCTCTACCATCATGTTCACAAGGATTTTAATAATGATATATTTATTTGTAAAAGATCCAATGATTTTGTAGAAAAATATTAAGGAATGGTATGATCATATAAGACTATAAATTTTAACAAAATGGTATTGTGAATTTATTCATTTTACATTCTAATATTTTAAGTCAATAAGAAAATATAACTTAGTAATATTTAGAATAAATTTATAATTCTAATTATGTAGATAAATTTTTACATATATTTTTATGTTAGAAAATTCATTTTCCACTTTTAACATCTAGATCATTCTTCTACAATAACAATATAACATAAAATTACTTTCAATGTATCTAGAAATTAATTAATTATTTATTGTTATAAAAATGAACTCCAAGTGGGGAATCATGATACCTAACTAACTTGTTTATATTTATTCTTTAAAGTGACTGTTACTACTTATAATTATGGCCAAGTGAATAATGATAAATATGGTTGGGGTTGAGTAAAATATTATACCAGTATTGTTCTTAATCACACATCAAATGAAAAGTGGGAAATTGAATCATCAAATCTATTCAAATGATGAAAAAACGAATAAATATATATATATAAAAATATGAAAGTGAATGTTTTTTGTATTTTTTAAAAGGGAAACAATTGTGTATCTATCATATGCCAAAATGCTGGATTGATTTTTATCATAAGTCAATTAATAGAAAGGATAAAAGTGTTAAAAAAACTGTACATCATTCCATAAATATTGATGATTAAATAATAAATTTGGGCATATTATATCTCTTATTAAGCCCCAAAGGTGTTGATTATAATGATAATGAATAAATTATCTTAAAAGAGATTTTATTTTTTGTGATGTTTTTAATAAATATTATATTTTTATTTCTTTTTTCTTGTTTACTTTTATTATATGTGTATTTTATTTTATTTTTTTGTATATGTATGTTTTGAATTTCTCTAATGTAATTAATTTCCATGATAAACATATTTACCTGATTGATAGTTCCAGGATGTAAACATTAATTAAATAGAATAATTATTTTATTAACCTTAAAATGGGAAGTGATCAAGTGATTACCATAACCGGTAAACAAAAATTAATCAAAATCTATGGAAGAACAATTATATTTTTTCTAGTGGTATATAAAGTTAATAAATAATGATTAATTATTTCATAATTATATATTAATTTTATTTTTATTTAAATATATTCATGAAAATGCATATCATATTGAGACCATGGATGAATTAGGTTTTAATTACATTATATAATAAGTAACAATAAGGATTAAAAGTGGTTTTGAAAGAAATATTTAATGTCTCCTAATTTTTACTATATGAATATACATACAATCCAATCAAATTTGATAGACGATAAGTTTTCCAAACATGATACATTTATTATACATCATGATAATTTGGGTCATACAAAATCAATTATGACGAGAAAAATTATTAAATGTGTGCATTGTCATCCATTGGTTGATAAAGATATTTTCACATATAAGGGTTGGGGTTTTCCCAAAACCTTGGTGTTTTCCAATATTTGGAGTTGTGTAGAAGAAGTTTGGTGGTGTTTTAGAGGAATGGAGTTGAGTTTTAGGAGAAAAAGGTATAAAAAACCTTTTTTGTTGGCGATGGTGGAGGCCATTTTTTGTATTTTGGCTATAGAGGTCATCCATTTTGATGCTTAGAGAACCAAGGGGTGAACCTAAGTTGGTGTACCCTGTGGTGCTACTACGAGCATAGTAGGTTTCCTATTTTGGAGATTTGATGAGTATGGGGTTTGAAATTCCCATTTTTGGTGAGTTATTTTTCTATGGTCATCCTCCACATATTGGTGGTGGTAGTTTTTGAAAGTGTTGCTCCTAAAAGAATCTTAATGAGGAACCTATGTGAAACAAGGAAGGGAATTATGCCTGTCTTGAGTGGTGTGCTGGCATGAGGAGGTATGAGTTATTTGGTTGAGATTTGTGATGGATACCTTTCCATGGAGGTGTCCACTTCATTTTTTTGGTTTATAAATTATTTACATATATAAAATAGGGAGGGTGAAATTCCCAAATAAGTGGTCATGGTGGTCGAGTTTTGAGGCGTGGTCATGTTGTGTTAGTTAGTTGGAAACATGGAAGATGGATACTCCACACTATGGTATCATCTATTGTATGTACACAATGGTGTGGGAAAACCCCCCACACTTTGGTCAACTCCTTTTGAAGTTGTGGTCAAGGGAACCATGGGTGTGTTGGTTGATAACTCACTATGGTGGTGGGTTGATTCAGTCTAATTTGTGGGTTTTTGATTTAATTATTCTATTCCTTTACACATGATGGTTGGTTCCATAATTATTGTGAAATTAATATTGTGACATGAAGCTTTGAAACCCCACACTTACCTTGTTTTCATTGATGTTAGGATGGAATTAGTGAGTCTTAAAGAGAGGCATGTCCATATTCCCATGCTTGTAATTTGATATTTAGACCACCCTTGCTTCTGTATCTACTGCTCATTTACTTTCAATTCTAGATTACCAATGCTAAACCCTTTTAATTTTTACATGTCTTCTATCAAGTTCTATCTCTCAATTTTGAAAGAAATTTTCTTTTGAGATCTAGGGAAAAACCTTACAAGAATCTTTTTCCATCTCTGTTATAGTTATGAATTGAGGTTTGGGATTTCTAAACCAAATTTTATCTTATAAAATCTATGTCTCTTGGTATTACCCCATACCTTATAATATATTTATACTAAATATGTTAAGTACCTCAATTTTAATCCCCTATAATTGAATGATTACAAATTATCATCATTCGCATTCTATTGTTGTCCCCTTTGAAATGAGAGAAGGGAGTCATCCAAATTATTCTTGATTGAAACATTCTTATTATATCCCAAAAGACAAAACTTCTTATACCAATCCAGTAATTATTAATATACCTTGGATGAGACTCATACGATAAGGTTAGTCTATACCCACTTCTCCAGCTAGGTGGAGATAACTTGGTATGAGAGGAGGGATTATAATTTACTTGATGTATTTTATTATCAAAATATTTTATCAAAACCTTGTATTGTCTAGGGGAGGGGTCCTTGAATGTTATTATTTTATTTAATTTATGTAATTTATATTTTAATTTTTTTTTGGGTTTAGTTATCTCTTACTTAATTTAAATTTAATCCTTATAATGGGAATATTATTAGCACATCTCATTGTTATAGTGATTGAGTAGCATTGATTTTGTCCTATTATAATATACGAATATCCTAAGAAATGGGAAGTATTTTGGGAAATGAATGGAAAGGATAAAGTTGAAATGGTAGTAGAGAATGGAAGATGAATATGATTTCATTTATTATGTCATTTATGTGTTGGATATATGCTAACAATTTTATTGTGAATTCCATGAGAAATAAGACATATCCTAGAAATAAAAATTAAAATGAAAATGGGACTCCAGAATGATATAAAAGAATATAAAAGGATAAAAATATCCAAATAAACCTTTATTATTATATTTTTTATTGATTATGCATTAGTTATATCCTACTTCCTTGAATGGATGCCATTATTCTATATTATAGTTTCATGTGTTGTTATATATTATTGAAAATGTGGGATTAAATAATTATGACATATAGACATAGACTGAACTTAGGAAGTTATTATGATGATATGATGTTATTAGGATTGTGGGAACAAATTAAGAGTTTATATTAATTGTTTTTACTATTTTTGGTGATGATAATGTGATAACTATTAGAATAGGTTGAGATCTATGATATCCTATTATAACTACTTTGGTTGATGATAAAAATGTGGTAATGATTGGAATAGGTTGGGAGTCAGGCTTGTTAGTTTTCCTTTTGGTTATGATGTTCTTGGTGATATGGCTGTAATTGTGATGAAAACATTATGATAATTTATTGTGATTGATAATTGAATGATGGTTTATGATTTCAGGATTCCTATTTTATTATAATAAACTACTAAAAATTAAAATTTCTATTTGTTACTTTTCTTGTACTAATCCATTGATCTAATATGATAAGATCTTTACAGGTGATGACGTTAAAGGTAAACAACATGTGAAATATTAATTTTCTTATCTAAATTATTTCCTTTATTAGTTTCTTTCTATTCATGTCTATCATGAAACTTATATTTTACATGGATATAGAAATACCTGGAAATATGATCCTACTTAGTACTCCCAAGTTCTCTCTCCTCTATAGTTTTTTGAGTTATTTTGCAGGATAAACCGCTATAGATTTGGATTCATCCATTTAGATAGCTATTTTAGAGCTGTTTCAGGCATTTTTCATTTTCCTTGATTGCATTTTATATTTTCCATGTAGTCAGAGATTGGAAATAGGATATTTTACCTCTTCAATTCATTTATATAGAGTTTATTGGTATATGTTTAATTTTTTTCCTCACTATTTATTATTGTAATGTATCTTATTTGAGTAATTAATTCCCTCTGCACAAGTTTCTAAATTGAGCCCATTGTAGGTGGGATTTGAGTGTCACACCCTTCCCCTCATCTAACTAAGGAGGGGTTTTAGTTAGGGTGGGTCGTGAGAAAGTGGAATCAGTGATTTTGGTTGAGAGTTATGATGAATTATTGAGTTAGTTATATGTGAAGATTTCATGGGATCAGTGGAGAAACAATTTCATTTACGAGAACTTGTGGTGAAGGTGGGGGGAAGTTAGAATACAGATACATAGGTCCCCTTTTTAATGATTCTATAACCTTAATTTTATAGAGACCAACTAAGATTCAAGTATTGTTGACCCCTATATTTAAAAAAAAGTGTCATTATAGTCAATGAATCATGTTTAGGTGGTAAATGCCTTGATTGTTGGGTAGATATTTCATGCTGTGACATCCCGACCCCGGACACCACAAATGATGTCTAAAATGAGTCCAGAAGAAAGATAGTTCATGCAATTTAATAAAGCAATAAATACAATGAATAATTTAAACAGTTATCACATTGTTATTTAATCTTTAATAATCAAATTAGTCCAAGTTCAGTTCATGTTTTCCATTTGAATCATCATTCATTATCACTTATAATTTGGTTTAGGATGTCATTCCCCGCACCCCAAATATCATTCGAATCTTCATTCATAGTTATCATTAATCATTTGGTGTAGGAAGTCATGCCTAACACCACAAATCTCATGAGTGTAAGTCATCATGCCCAGCACTCCAATTCCCATTCGGTGTAGGTTGTCATGCCCAGAACCCTAAATATCAAGCTTGGAAGACTATCGGGGAGGAACTCCATGTCTATGTCCCAACTTCAAATCGTTCTAGGACTCCATGCCTAGCACCACAAAATCTCATCCATTTAATCATTCTTTAAATCATAAGAATTTTCCATAATATTAATTTACTAATCCAATGATTAGTTAAACATATCAAAGGCCATTAGTTTATTCTACAATTAACTAAGTATATAACTCATTAATTAATTCATCAATTAATTAGTCAATCAACATAATTATCTTTCCATAACTAATTCTTCACAATTAATTATCCAAATCAAAACCCAATAAGTCATAATTAATTCTCCCAATTAATTATCTATGATCACATCATGGAACATAATTAATTCTCCCAATTAATTATCTTTGGTCAACTTCTTGGCACATAATTAATTCTCACAATTAATTATCTTACATAGACAAACATAATTACAATATCAGATCTCAATTACTATATCTCAATTACAATATAAAATCTCCAAAAGATCAATTTGGGAAACCCCCTATCGTTTGTTCTATGATTCAATTATCAATTAGATCACCAAGGAAATCCATAAGTCAAACCCATATTATTAATTACTGTAATATAAAAATTCAATTATCAAGGGAAAACTAGAAAACTCATAAACTCATACACATATCATCAATCATGACCATGGGAGTTCGATTTAGACCACATACCTCAGTTTCTTAACAGAAGTTATCCCTATAGAAATTCCCAAAATATGAGTGGAATAACGACATCAATCAATATTTAGATATAAATCCCTAAAACCAAAATTAATATCAAAGGAATCAAGATCTTGAAAATCTAGATCTAGATCTACAATCCTATATCTAGATCTTAACTCATAGGCTTATATCCAAGAAAAATGATGGAAATATTCTATACACAAACTGTTCACAGCCCAATGCCCTTTTTTTTACTTAAAAGTTCACCCAAAAGAACCCCAAGCCACTAATCCAAGATAAAGGTACTTAAAAATATCAAAACTACCTCAAAATGTGCCCGATATGACTCCAGAAAAAGCCGAGTTCTTACAATCTCCCCACCTAATAACAGCTCGTCCACAAGATGCACTCCCGAACTTCTCTAAGATTCCAAGACAAAATTATTGGGCAATTTATACCTCATGTATTCTTCCCATTCCTAGGTTTCCTCTTAAAATTTTCCATGTTTCCATAACACATGAACTAATGGCATAGTCTTTACTCGTAACACTTTATCATGACAACCCATCACACGTATCAGATGCTCCTCAAAGGATGCATCTATCTCGATGTCAAATTCCTTCACATCAATCACATTAGAAGGGTATAAAAGATACCACCATAGTTGTGACACATATAAAAAAGCATGCATAGCACTAAATTTCTGTGGAAGAGCTAATCGGACACGCCACCGGACCGATTCTCTCAAGCACCTCAAACGGTCTTACAAACCTAGGTGCTAACTTGTCCTGCCTCCATATCCTATAGTGACCCAATCTAGGTGACACCCAAAGGAAAACACGATCACCCTTTATAAACTCTAGGGGTCATCTCCATCTATCAGCAAATAACTTATGTCTACTCTAATCTATAGCCTTACGTTCCAGAATCAACTGTACCCTCTATGATGTCTCCTAAACGAGACTTGGTCCCAACAACTCTGACTCACCTGCCTCTAACCAACATAGAAGTGATCGACAAGGTCTATCATAAAGTGCCTCATACAATTCCATCTGTATAGTTTCCTAATAACTGTTGTTATAGGCAAACTAAACTAAATCCAAGTTCTATCCCCAAGAACCACCAACATCAAGCACACATTCTCACAACATATCCTCTAACACATGTATGGTATGCTCTGACTACCCATTTGTATGTGGGTGGAAGTCCATACTTAATAGAACCTGTGTACCAAGTGCCTTCTGTAATCCCTTCCAGAAGCATGCAGTAAAGCATGAATCACGATATGAGACTATAGTCTGTGGCACTCCATGAAAATGAACTATCTCTCTCATGTACAGTTCTCCCAACTGCTCAACTGTAAAGGTTTCCTTAATAGTCAAGAAGTGTGCTAACTTTGTTAGTCGATCCACAATGATCCAAATAACATCATTCTTCCTAATATTACTTGGAAGTCCTACAAAAAAATATATAGTCACGTCATCCCACTTCCATTTTGGAATAGGTAACAACTACAGTAGGCCTCCAGGTTGTTGATGCTCTGCATTCACCTGCTGATAGGTGAAACATCTTGTTATGAATTCTGCTCTCTCCTTTTTTATACCTGACCACCAAAACTGCCGCCGAAGGTCATGGTATGTCTTTGTCACTCTAGGATGTACTTACCACCATGAAGCATTAAATTCTCTCATGAGTTATTCATGCATACTTGTAGGAACAACAACCCTATTTTTCAAATAGATGATCTCATCCTCATCTATTTTCCAGTATGAAGGTGTCTCTCCACCTTCAAGGATTTACCTCATGGCTAAACACTATGGATACTCATACTGCCTATCCTTGATCTATCTTAAGAGTGTAGACTCCACTACTACAGAAACTAGATTCATCCTCTCCTGACTCTCCTGAACTACCACATGCTTTTCCACCCGAAAATTCATCATCTTACACTCCCCACTTGAATCATGTACCAACTGAGTTTGTGTTTTTCTACTCAAAGCATCAGCCATACTATTCCCCTTTTCGAGTGTATATGCCAGTTCAAAATCAAAGGACTGCATATACTCCCCCCAACTTCACTACCTAAGATTCAAGTCCTCCTGTGAAAAGATATACTTCAAGAATGTGTGATCTGTAAAAACTATAAAATTTTTACCTAACAAATAGTGTCTCCAACACTAAAGATAATAAACCACTGCTGCCAACTCGAGGTCATGTGTAGGGTATTTCCATTCATGTGGCCTCAAATAACAAGACCCATAAGCAATGGCTCTACCCCCTGCATCAACACAACTCCTAGTCCAACCCAAAAGCATCAAAATACATCATGTACTCCTCACCCAACTCAGGTAAGATCAAAATTGGTACCAAAGTTAAGCACTTTTTCGAATCCTGAAATCATTCTCGCATGATTCTTTACAAAAAAACTTTATCCCTTTCTTTGTTAAACCACTATGCCATGCAAAAAATTGGGAAAATTCCTGGATGAATCTTCTGTAATAACCAGCCAATCCCAGAAAGCTTCGAATATCAAAAACATTCTTGGGATTCTCCTAATAAATCACTACTTGTAATTTTTTGGTTCCACTTCCACACCATCTTCTGAAATGATGTGCCCCAAAAAGTGTACCCTGTCAATCCAAAAATGTCATTTTTATAGCTTGGCATAAATCTGATGCACTCTCAGTGTACTCAAGATGATGTCAAGATGTTGGGCATGATCATCATGAGTCTTAGAGTACACTAAGATGTCATCGACAAAAACTACCACAAACTGATCTAAGTATGGATGAAAGATCCTGTTTATCAAGACCATAAACACTATTGGAGCATTAGTAAACCCAAATGGTATTATGACAAACTTATAAAGTCCATACATACCCATGAAAGCATTTATTGGTATATTAGAAGCCCAAACTATCAACTAATGATACCCTGATCTCAGATCGATCTTTGAGAAAAAAATAGCCCCCTTCAGCAGGTCAAATAAATCATCGATACATGGAAGAGGATATCAGTTCTTCATAGTGATTTTATTCAACTTTCGTTAATCGACACACAAGCGTAGACTCCCGCCGACCTTCTTTGCAAACAAAATAGGTGATCTCCAAGGCAATGTACTTGGACGGATAAACCCTTTATCCTTTTACTCTTCCAATTGCGTTTTGAGCTCTTGAAACTCAGTTGATTCCATTTTGTAAGGTGGAATAGATACCGGTTTAGCCTCCTACATGTGATTAATAGTGAATTATATATATCTCTCAGGTGGAAACCCTGATAAGTCTTTAGGAAAGACATCCCAAAATAGTTCTACTACTGGTGAATGGACGTCTTTCCTACCACTACCATTATCCAAAAAAAGACTAGCAACTTGGGCTGTGAGCTCTCCCAGTTGTTGAGTAATTGGCCCAACTCTGCCAGCATGGATATCCCATTCTCCACGAAGGACTTATTGGTCACCCTCCAAAGATACAAAGGTCATTCTCCTATAGTAACAATCTATGTGGGATCGGTATGCGACTAACCAATCCATACCCATAATTTGGTCAAAGCCCAGTATACCAAGGACATAGATATACCAAAGGAAACAATACTCTCTAATCTCTTGAGAACATTCCTTACATAAATAGATACCCCTAGTCTTTGTTCCCAATAGTGTATCGATATTCATCATCCCACTTACAGAATACACCTCCAGGCTCAATCCATTAACAATATTTGCAGATATAAAGGAACGAGAGTCACCAGTATCAAACAAATATGCAGCTAAAGTAGAATCCACTAGAATAGTACCTCTAACTATTGATGGAACAACCTCACTTTCCATAAGTATAGGCTTCACTACATGTAACTTTCCTGCCCTTCTTTCCTGTGGTGTCGTCTAAATCCCCTGAGTAGTACCACTCTGCTGGTATGGGTGCTCAAACCCTGAATCACCTCAGACACTTCCTCTACGGAGTCTTCTAGTAGAACTCTTGATGACATAACTATATGGTGTAGAATAACCCCTTCCCACACTCTGACTCTGTGTAACTGCTCCCTCAGCACCAACCTGCCACTTATTCCGGCCAAAAATCTAGAGGTGTCCCATCTTTTCACAAAAATGGAAGTCCACTGGTGGTCGAGGACAATGTGTACGATAATTTCCCTACCAACTGCACTGGTGGCAAAGAACATGTGAAATATTCGGTGCAACTATCCATCTTGATTGTCCACCTTACTTTCCACTGTCCCAACTAATATTCTCGTGATGATGCTTCCTACTTTTGGAAGGCACACACCTTGATCTTCTAGCTACCAGTACAGTACTAGAATCCTTCTTCTGGTTCCCCTCTGAAATGATATCCTGATTAACCACTTCTGAAAATTTCTTCAGCCTAAATATATTCACCTCGGGATTAATTTCACACTTAATTCTATCCTGAAATTGTTTTGCCGAAGATGCCTCATCTACCGCTAAAGATGGAGAAAAACGCTGTAAATCTGTGAAACGTTCAGTGTACTCCAATATAGACATGCTTCGTTGTGTCGGATGCATAAACTCTGAATCCTTCTCTTTCCTCAGCGTGTCTGGATAGAACTGTTCCTATAACTTCTCTAAAAAGTCAATCTTTAACATATCATCAGTCTGTCCAAATCGTACCTGAATGTCCCACTATAGTTTTCTGAAACCACGTAGAATATAAGCAACCAACTTGACCCTCCTCTCAGTTGAAGTCCCCAAATGGTCAAGTATCTTCTCTATGTTTTAAATCTTGAATTCTTCTCCCTCTGGTCCACCCTCTCTAGTAAAATTAGAAGGGTGTTGCATCTAAGACTCCCTTTTCAACTTAGACATGATTTTCTGAATCTGCCCCGGGTCTCTCTCCATGAATTTCATGAAATGAGAAAATTTATCTCGGAACTGCTCTACTTCTTCCTCAGTTTTCACCCATGGTTCCACAAGCTCCCTATGTGGATGTTCGTTCCAGGCTATACCCCCTGGTCTCTCCATCTACAAGCGTCATGGTGACATATTTCTACAAATCTAAACACACGTCTTAGGTCTCATACCAAAACCTTATAACATTTAAAAAAGAGGAGAAACTAACAAAACAAGTTTCAACATAACCTTTCCCTCTTTTTCTCACCACACATTCAACACTGAGGCCTTTTCCACTACCCTTAACCATTATACTCCTAGGTCTTGGTCAACAAGGTCATATTTATTCCTATTAATTAATTCATCCATTAATTAATCAATTTATTTAAAATTAATCGATTCAATAATTAATTAATTTATTATTCCCATTTCATCAATCAATTTTCTCATTAGACACCCATTTATTCTCATTTTGCATCATTGTTTCAATATCACATCAAGGAAAACAATTCAAGGTTAAAAACCTACCCATAACCCATTTTCCCGTGAGTTCCTAGAATGATACATGCCACTACAACCTTGAGTGCCAAGAATGATGCATGCAGACTCAACTATTGTGCCTATTTAGGACACAAATCAAAATTCAATAATTTTCAAAACAAATATCACATCACACCACAAGTGCATCTCCCAAGGTGAAATAATATACAAATGTAACAACAAACAGAAATCACAACAATCCCTCCTTGAGTACTCAGATTTTTCCCTGTACATGGGTTTGAAAATCCCATGCACGAGCTCGTTACCAAGCCTCGACTATTCTTAGTCTCATGTCTAACTTTTCCCAAAAATAGTAAGAAAAAAGAAGAATAAAGAAAAGAAAACCCCTTTGATACCACTTTGTGACATCTCAACCTAGGAGCCACTGAACGGTTCCCCAAGCTGGTTGGCCACATGCACTCAAGAGCGCCTCCTTGTATGCCCAAGGGTGCCGACTAGCATTGAGGGCCTGGTAAGTTAGTATTGGGGAGACTATACCATCTTTTATCAGAATAAAACTCCATAGGAACCAGTTAACAATTAACCAAGTGAAGAAGAGTATATAAATAACCAGAATAGATCCATGACATATGATAGTCAAAACCAGAAAATACAATATTCTATTGAAAGGTAAAGCATGCTATGACAATGAAAGTGCCAATTGTCTACAATGAAACTGAAAGTAAAGACCAAAAAACTCCAAAATGGGTCCTGAAAAATGTCCAGTTCCCTCTCCCATTTTCCAAACACAAACAAAAATCTATCCCAAGGCCTTGCCCTTATCTTGTCCTACAATAAGAATGTTTTCTTGGGTACTAATCAGGTGGCCTGAATAGGGTGTGATTACAACTCATTAGGCCACAACCAACGATGTCTAAAAGAAGTCCATTCAAAAGTTAGTGCATGAAATTTAATAAATCAATAAATACAATTCATAATTTAAATAGTTATCACATTATCATTTAATCTTTAATCATCACATTAATCCAAGTTCAATTCATGTTTCTCATTTGAATCATCATTCATTATCATTTATAATTTGGTGTATGTCATCATGCTTATCACCCCAAATCTCATTTGAATATTTATTCATTTTTATCCTTAATCATTTGGTGTAGGATGTCATTCCTAGCACCAAAAATCTCATGAGTTTAGGTGGTAATTCCTAGCACTCCAATTCTTATTCGGTGTTGGTCGTCATTCCTAGCACCCCAAATCTCTAGCTTGGATAACTATTCGGAAGGGACGACATGTCCAAGTCCCAACTTCTAATATTTCTAGGATGCCATGCCCAACACCACAAAATCTTAGTCATTTAATAATTCTTTAAATCATAAGAATTGTCCTAATTATTCATTTACTAATCCAATGATTAGTAAAACATATCAAAGTCCATTAGTTAATTCAACAACTAACTAAGCATATAACCCATTAATTAACTCATCAATCAATTAATCAATCAACACAATTATCTTTACATAAATAATTCTTCTCAATTAATTATCCAAATCAAAACCCAACAAGTCATAATTAATTCGTACAAATAATTATCATTGATCACATCATGGCACATAATTAATTCTCCAAATTAATTATCTTTGGTCAACTTCTTGGAATATAATTAATTATCACAGTTAATTATCTTTCATTTCCAAACATGATTAAAACATCAGATCTCCATTACTATATATCAATTACAATATAAAATCTCCAAAAGATCAATTTGGGAAACCCCCCATCATTTTTTCCGTGATTCAATTATCAATTAGATCACCAAGGTAATTGAAAAGTCTAACCCATATTCCTAATTACTCCAATTATGGAATTCAATTATCAAGGGAAAACTAGAAAACTCATAAACTCATACACATATAATAAATAATGACTCTGGGAGTTTGATTTAGGTCACCTACCTCATTTTTTTAGCGGAAGTTAGCCCAATGAAAATCCCCAAAATCTGAGCGGCACAACATCGTTGATCAAGCTTACGATCTAAATATCTAAAACTAAAATTAAGATCAATGGAATCATGATCTTGAAAATCTAGATCTATATCTACAATCCTAGAACTAGATCTTAACTCATATGTTTAGATCTAAGAAACAATGTTGGAAATATCTCATGAAATGATCATGGAAAGATAGGGGAATGAACGAGAGAAGCATCGGGATGAAATCCACTTACAAAAAGGAGAGTGGATCTTCAATATGGGCTTTTGATCTAATAGAATGGTGTTCAGTTCACCTACGAATTTCTCCAGGATGCTTTGGAAACACCTAGAATTCATCAAGCCCGAGCCAAAGTCGATAAATGGAAGTTCTCGGGGGTTCGGGTAGTTTTAAAAAATATTTTCGGATATTAGAAACCATGTGCACGGTTTCTTGGGAAGAGGTGCTTGTTTAGGAAAACTGTGCGCCAACTATGTGGACTCCACTGCCCAGTTTTGTACGGTTGTCACGGTTTGGTCGCACGGTTTGTAAAACTGTGTGCAAACCATTAACAACCCATTTTCCTTTAGTTTTCCTTAAAAGGTAACCCAAATTCACCCCAAGACACTACTCTAAGTTAAAGGTACTTAGGCCTAAGATTTTTTTTATTATATGATAATCCCAGTTTTAAGGGAAGAAGGGGGGAAACCCAAACAGACTTTAAGGACAGAAAACAAACATGACTCAAAGATCAAGAAAATAAAACCTAAACTTACACCTCTGATCAAACTCTCCCCAGCATTTAAAACATGATAAGGCTCTCCACCATTGCAAGAATGTACGACAAGAAAGTGGCCTGTGACAAAGCACTTGCCCGGACTGAAGGATTTGTGTGTTTATTCATGATATCATATACTAATATGTTGTATTTTTAATAATTTTGATGCATTAAATTTTAATAAATTTATTTATGTATGTAATACATATTATCTTAAAACTCATGAAATAATATGATATTCTATTTTCCTCAATATTCTATGTAACAAATTTTTCTTGAAATATTGTTTTAGGCTAACTAGAAAACTTATAAGCATGTTATAAATTCAACATGTTGTTTTTAGAAGTGAAATTATTATATGTTTTCATGGGTAATGAAGAAAGTCTAAAATATTTTTTTCCATGAAAAATTTCTCAGAGAGATTTCTTATTTAAGAATTCCTTTAGAAACTATTTATTAAGTTAATAGATTTTGAAATTTAATGTTTTAGTAGCATGTTTTAAATTCTACCATTTATTAAAATGAAATTTTATTTCATGTGTTAATCCAAAAAAATCTTATATAAAGTTGGTGGATTTAAATATAGGTTATATGTATGAGTGAATGTAATTAAGGATCATTATGGATACCAAAATTCATGTTACTTAGAATTGGTAACTAAATTAAATATTATAAATAATGATTAGTATATATTGTGCTTAATAGGATATGATGATTCATGATTTAAGTTGAAAAGTAATGTGATATGTATAATCCAACCATTATAGATAGAATGTTTTAAATTGATAAATTTTATGACTAATTTTCCATGCAAGCATGACAAAATATGGGGTATTTCAAGTTATTGTTTATACCTTATTGGGGATGATAAATTTAAAATATTAAAACACTATTTAAATTAGATTCATGGTTTACTTTTCTATTTTTTGATTAAGTGTATAATAAGAAAGTTAAAATGTGGAAAATGAGTGATGAATAAAAATCATGATAAAACATGAATAAATTAATATGGTGGAATTAACATGAGGTGGGTTTTATAAAAATTTGGGTAATTATGAAATAAATGAAAATGAATATGTTGTGTGCACCTTTAATGAAATATATCTATTAGTGATTGTTAATAATATTTTTTGAATTATTAATATTCGATTGAAAAATTTTGGCAGGCCTTATTTATGATATGATTCTACAATTCCCCAACTTGATTATACGACTGTTGATTTGTTATTTTAGGTAGATATTTGAGAAATAAAAGAATCCATTGATATATTTGGAAAGTTTTGATGAGATATATTGTAGTAAATAGTGTAAAGAGGGTATATGATATGGAAATGTGTTAGAGGGAAGTTATGATAATCACATATAGACAGATTGTTCAATATCCATCATTATCTTAATTTCTATCCACAGATTATTTTATTTATTTTTATTGATTGATTAATTGTTAACTTTTAGTTAATTGGTTATTGATTATTGGTATCTTGTTTTCAAGTTGATATTTTTTAGTTGATGTTTGTTGGTTGCATATATGCTAACTATTGATTGGAAAATGTTTTGATGTAATAAAGAACCACATTGTGTATATTTATTCGCTGTTTATTAATTCCATATTAGCTACCTTAATTAATTTTTCTTTCTAAAACGAATTCAGAGTAGATTAAATTAATTAAAGTAACTATGAAATGAATATATGGATGGGATTTAAATATGTGACGAATTGTGTTCTATGTCGATTTCTTTATGCATCCATGAATTAAAGCAGTAATATTTACCAACCTTTGTTGTTACTTTTATTATGCATATGTAGCCTTATATTTTATGATATAAATATTACTATGATGTATAGTTGGAACCCAAATTTGGTATGATTGAAAGATTATAGAGGTGGCAGAGCACTATAGCAATGGCAGATACTGTGTGGTACTATAGCAATGCTATACTGTAGCAGCACTATTCACAGAACGGGCCTTGGGCCAAATTTTTTGGCCTACAGGCCATGTAATGGGCTAAATTCCCACTGGGCCTTAGGGCTATGTAATGGGTCTCCCTCTACCCAGTTAAAAGAGGTATTTTCTTTGCTTTAATAATAAATGAGGCTTCTTCTCCAACCTTTAAAAAAAATATTTTTTTCTTTATAAATAATAAATAAATGATTTTGATAAAAATTATATTTTGATTTGATAAAACTAAAAATTATATTTTTGTGTAATAAGAAATTTAAATTTAAATATTCCTTTTTGATGAATTCATGAATTTAAAAAATAAATGATATGTTAATAAAATAATACTATTAAATAATTCTTATTAAATTTAAAGGATAATATAATTTTTATGAAGTCAAATGTAATTGTTATAAGGGTTCAAAAATTATTATTGAAAAACACCCAACATTTCTCAATAGATGTCAATTTTTTTTGAAAGTGAAAATTAACATGATTAGAAAATTATTTTATTAAAATAAATATTATATTTAGAGTCAGTATATTGAAATTATCTAATGGTGAATTTTTAACGATTTTCTAAGGCATTCAAATTTCAGGTAAAAATTAAATACTATATAAATATACGCTGTGTATTATGACATCATAATGACCCAAATGTGATTTAATAAGTGATTTAATGGGTATCCCAGACCAACTATCTATTTCACATTTTAAATAATGTAATCTTGGGGTTATTTGATGAATTATATAAAACCTTTATGAATCCTCCAAAACAAATATTATATTTTAAGGTTTTAAATTTATTTGTTTGTGAACATGACTCACTTCCACATCAACAAGGGTAATATTTTAAAGAGTTAAATAATTATACTTATAAAATAATTAAAACAACTCCTATATGTAAGAAAACATGTGAGAAACCACGGTAATACTTGTGGTTTTGATTACTTTGTTGTATAGAGTCCAAAACCTATGTTTGAGAAATAATAAAAAACTCCCCTATCTTTTCCTATATTATCCTATAAAAGATCCCATTAATATTAACTTAAAAAACTTTTAGAATGTACTTAATCTTACATTCCCTATCTATATTCCTCACATGGTTCACAAAAGATCTCAAGAATATCATCCCAATATTTTGAATAACCTTCTCTAGGTAGGGGACTTCTCTCTCTTCTTTTCAATTCAAGAACCTTCTTTGTATTTAGCCTTTTGAATATCAATTATTTATATTGTCATGAATTTAATAATATCTATAAAATTCCGAATTTATTTATTAAAAATGAGATATCATTTTTACCCTCTCATTATAGTATTTACTTAAGCCATTTATATGCCAAAATTTAGTTAGGGACCATCTCCTACTCCTCTTTATTTATGAATCTTATTCATTTTATGCCATTTATTTCCAATTTATAATATTGGAATATGTTTTTACACATCCCTATTACTATAAATTTTATGTCAAAATTATTATAGACCTAATTAGATTTCCTTAAACCATTGTATGAACATTTATGTACTATCGTTATGCTTCCCAAATTTCACTGCGATTTTTCTATACAAAACCTTTATGTTGTGAGTACCATAACTATTTACAATAAAGGGTAATTCAATTAATTATACCTATAATTAATTTATTGTATAATTTCATGTATGTAACCCACAATCATTAATCATGGGATAATATGTGATGAAATATTTTCATATGTTATATGATATATGTGTCATACTTACGCAAGTACCTGATATGATTACAATGGTTGTTCCAGAGTACTACCCCAAAACATTATGTAATGTTTTAGTACCATGAGGAGTCATATATATGATTGGGTAGTAGAACTAATCCATAATGGTACTTTTTCCATATTTTTATGATGTATTTTTCAGTTATCCTTTACCTATGTTATGATGTCATGTTTAATGTTGTTTACATATTCCCATATTGCCTTTATGTTATCATTATATATCATGCCTCTTTGATCATGTTTATGATTCCCACTCTATCTATGTACCATTTAGAATCCTATTTTATAACATGTAACACTCCCTTTGTGTTATGATTTTTTTATTCCCTTACTAGGCTTTATAGCTCACCCCTTTATTTTGTATTTCCCCAGGTTATCCCAAGAAGTTTTAATAAAGATAAAAATTATGTACATGTTAAGAAAGTTTTCTGAAATTTCGATGTATTCCATGATTTAAGTTGTTTTTTAATGTACCTAATTACAAAAATACACTATAATTCTAGATCTCATGGGTTTTATTACGTGTATTCTTATGTAATAAATCATTAATTAATATGTAATAAAGACTAGGGTTATCATAGTTGGTATCAAAGGATAGTTTAGTTATTTTTGGAATTGGGATTACATAGCTATAGATAATTCCTTAGGTATAACACTAAGTATAAGAAAACATACCTATGTTTTGGTAAAATATAGAGTAAGTGGTTTCTAAGAAAACACATCCTGGTCTGGATACTACAAGTGGATTTGGATTTGGCATAAATGTACCTTGGGATAACCCCAAAAAACATTATATTGAGTTAAAATCAATAATGGATTACTGCATGAAAATAGGAATTACTGCACACATAGTTTGAAACTCCCTAGGTAATGCTTTGGTAAATTCATGAGCTCATTAAGAAGCATTATTATGAGAACAAAAATGATCATGTGAGTCTATACTAGTAAATATATCATGGATAACATAGATTGAAGCTTTGAAATTTATAAGGTAATGAAATAAATTTCATTTATAAGTTATAACTTTAATGTTATTTTATTCCTGGCTATGTGTTTAATAGTTTAAAATTACCCACCACTAATTTTCAGTTTATTATAGTCAATGGATGGAAATAGGAAGAACCGAGTCAACAACCAATGTGATGGGAAATGCGATGACTACCCAAATGTGATTCCAAACATTATAGGATATCAAGTGAGACATATTGTGATTATACCAAACCAACTATGAACAATGCCAATTAAAAATTGGAACATAGTTTAATGTATATAGATATTAAATAATAGGAGTATGACATCTCAAGGAAGTTTATCTGATCAAGGTGATAAAGGAAAAATAATTCAATTTTGTACATGAAAAATATATAGAATGTGGCACCAAGAGAAATGACACAAAGGAACTCAAAGGTGTTTTATGTGTGAAAAAATAGGGAATAAAGTATATAGTTGCAATAAGAAAATATAAGGGTATGATGGACGAGAATTAATTATATCCTATGGAACCCTTTGTTGTGCAATTTTGTGTGTGTGGAGAACATGGGAATTAAATGAGTTAATGCCCAAATCCAAGGGTTTAATCCTATATTAAGTAAGGAACTATGATATGTAAATAGTTGAAGTTTACAGATTAAAGTGTTTATGTATTAGTATTTGAATATTAGGTCGTATAAGAAGTATATCAGTTAGATGATGGATATGAGAATCATGAAACATATAAGGATGGTTCTAAAGAATTTTTTCTTTATGGATTTGAAACATATGTTGAACTGTACCGATAGAAAATAAAATTGATTAATATATAGGGTGATCTTTGCAAAAACCATGATTGAGGGATCGATAACCCTTAATATTTGTTTGATGTTATGACAATCCCAAAGAGTCTTGGGATGATATGTCTATGATTAATGTTTTGTTTAAAAGGATTGATACCACTTTTGGAGATATATGTGAGGGAATTTAAGCATGATTAAGGATATTTTGGGAAACATATTACAGAATTGTATCTTTTTGATTTTGAGGTGATTAATGATATTTCAGTAGACATTTTTTGGGTTTAGGTATGTATAACCATTAGGTCTATGATAAAGTATTATTTGAGAGGAATGGTATTATATTTTTGTAGGTGTAAGATAAAGGGTATGAGACAACCATGGTGGTTAAAAAATTATTTAATTTTGAGGTCATTGGTGTTATTTGTGATATAAGGGAATTTATTTAATGAATAACCTGTGTTAAACCTTTTGGTTTTTTGTTAAATTTTAGAGATTATTGTATTAATATTTATTAATTTTTTGTATTATCTTACTTTGTGATAACCATTTTGTATTTTTAATTGAATTAGGAGTATCTAGTTATTCTTGGGTGGATTATGTGTTCTATTAGAATATTATTATAGTACTTCAGGCATAAAAAAAATATTAAGTTCTAATAATTTAGAGAAAAAGATGATATTTTAGTGAAAATTGATTAAAGGATGAAATTTTAATTTTCAAGAAATTATATTTCCTTATTTTTCAATTCTAGATGATAAAGGAATTCATTAACTCTGGTAAAATAATCAATAAACAAAAATGTTGTCATATTATGATCATTTTTGATGAATTGTTTGTATTTTCAACCATCAAATATATAAGGCCCCAGCCTTAAACCTTACTTAATCTTGAGTTATTACAAGATTACACATTGAGGATCTTTTCAGGTTTAGAGTTTTAGAGAATTAGATCATGAAACTTGCATTACATTCCACATTTAAACAAAGTGGTTACATAAAAGACAGTATTCATTCTTCCCATCAACGGAAACATATTTAAAATAAAACATGGATTCTTTCTTGACACATCCTTGACACTATCATCACATCATGTACCCTTCCCTTGACCTGTGAAAAACATTTCAAAAACTTGGGATGAGCATAAAAAGCTCAGTAAGGGATATATAGATATGGAAAGGAAACATGAGTACATGTATACATAAGAATGAAATCATACTTTACCCATAAAACATAGGCATATCAAATCATGAATAAATCATAGAAATCATAAGACAAAAAGGTAACTTGAGGCATTCATAACATTATTACGTGGGGAGTAACCCTCTTGGTTACGTTTGGAATACCCATCACAGTATATTCCCTAAATCTCTTCAGAGAAACCTTAACGTTTCACTCCTTCACGTTACCCAATGCATTGGAGAGCTATATCGGGCTCACCCGCCCTTAGTTTATCACGGAACCACCCTTTCTTCATAACAATGCCCAAGAACCATAACATAATCGTATCACATAAACATGAATAAAGGAAACATAACATTTCCACATTTCAATCACAATATAACATTTTAGGATATTGAAATAATGAATCCATTCAAAAAGAAACCATTTCCAAAACCATTTAAAACATTTAATAAAGATATTTTTGAATCAAAGTGTCCCATACCACCTTGAAGATTTAACATTTTAAACCATTAATATCCATATAAATAAATCCTTAAAACCATTTTGAAAACATGGATATTAATAAGAACAAATAATTAAAACATTTAAAACGATATATTGGTTAAAGGGGTTTTACCAAAATTAGAGACACTTGAATACAATAATCGAGGAATAAAATTTAGTAAGAACTTTATAATATCATGAGAATAAAAGGATTCATGATATAATACTCCAAAGGACAGTATATACACCATATAAGAGTGAATTGGTGCATAACAACAATGAACCCTCGATAGAAATGTCAAATGTGATGAAATCCCTTATAAAGAAGGTATCCTTAAATTAAGGACAAATAAATCTCAAAAATATGTGTGACAAATATATATACACCCAATATAAGTGGATATTAAGTGTAAAACAATAAAAGGTCATTCACACATATTCAATGGATGACATATTCAATGACTACAAGTTGAACCCAAAGAAATCGAAATTGGGTTAAAAAGTTCCCTAGACAGCCGAACGACATCACATCAAAATGAGTTGATGAGAGATAAAAAGTGTATCTCATCACTTGGACATAAAATTTACTTCAATAATGATGTATGAGAACATATCCCAACATAAAAATATGTAAATTAAAAGACCCAATAAAAGAAGTCTTTTAAAAAAGAGGAGGGTGAAAGGTTCCCTTACCGACTTGGGTATCTTTCAAAACATACACCCCATGAAAGAAAGACAATAGGTCATTGATGTAAATACTCATAAAAGAAATTATATTACACAAAGAGTAGAATAATGTGCAGTACATACACCACTCCATGTAATTTGTGACAAATGTAGCATAAATCTCACGGGAATAAAAGTGAGATGAAAAGTCCCTTACGAAAACTCGGCAGCCTAACGGTGCCACATAAAACTTCCGAATATGGATTGATGAGATCAAATAGGGTATCTCATCATATTACAATAAAATGTAAAGCAAGTGGAATATATAAGAACACCCCCCAACATTACAAAGAGGAGCTTAAAAGAAGTGACATAAAGGAGAGTACTTAAAAAGAAAGAGAGAGGTTAGATCTCTTACGAAAGTTCGGCAGCCTAACGGCGCCACTCAAAACTTCAAAAATGGATTTATGAGAGAGAATAGGGTCTCTCATCACATGAACATAAAAATTACAGTAGGAGTAATATAAAAGAACATCCCAATAACAATAAAGATGAGCTTTAAAAGGAATGACATAAAAGAGTGTACTTAAAAAGAAAGAGAGGAGTAGGATCCCTTACCTCGGGTCCGACTTGACTCGATCGTTATTTAATCTCCTGAATAATAAACTTGAGTTAATTTATACTTCCTTAAGAAAATTTTTCAAGTTCATTATTCCTTTTATATCACTTATTACCATGTCATAAATATTATGTAATCATTTAAGTTAATAATATTTGTTTTGCCGATGTTTGGTTCCTAAGTCAAAAGTGGACTTCTTACAATTACATGTTGTTCGTGTGGCCAAATGTTTATTATATCCAGAATTGTATTCATGATGTAGATATCATATATGTCATATATATCCAGTACATTCATGCATTTACAACATTACATAATCATTTAGAGGTAAGAAATGAAATGCACCGTTCATGGAGACGGTAAGCCGTACGTACGCATGAACGCTACTTTCATTTCTATTTCGTATTTTATAGAATGGAATAATAATTATATAAAGGTATATTATAATTCCAGTATAATATAATATATAATATCATATTTCCATCCTTTATACATCCCACATATGGTATTTAACGAATCAAATCACTTTGAGGGGGCGGTAGTCCGCACTTCCTAAAATGAAGATATCGTGTATACCCATAATAGAAACCATAAAGGTGAGACACAAATGAAAAATACAGAAGCATAAGTAAAACATAAACATATTATATATCATATATAAAAATAGTGACATCATAATGGCCACCTTTGAAGGTGTTAAAAGAATGTTGAACAATCATCGTTTCGGGAGGCAGAAATTCGCCATCCACGGAAACCGTATGTTCTTTAACCATTTGATGTAGTTGTGTGAGAGTGTAGCTCGAATAAATCTTATAACAACATCCTAGTATATTTTAGATACTGGTGTTGTTACAAAAGAAGTAAATAAAAAGAGTTTAGGGGGTTGGAGAAGCAAAATAAAACAAATGAACATGAGAGAATGAATTACCTTTAAAAGTGTAACTCCTTTTGATTTGAGCCTAAAGGCTTACTTTGAAAGAATTATGCCCAAAGGGAATCCTCTAGGATGAGGAGAGGGATGTGGAGAGAGTAAATGGGCAGGGGTTTGCCGAGCAAAAGGCTTGAGAGGTGTGTGAAATGAGGTAGAGGTGGGGGCCTTTTATAAGAGGAGAGGAGGGACACTTTTGGAAAGTAAAGAAATATTACTTTATTTGAAAATGTGTTTCGGTTTTAAAAGGTCCCACATTGATATAATTCGTGGATAAGGTGATAATGCTTCGAAATCCACTCATCCAATAAGTTTTGGACATGTGTAGTACATAGATTTTACATTATCTTTCCATTTTATTTAAATCGTCAAATAATGATGTCATCGCTGCATCATTATTATGTCATAAATAATTTAATTTATTTAATGTCTATAAATTATAAAAAAAAATACTATGATGTAGGAAATCTTTTTAGCTTTCCAATGAATATTTATAATCAAAATTTAGACTTGTGTAACCCCACTTAAAAATTGTTTTAGTAGAACATATGATGTTTGTGTCAATTTTACTTTTACATTAAATAAAATGTTATTTATGTCATTTCCCAACCAAAGTGGATCCATGGGGTCCCCAAGTTGACCCATGGATTGTCTTGGTCGGCCATGATACAACCAATGAGGGTAAGAAATGTGTCAATCTCATCTCATTTTATTAAAGCATTATTTTTACCTTAAACTACACTAATTACCACTAATCGCGATTAAAAACTTAATAAGTTACTATTCACCAAAAATTATTTTAATCTCATTGAACCACATTTTACTTCTTAATGAAAACCATGTATGTCAGATTTTTGAAAATAAAAACACAATGATGGAAAAATTTCATTTAAACGGAAAATCATTTTTTATAAGTACCACTTAGTGGTTTCACTATTCATCAAAAATTGACGTTTTTCAGAAAAATACCAAAACTTCACCCTAAGCTATATTTGATATTCCGAATTCAAAAATGAAGTCCGTTTTACAAAAATCAAAACATATTAGTCACATTAATTAATTTAATAATTAATTCCCGCTGTCAGAGCAAACAGCGTGTTTTTATAAAACAATAAGTATCAAAAGATTGACACTAGTTTAAGTCTAATTTCAAAGTGAAATTGATTCCAACGACCACTATTGGATTTAATGGTAAAAATATTTTCTAATTTCACTTCAAAACCAATTCAAAATATAATCTAATCATATAAATAAATTATATTAAAAAGTGGTTTTGAATTAAAATACAACATTTTACACTATTCATTAAAAAAAGAACATTATCGGAAAGATACCAAAAATTTACACAAAGTAAATTTTGATGTCCCGATTCTTAAGAAGAGTTTTATTTGGTCCAATAGAATGTTTAAGAGTGAACAAAACTATATTTAATGACGGTTCTCCATCAGAAGGTGATAAGTGAACCTTTAGTGAAAACTAGGGCATATACGCCTAAAATTGAATTCTTTCCGTATTTTAAGCCTTTATCTTTTATTGTAAAAATGTAAAAATATTTAAGAAAATATATAATCATATTTTAGTTATTTCTATCCATTCCCGCCATTACAACGACTATATGTTAACTACCATTTAAAATAATATTATTTTATTATTAGAGTGCAACGTAAGATTCCCAAGAACTCGTTGTTGCGTGTTGGGTATGCCATCGAGCATAGCGTCCCCTTTAAAGTCATTTAAATATTTTATTCACAAATATGGATAAATATGAAATTTAATATTCTTTATTTACCTGGGGTGTTACATCTTTCCCCCCTTTTGGGAATTGCGTCCTCGCAATTTTAAAATTGCGCTTGGAAACATCCTTGAAAGTCCCACATCGGAACAAAAGTCGGTAAAACAAACACTTTAAAATAAAAAAGATAAGTACAAAGGTCACCCGAGTTAACCCATACTAGGATTCCAAGTATGAAAATATGGACATGGAGGAAAAAACAAAGGGTCATGTTCTGATGGAGAGTGATAGAAAACCTGTTTAGGAGAAAGTTAACCATGAGAAAATAACAAACTTGTGATGGGTTAAACGGTATTCGATTCCCCAGTAGGAAAAGTTAATAGACAACATTTTTGTTTTAAGTTACTTTTTATTGAGGAATTTATTCATAAGGAAACATAATAACTTATCATGTTGACTCTCAACTTTTATTAGATTCCTTACACAAACTCATATTTTCTCCAAAAGGCGAGTATTTAGGAAGACTTGTTCAAATTAAGAGTACTATAATCAACTTCTAGAGAATCACCTAATCCACAAAAGAGAACTATATACTTCCCATGTCTTTAGGCTTTAACCAAAACCAAAACCAAAAAGGTTAGTACAAGGTCAGATAATCCAGAAAAGGATAACCCTTTAAAAAGAAAATCTATGCTTAATCTCCAAAATTTGTCCAACAAAACCCAAAGTTCAACGAGGACCACCCGATAAACAATTTGTCCATAAAATTCTTCAAAGTAAACAAATATATGATTGAAACCCAAATATTTGAAGGATTTAGTCACATAGTCTTCCAAGTTAAATTGTAACATTTATCTCCAAACAACATTAGTTGCTCCTAAAGTCTCGTATTGAAAAGTAATTAACCTAATCACATATCCTCCAAGATAGGTTAATAATTTTCATAAATAACCCAAAATCAACTTACTCTTAATTCATAAAATCATATAACTAGAAAGAATCAGCCAAACTAACCAGGGACTTCACATAGTCCAGTGGTAGGCAATAAATACCAGTCGCACTTTGGTTGTGGGTTCGATTCCCGCAGCTTTGTCTGACGCGACGGGTAGTCACATGGTCTGCGTGTTGTCCTTTTTCCAAAACTATATAATTCTTAAAACATTCCCCAAAATGAGAAAAAAATCTTCATGAATAATCATAACATATTTTAACCTCAAGTTTATCTCATTCCTTTCATTTTCCATCATATCATAGAGTAACCCATAATTACCTAAAAATTAAGTATCATATAAACCCTAATGGTTACCTTAATAATTATTACCTGAATTTCCACATCGAGTTGGCCATCTCGTACATGATGCATTAGAGAACTCACCAAGGTTGAAGTGGTTGATCATGACTCCTTGATATTTGGTTTAGAACAACCACGAGTTTCCTCATTGAATCCTCCATTTTATATAGTATCTTAATCAGAGAACCACCATAGTTTCCTTCAAACCTGTTGTCTCTTTGGTGCCTGCTAGATCCATCCATTCACTAAAAATAGAAATGTTAGTTTGAGTATATCAACAAAACCATCATGTACTAATGAGGAAGGTAAACACTAAGATACACTTACTCATTCACTTTATCTAAAACTAGGGCTCTTTCTGAAATCCTAACCATTATGGTAATGTCACTTATGCTTAAAGAATACCCTAACCTCTAAAGTTATCTAAACTGACCTCTGATACCAACTATAAGGCCCCAACCT
Source organism: Viscum album (assembly GCA_963277665.1). Classification (NCBI taxonomy): domain Eukaryota; kingdom Viridiplantae; phylum Streptophyta; class Magnoliopsida; order Santalales; family Viscaceae; genus Viscum; species Viscum album. Next base: position 286,683,834 of record OY728164.1, read on the forward strand.
TAAACCATACTTAATCTTGAGTTATTACAAGATTACACATTGAGGATCTTTTCAGGTTTAGAGTTTTAGAGAATTATATCATGAAACTTGCATTACATTCCACATTTAAACAAAGTGGTTACATAAAAGACAGTATTCATTCTTCCCATCAACGGAAACATATTTGAAATAAAACATGGATTCTTTCTTGACACATCCTTGACACTATCATCACATCATGTACCCTTCCCTTGACCTGTGAAAAACATTTCAAAAACTTGGGATGAGCATAAAAAGCTCAGTAAGGGATATATAGATATGGAAAGGAAACATGAGTACATGTATACATAAGAATGAAATCATACTTTACCCATAAAACATAGGCATATCAAATCATGAATAAATCATAGAAATCATAAGACATAAAGGTAACTTGAGGCATTCATAACATTCTTACGTGGGGAGTAACCCTCTTGGTTACGTTTGGAATACCCATCACAGTATATTCCCTAAATCTCTTCGGAGAAACCTTAACGTTTCACTCCTTCACGTTACCCAATGCATTGGAGAGCTATATTGGGCTCACCTGCCCTTAGTTTATCACGAAACCACCCGTTCTTCATAACAATTCCCAAGAACCATAACATAATCGTATCACATAAACATGAATAAAGGAAACATAACATTTCCACATTTCAATCACAATATAACATTTTAGGATATTGAAATAATGAATCCATTAAAAAAGAAACCATTTCCAAAACCATTTAAAACATTTAATAAAGAGATTTTTGAATCAAAGTGTCCCATACCACCTTGAAGATTTTAACATTTTAAACCATTAATATCCATATAAATAAATCCTTAAAACCATTTTGAAAACATGGATATTAATAAGAACAAATAATTAAAACATTTAAAACGATATATTGGTTAAAGGGGTTTTACCAAAATTAGAGACACTTGAATACAATAATCGAGGAATAACATTTAGTCAGAACTTTATAATATCATGAGAATAAAATGATTCATGATATAATACTCCAAAGGACAGTATATACACCATATAAGAGTGAATTGGTGCATAACAACAATGAACCCTCGATAGAAATGTCAAATGTGATGAAATCCCTTATAAAGAAGGTATCCTTAAATTAAGGACAAATAAATCTCAAAAATATGTGTGACAAATATATATACACCCAATATAAGTGGATATTAAGTGTAAAACAATAAAAGGTCATTCACACATATTTAATGGATGACATATTCAATGACTACAAGTTGAACCCAAAGAAATCGAAATTGGGTTAAAAAGTTCCCTTGACAGCCGAACAACATCACATCAAAATGAGTTGATGAGAGATAAAAAGTGTATCTCATCACTTGGACATAAAATTTACTTCAATAATGATGTATGAGAACATATCCCAACATAAAAATACGTAAATTAAAAGACCCAATAAAAGAAGTCTTTTAAAAAAGTGGAGGGTGAAAGGTTCCCTTACCGACTTGGGTATCTTTCAAAACATACACCCCATGAAAGAAAGACAATAGGTCATTGATGTAAATACTCATAAACGAAATTATATTACACAAAGAGTAGAATAATGTGCAGTACATACACCACTGAATGGAATTTGTGGCAAATGTAGCATAAATATCACGGGAATAAAAGTGAGATGAAAAGTCCCTTACGAAAACTCGGCAGCCTAACGGTGCCACATAAAACTTCCGAATATGGATTGATGAGATCAAATAGGGTATCTCATCATATTAAAATAAAATGTAAAGCAAGTGGAATATATAAGAACATCCCCCAACATTACAAAGAGGAGCTTAAAAGAAGTGACATAAAGGAGAGTACTTAAAAAGAAAGAGAGAGGTTAGATCTCTTACGAAAGTTCGGCAGCCTAACGGCGCCACTCAAAACTTCCAAAATGGATTTATGAGAGAGAATAGGGTCTCTCATCACATGAACATAAAAATTACAGTAGGAGTAATATAAAAGAACATCCCAATAACAATAAAGATGAGCTTTAAAAGGAATGACATAAAAGAGTGTACTTAAAAAGAAAGAGAGGAGTAGGATCCCTTACCTCGGGTCCGACTTGACTCGATCATTCTTTAATCTCCTGAATAATAAACTTGAGTTAATTTATACTTCCTTAAGAAAATTTTTCAAGTTCATTATTCCTTTTATATCACTAATTACCATGTCATAAACATTATGTAATCATTTAAGTTAATAATATTTGTTTTGCTGATGTTTGGTTCCTAAGTCAAAAGTGGACTTCTTACAATTACATGTTGTTCGTGTGGCCAAATGTTTATTATATCCAGAATTTTATTCATGATGTAGATATAATATATGTAATATATATCCAGTACATGCATGCATTTACAACATTACATAATCATTTAGAGGTAAGAAATGAAATGCACCGTTCATGGAGACGGTAAGCCGTACGTACGCGTGAACGCTACTTTCATTTCTATTTCGTATTTTATAGAATGGAATAATAATTATATAAAGGTATATTATAATTCCAGTATAATATCATATATAATATCATATTTCCATCCTTTATACATCCCACATATGGTATTTAACGAATCAAATCACTTTGAGGGGGTGGTAGTCCGCACTTCCTAAAATGAAGATATCGTGTATACCCATAATGGAAACCATAAAGGTGAGACACAAATGAAAAATACAGAAGCATAAGTAAAACATAAACATATTATATATCATATATAAAAATAGTGACATCATAATGGCCACCTTTGAAGGTGTTAAAAGAATGTTGAACAATCATCGTTTCGGGAGGCAGAAATTCGCCATCCACGGAAACCGTATGTTCTTTAACCATTTGATGTAGTTGTGTGAGAGTGTAGCTCGAATAAATCTTATAAAAACATCCTAGTATATTGAAGATACTGGTGTTGTTACAAAAGAAGTAAATAAAAAGATTTTAGGGGGTTGGATAAGCAAAATAAAACAAATGAACATGAGAGAATGAATTACCTTTAAAAGTGTAACTCCTTTTGATTTGAGCCTAAAGGCTTACTTTGAAAGGATTCTGCCCAAAGGGAATCCTCTAGGATGAGGAGAGGGATGTGGAGAGAGTAAATGGGTAGGGGTTGGCCAAGCCAAAGGCTTGAGGGGTGTGTGAAATGAGGTAGAGGTGGGGGCCTTTTATAAGAGGAGAGGAGGGGCACTTTTGGAAAGTAAAGAAATATTACTTTATTTGAAAATGTGTTTCGGTTTTAAAAGGCCCCACATTGATATAATTCGTGGATAAGGTGATAAGGCTTCGAAATCCACTCATCCAATAAGTTTTGGACATGTGTAGTTCATAGATTTTACATTATCTTTCCATTTTATTTAAATCGTCAAATAATGATGTCATCGCTGCATCATTATTATGTCATAAATAATTTAATTTATTTAATGTCTATAAATTATAAAAAAAATACTATGATGTAGGAAATCTTTTTAGATTTCTAGTGAATATTTATAATCAAAATTTAGACTTGTGTAACCCCACTTAAAAATTGTTTTAGTAGAACATATCATGTTTGTGTCAATTTTACTTTTACATTAAATAAAATGTTATTTATGTCATTTCCCAACCAAAGTGGATCCATGGGGTCCCCAAGTTGACCCATGGATTGTCTTGGTCGGCCATGATACAACCAATGAGGGTAAGACATGTGTCAATCTCATCTCATTTTATTAAAGCATTATTTTTACCTTAAACTACACTAATTACCACTAATCGCGATTAAAAACTTAATAAGTTACTATTCACCAAAAATTATTTTAATCTCATTGAACCACATTTTACTTCTTAATGACAACCATGTATGTCGGATTTTTGAAAATCAAAACACAATGATGGAAAAATTTCATTTAAACGGAAAATCAGTTTTTATAAGTACCACTTAGTGGTTTCACTATTCATCAAAAATTGACGTTTTTCAGAAAAATACCAAAACTTCACCCTAAGCTATATTTGATATTCCGAATTCAAAAATGAAGTCCGTTTTAAAAAAATCAAAACATATTAGTCACATTAATTAATTTAATAATTAATTCCCGCTGTCAGAGCAAACAACGTGTTTTTATAAAACAATAAGTATCAAAAGATTGACACTAGTTTAAGTCTGATTTCAAAGTGAAATTGATTCCAACGACCACTATTGGATTTAATGGTAAAAATATTTTCTAATTTCACTTCAAAACCAATTCAAAATATAATCTAATCATATAAATAAATTATATTAAAAAGTGATTTTGAATTAAAATACAACATTTTACACTATTCATTAAAAAAAGAACATTATCGGAAAGATACCAAAAATTTACACAAAGTAAATTTTGATGTCCCGATTCTTAAGAAGAGTTTTATTTGGTCCAATAGAATGTTTAATAGTGAAAAAAACTATATTTAATGACGGTTCTCCCTCAAAAGGTGATAAGTGAACCTTTAGTGAAAACTAGGGCATATACGCCTAAAATTGAATTCTTTCCATATTTTAAGCCTTTATCTTTTATTGTAAAAATGTAAAAATATTTAAGAACATATATAATCATATTTTAGTTATTTCTATCCATTCCCGCCATTACAACGGCTATATGTTAACTACCATTTAAAATAATATTATTTTATTATTAGAGTGCAACGTAAGATTCCCAAGAAACTCGTTGTTGCGTGTTGGGTACGCCATCGAGCATAGTGTCCCCTTTAAAGTAATTTAAATATTTTATTCACAAATATGGATAAATATGAAATGTAATATTCTTTATTTACCTGGGGTGTTACAAAAGATTTATGGTTTTGTGGTCATTGACTTTATACTAACCATGTTTTCTATAAATATATATAAGTTGTTGGGAGTTAGTTGATTTTCTTCCATTTCTATGTTTTAAATTCCCACTAATGTTCTCATACTTGGAATCCTAGTTATGTGATGACCTTCATACTTCCCTTTATCTCTTTTCAAGTGGATGTTTTATTTACCATTTTTAACAATATGGGTTTTCAAAAAATATATTTTCCAGTGTCAACACATTTCATACTATGATTAAGTAAAAATTTGGAGGATTCAATTTATTAAAGGGGGGAGAATTTAATTCCTCTATTTTTTAAAAGATAAAACTACATTCGATAGCGTTTGTAGTAGGCAACACCAAACCCAAACAGACAATGATAATTTAAATATGACCATTTTAACACAGTCATTAAATTTATGGATATGAATCATATTAACTACATTATGATATATATATATATATATATATAAATTTCCTAATTAATACAAATATATTTATAAATTATCACTTAATTTTAGGTAATGTCATTCTATTCTTCAAAAGTACATTCTCTGCAAAATTATTTTTATATATTTTTTGTGAAAAAATATCACAATTAATTTATATAAAGTTTGAAAATATTTTATTTGAAATTAACATCATTTTTGAAATCATAATATCAAAATTCTATTATGGTGAAATATTTTTATTTTTCATAAAATATTTATTTTTCAGTGAATAGTGAAAAATATCGATTCTTTCTGTAAAACTAATGTTTATTTTGATAAATTAATTAATTTAAAAGTACCATTATTATTTTAATTTTCTTTAAAATTAAAAGAAGTATTATTTATTTCTATTTAATATAATTAATTACATTAAATCATATTTATACTAGTTTCAGTATAAGATTATTTTTATTCTTAAATTTTTTTTTCTTCTTCTGAAAACTGTATTAAAATTCATAATATTTCTCCATTTTAATTAATTAAAAATAACCCCTAATGGATAATGATTTAAATTAACGTTATATATATATATATATATATTTCATTATTAATTTAAATTCATATAATGAAAATTATTAGTTATAGAGATAAAGTAAAAACATATTTTCTTTAAAAAATGTATTTATCAAAAAACCACTTTCCATTGCACATGCGGGTTTTATTTTTTAATTAAAATCTTCCAAATTAATGAATTTATTTTGATAAAAGAATTACATATTTTTAATAAACATTTTTAATATTAGGTTATAATTTCAACTTAACATTTATAAATAGTAACTGTTGTAAATATTTATTACCATGATAAAAGGAAAATATGTTAATTATGAGTAAAAATAATTTAAGAAGGACTAGAAAAAAATAACCTTAATAGTATGAATATTTATATTTTCAGTTGAATGTAATAATTATTTATTTCGTGTTGTTTCTTATAAATAATTTATAAATGATTTTTATAAAAATGAGATTTTGATACGATAAAACATAAAATTATATTTTTGTGTAATAATCAATTAATAAATTCCTATTTTATGAATTCATGAATTTTCAAAATAAATTATATTTTAATAAAATAAAACTATTAAATAATTTTTTTAAATTTAAATGATAATATAATTTTTATGAAAGAAAATATAATTTTTATAAGGGTTTGAAAACTGTTGTTGAAAAAAACCCATCATTTCTCAATAAATATCTATTCTTGTTTTAAAATTAAAAATTCACTTATTTGGAAAAATATTTCGATAAAATAAATATTATTTGTGGAATTAGAAGGTGAAAATTATCCAACGTTTAAATTTTCATAATTTTTTGTGAAGGTTGAATTTTAAAGTAAAAATTAAATACTGTATAAATAAACGACATATATTATGAAATAATATTAACAAAAATATTGTGTAATAAATAATATAAATGTTTTCCATGAGGAAATATATGTTTCCCCTTTAAGATAATGCGACTTTTAGGTTATTTGATGAATTATATAAAGCCTTTATGAATCTTTATAACCCTATATTATATTTTAATATTTTAAAATGATTTTTTATTAACCTACCTCACTTACACCTCACCAAGAGTAATATTTTTATGAATTCATAACTTGGAATTATAAAATGATTAAAACCAATCCTTTTTTGTATAAACCATAGGAAAAACCATGATAAGGTTTGTGGTTTTGATTACTTTATTATATTGAGTCAAAAACATATGTTTGGGAAATAATAATGAATTCCCCTCTGTTTTCATATATAAACCCCACCAAGACCCCATTATTTTTAACTCAAAATACTTATAACATGTTCTTAATAATCCCTTCCCTCTCTTGAGTCATCGAGTGGTTTCCCCAAGCTCTCAAGAAGATCCACCATGCTTTTCAAATCACCCTCTATAGGTAAGGGACTTCTCCCTCTTGTTTTCAATTCAAGAACAATTTTTATATTAAGCCCTTTAAATCTTAATTTTTTATATTTTAATGAATTTAAAAATATCTCACTATAGTAAAATTTCTTTCCTATCAATGATATATCATGTATCCCCTCTCATTATAGCATTTTTCTAAGCCATTAATATGTCAAAATTTAGTAAGAGATCCCCTCCTCCTATTTATTCAAGAATATTATTCATTTTATGCCTTTTATTTCCAATTCCTAATGTTGGTATATGTTTTTACAAATCACTATTAATGTCCATTTGACTTGAAAATGATGAGATACCCCCTTTTATCTCATTAAACCATTTTATAAACCTTTATGTAATGTCGTCATGCTGCTGAAATTTCACTGCGATTTTTTTATGCCAAACATTTGTGTTGTGAATACCATCGATATTTCCACTCAAGGGTAATTCAAATAGATTTACCTATATTTAATTGATTTTTTACTTCCATTTATGTTAGCTATAATCCTTAATCATGGGATTTAATTTTATTAAATATGTTCTTATGTTATATGATCTATGTGGAACACTTATGCATGTACATGATATGATTATGATGGGTGCACTCGGATAGTGCTCCAATGAATTAGGTAATGTTTTAGTCTCATGAGGTTTCAGGTACATGATTAGAGAGTGAACCTAATAAATGATGGGATTTTACCACCATGTTATGAAGTGTTGGCAGTTAGCCTTGACCTACATTATAATGTCATGTTCAACGTTGTTGCGACATTCCAATGTTGGCATTATGTTATCATGCTATATCATGCCTCTCTGTTCAGGTTTAAGATTTTCACCCTATTTATGTTCCATTTAAATAACTATTTCATAACATGCAACACTTCCTTTATGTTATGATTTGTTATTCCCTTATTGGGTTTCATAGATCCCCCCTTTCTTATGTATGTCCCCAGGTTATCCCATGTTGCTTGAAGAATGATAGAAAATTATGAGAATGTTAAGGATGTTTTTAAAAATATAGATGTACCCCATGATTTATGTTTTTGTGTAAGGTATATAATTACCCAAATTCACTAAAATTATTGATATTCTAGGTTATATTATATGTATTCTTATGTAATAACTCTTCAATTAATTTTTAATAAGTACTAGGGTTTCTATAGTTCCCAATCCCCATGAGCTGTTAAATAGCGCCTGAGCATCAATAAATACATTTGGGAATTATTTTTCCCCAAATAACCTGAAACAAGGATATATAAAATATATATTAAGTCAATATTAAAAAACAAAGTTAGAATCATAAATATAAAATCATTAGGAAAAAAAAGTTCGAAGATAGAAATAACAACCAGGGTACTCAAAAACTACTAAGTCCCAATTACTTGTGGCATGATGTACCCTATAGGAATACACACCCTACTAATGAACAATCCTTCCACCTCTCTTCAACACCTTGACCTTACCTACATCAGGTAAAATTAAACCTACCTACACCTAATGGTGTATGAAGGGTTCGAGAAACACCTCGGTAGGATCCCACCAAATGTTTCATGAGAAGAATTTTTTTAATTAACCAACTATTCTATAATAATTTAAAACAAGAAAGAGATATAATTTAACACAATCATCGATAAATTACCCTTTTCATGGTTTATAAATCATATCAAATAAACAAGATTTCAAATCATTTTTATAAACATTCAAAACATGCATTTAAAATATGAATAATAAAAAAACAATACCTTTAGTCCCAAGACTTCCATGTTAGTTAGGATCCTCATTCCATTACCATGATATATTGGCCACCTCATGTGTACATTACCCTATAAGAATTAGTCTAGGGTTAATATTTCACTGTCAAGAGTGGATTATTTCAACATATTAGGTAACCTTGTGTACACAATACAATATTAGAACATGTCTAGGGGGAAATATTTCATCCAAAAGGATGGATCCCCACCTCATCATTCATCACATATAGGTTTACTATATTAATATCATACATGGGAATTTCATATTTGAAACCACAAAAAACATGCTTTGAGAATATTTTTATTAACAACACCGAGGGTGAAATCCATTTTCACAAAACATTTTTAAACCCAACACATTTTCTCAAACATTTCTCATGCCTTTTAAAACTATTTTAAAATCCATTTCCAAGATATTAATAAAAAACATGTCTTCAAATCATTTTATAAACGAATTTCAAAGAGTAAGTAATAAAGGTTTGGAAGAATAAAGCTAAATCATGAAACCAACAATATAAAGAATGGTATTATCAAACACCCAAAAAGGAATCCACAATCAGTGAGAAAGAGGAACACAATAACAAGATGAGTTCCAAAATAATTCCTATAAAACAATCAAGGAAAAAAAACTCTAATCTTCTTTAATCGATCTTGAAGCTAGGAAGGATCTCCAATTACATTATTTGGATCACTGAAAAATACCATCGAGAACACAACCAATATAAAATTAGAGTGAATCGATCGAGAATGAATGGTTTAAATAACAAAAAATTATTTTAGTAGACTCATTAAAACCTTAAATTAAGTTACTACATGGTTGGATTAACTATCCTGGGAGATCAAAAAGTTTTTCAACTATTTCAAATTTGAATCTATCGCCACATGCTTTCAGCTACCCCTTGGTGGTGAAATCTAATGTGTTTTGGCCTGGACACGACCACCATCATTCATGTGGATGTAACTTTTTGTCTACGGTGGATAGGTCAATCATTAAGAAGAAATACCTAAGAAAAAACCCAACTCAGGGAATTTAGGTTTGTCCATTTCAAAAAGTGAACACAAAGGTGGAAAACTTCATAAAATCTGGTGTGGTCCAACATGTTTTGAACTGTAAGAAGTTAAAATCCCTCTTTTAAGCCTCCAAACATCTCTAACAATTATAAAACTGAAAATAAATAACTTAAGTCTCAAAAGAGAATAGGTTAAATCAATTAATGTGCTTAAAAGTAAAAGTCGAGATGTTACAATTCTCGCCATTATAATTCCTTTCTTCCCTTAGAAAGGATCATCAAGAAGACTGGTCCAAAAAAGAGGTGATGTTACTACTCTCTCATAAATTAATCAGAATCCCACATATCATGAGAATCATAACCATGATACCATATAACCAGAACCAAAGTAATATACTTACCTTAAAGAACCTTCTCTTGGGAATCAACAACCCGAAGTAGTTTCTTAGTAACCGATATGTTAATAAGATGAATTCATTTTTATCTTTTGGATATATTCATTTAATGATAATTTTTTCTTAATTTAGTAATATATTGGGTTTTGATATGTCTTCATAGGAATTTGTAATTTAATACTCAAAGGGGAAATAATGGAAAAATGGGAAAAATAAAAAAACACACATCGTGAATCAAAATTACAAGATGTGTATTCCTCGAGTAGGCCACCTACCAGCCAATTTACAAGTCATGAACATCATTTATAATGTGTGAACCAAGTTCATGACATGGATCTAGATTACACATCATGAAGGAATAAATTTCAAACCTAATGAGATACACGATGTGTGCTCAGTATAAAATGGTAAAAGATCTAATTGTGAATCCCACTGAAGATACAGGCCATGAAATCTGTGAGATCCAAAATATTTATAGATCTTTGTAGATATAAATGGAAAGTAATGAAATTAAATTTAAACCCATGAAAATATTGATTCATAATCCACTTAAAAGAGTTACATTGTGTGAAACACATACACATCGTGTAATGTTTAGCTCTATAAATATCGAGTGACACTCCGACGGATGAGGGAATTGGATGCCCTAAACAGTTTTACAATTTATTCTTAATTTTATTCCCATTTTTATCTATTTTTATCTATTTTTTTCTTTTAATGTTATAACTATTCCTATATTACCTCTTTCTATTTCAAGAACATCTTACTATTTGATGCATTTCCAACTTTCTGATTTCAATAGCAATTACCTTTCAATATAAAATTCTAATGTGTTCTTGATTGTTCCTTTATGAAAGTTAGTTTTTAATTGATTTTATATAATTTCAATTGTGGTTTACATTGATTTGAGTTGTTTATGTACTATTTCGAGCATGTTTCTTGTTTCTCTCATTTCATTCACTACTGTCATGCATGAATAATACACTTAGGGTTAGGGGTTGAGAGTAAGGGTGTCTTTCGACCAAATTAATGTCTAAATAAAATATTATTAAACCCATGGCTAGTAATTAGATTAAAAAAATAGTTAATTTCATTATTTTACATTTAACCTGACCATCAGAGAGGAAATACAAGGACCCTAAGCTATTTGGAGTTGAGAAAGCTACGAACAATAGCTTGCGATATGTTTTGTCAAGAAGCCAAACTTCTTACACTCAGGTTGTAGAGTATCTCTAGACTAGGTGGTAGATGTCATCTTGGGTAGATCCAATTGGTTAGACCAAAACCAATTTGTGACCTTTACACCACTTCATAGAATAATCCATATGTATACCCAAGTTAGATTTATGATTACCCTTTTTTGATTAAAATCTAAATTTAACCTTGAACCCTTATTTTAATCTAGTTTAAAAACCAATCTATGTAGTTATTAGAAAATGAAAACCAAAGAGTGTTCTTGAGGAATCCCTCCAAAAGGTTATTAAAACTTGATTTCCTACCTATCATTTATCCCCTTTGGTTTGAACTTACACTACCCCTATGCTACACCTCTATAGAAAATGTAGTTTGGGAAATATAAATTCTAATATGATCAATGCCCATGCGAAATCAACATCATCATGTAGGCTATGTAATGAACCAATGTTTTATCAATGGGAATTCCCTTCTTATAATTATGTCATATAATCACATTAAATTACAACACAATAAACTATTAAGTACTATATTACCTTTAAACATAATATTGTCACTTATGTGATTTTAATTTTATAAATCTGACATAAACGATTGCGATCAGTAAGATGTTTGGAGTCTAATAAGGCAAAATTAATTTTTAGGTGAATAATAACCTATCTTTTTGAGTAGTAACCTACCCTTATGTAAAGTAATATGGTCCTTATGAATATTAAATTGTCTAAAATAATAGTAACCTCACCCATGAATGTATAAATAAAATCTAGGCATCTTATAAGTGATAATATGACCTTAGTAAAATTATTGGTATTTTTGTATGTCAAAAATAATTAATTAAAATAAATAAATTAATTTAAAAGAAAATTTATTTTTCTAAAAGGTGTTCATAAATTAAATTTTTTATGTCTTTTAGTTTTAATATAATTTTATACGGCCCTATATAATTTTTGAAAGAATTATAAAATCAGTTATAGTTTTAAAAGTTGTATTTTTTAAGTAAATTATGATTATGATTAAAAATTAAATTAATCATATTTATAAAATTATTTTCGAAATATGGAGTTTATCTTTGGATTCTATACGTTAAAAAATGGATAGGGCGAATTTTTGGGATTTTTCTAAAATACTTGAATTTTTTATGAATTGTAAAATACAATAATTCACGATAGATTCTAAAACCTAAATTTATGCACCATGACTGAGTCATGGAAGATGTAAATGGTAATTGGTTAGAACTAACATACACATATTAATATTCTTGGTCACAAGAATCATTACTATTGCTTTTCTTATGGAAAAATAATAAACGAATGATTAGAATATTAAGAAAACCCTCCTCACTTCCACTATAAAAACTACCCACACTCCCCTCTTCTCTTCACTCCTATAAATCCTTTTTCCTTCACTAAATTATAACCAAATATCTTCCCAAGATACCCCATGTCCATAATCCTTTTTTCTCTTCAAAATAGCAAATCCCCTCCCCTTAAGAGGCTCTGAAGGAAGATTAAATCAAGAGGTAAACTCCTCTTTTCTTTTCTTTCATTTTCTCTTCATGTTCCTTTGTTCTCTTTTCATTTATAACCTTTACCCATCCAAATGGTATGAAAAATAAAGTACTGTACATTTAATGTAATTTTTTTATGCTAATGGGATAATTCATTATCATCACTTTTTTCCCCTTCTTTTTACGAAAAAAATGAAAACACCATCTGAGATGTGTTATTTTATCAAATTCAAGGACGATGTGTTATCAATTTCTATTATAATATTACATTATGGTAATGAATCTATTTTTTTGGTTGAACCATACTATTAAATATGTACTTTATCCTATGTGATGTTCTGGAATCCTTTTTCATACCTGATGTAAAATAATAATAAAAAAAAATTTAATTATTAGCAAAATCGCCAAATTAATCCAAACATTTATCATTAATGTTTTATATAATGATTCAACTTAAATAAAAGTAAACAAATTAAATTTGCAACCATTTAAAGTTATGGATTATAAAAATAAAATATAACACCAATTCTGGACAACCATCCCTATTTTATATGACTCTCCGTTCATGAAAATAAGTAAACTGATCGTAAAAACCAAGGAAATAAACAGACCCAAAAAATGAAATTGAACAACTTAACCCATAAAAAAAGTCATGAATGAACTGAAAAAGGTTATATTAAATATTTTAAATATATAATAGGTTTGGTAATTATTAATTAATTAACCGAATTTTATTATTCAGGTCAATAATTACAAGTGGAGAACACTATCCGACTTAAGGTAAGGGATCCTCTCTATTCTACTTTTATTCAATAATTTTCTCCATATTATGCCCTTTTATGTGTAATCTCTAATTATGGGGTATGATTTATAACCTCCCCCATACTTAACTCATTATTTATATTTGATTAGAAACCCATTTCTCTCTCATTAATCCCTCTTAAGTACACCCGATACCATGCCGATAACCCGTAAGGGATTCCACCCAAACTTCCTTTGTTCCTTCGGGTTTCCTTATCTTTATTTTACCAAAATGGAGTTATCTTATATTTTTATGCATATATTTTAAATTATTTGTAAATATACCAAATTCATTTATCAAGACCCTTTAATCATTCTTTTTTTGAGGATATACTTGTTTTTAAGTGATTCCCTCCTCAATACTTCCCGATAAGCAAACCTGTTTTCAGGGAACTTCTCGACTTCTTACTCAATTTAAAGTGCACTCTATATTATGTTTTAAGACACCATTGTATTTATAAAATAATTATTTCTAATTATTAAAACCTTCTAAGTTTACTTCTGGTTTTATATAAATAATTTTCCCCTTTTTCTGTTTTGAAGGCTCTATAGTGTTTTCCTTAAAAACGTACAAAAATGATTTAATGCTAAAATTTCTTAAATAGATTTCCTACATGTTTTCACTTATACTTGACATAACTTGCCATGATAAATGAATATTTTACCTTATTAATGTCTATGTATACTTTAGTTCCTTTATTTCATGGACACTTTTATGTTACTCCCATTATTATTCTTTATGACATGATTATGGTACCCAATTATTTTTATGGGTAACCCTTATGATTATGTAAGATTGATTATGTATGATTATTTATATTGAAAATATATTCATGAAAAGTTAATATGGGTGATCCAAAATAGTGCTCCAATACATTGGTTAAAGTTGAGTATCATGAGACGTTATGTGCAATCTTCTTGGTGGTTAGCCTTGGCTTGTGCTACCATGTGCAACAGTCTTGGCGGTTAGCCTTGACTCGTGATAAAGTCACATTTTATGTTTATAATAAATTATAATGACTCAAAATTTATATGATTCCATGTTTATATGTTATGATTCCATATGTTACATTCCTTTTTATTTCATCATGTCATGCCTTCTATCGCATGTGCTAATGCTTTGTTCTTATGGTTAATCCCTTTCTGGGATATTTAGCTCATCCCTCTGTTTATGTGTTCCCCAGTGTACCCTATGAAGATGTTTGAGCACAATGGAAGTTAGGAGATCAATTTAACGATTAAATAATCAAATTTTTTATATAGTTCCATGTTTTTAGTTTTATGTACCTAGTCTTCCAAGACACTAGAATTTACGATCCTTGGCTTGTAGTCTAATGTATAATTATTCTTAAAATCATGTAAGTTTATATGTAAAAGTATGAGGTCACTATAGTTGGTATCATAGGATGGTCTAGTTATTTTTGGAGATTAGGAATAGATGACTTTAGTGATAACCTTAAGGATGAGACTAAGTATAAGAATACATCCCTATATATTTTTAAGTATAAAATAAGTGGTTTGTTAAGAAAATACATCTCTGTCTAGATACAAATAGGTAGAGGTGGATATGAAACAGATTTATCTAGGGTTAAAACCTGATAGCACCACCTTGATCCAGACTCGAACGAGAACTGGTGCATGATAATGGGCCTTGCTGCACTCTTGTTTTGACACTCCTGAGTGATATTATTTGGTAAATTCACGAGTTTTGTGCAAACCTTTATCAAGGGAATGAAAAAAATATCATAAGAATATATGTTAAGAAATAGATCAAGGATAACCTTGATTGAAACATAGGGAATCACAAGTTTGGATATACTTCTCCTTTAGAAGTTTATCCTTTTATGTTAAAAGTTTCATTTTTATGATCAATAGATAGGTATTAAAGCCCTCTAATTTTAATCTTTTTTTCTTAGTTAGTGGAAGGAAATAGAAGAACACGTTCCAATAATCAATGTTATAGGGAATGCAAAGGTTTCCTTACTGATATTCCAAATATGATGGGAACGGGTTCTCAAAACTTTATGAAAATATTTTCTCTGTTGGGTTAAGTTATGAATAATAACTTGAATCATGTGGAACACCCTCCCACTATAATGAAAGAGAAAGTATCTGTGGGATCATTAATGTGGAAAAGGCCTCCCATGTTGTGTGGATTTTCAGACCCCCTCCTCGCGTAACGGTGGATTAACTCCATTGAAAAGATATTCTATGTCCTCCAGTGCTCATAAGAATAGAAATTAGTACTGGAGGTCTATCATTTTTATGGGTAATTTAATCAGTGGTGGAAACTGATCAAGAATACGAAGCACCAAAAAGAAATTGACTCCATGGAATGAGAGGAATTCAATAAAATGTTTTTCAAAAAATATTTCCCCCAAACCTACATCTCAAGATGGAATGAGAGTTCTTCAGACTCTAGAAGAAGGAAGATAAGTCCATCCAGGAGTATGAAGAAAAATTTACAAGGATTGAAAGGTACACCAATGGATTTGTCATGAACACCAAAAGATAGGTGGATCTCTTCTTTAATAGACTAAGGTTGTGTCTACTAAAAACATTGGTGATTCGAGACTTCAAAAAGTATGAGGAGATTATCTGTTGTTCCCTTAAATTCAAAATGGATATCAGATACTCTCAGTGGTATCATGGGCCCAAAAATAAAAACAAGTTAGTGGAATATAATGTGGGTGGTTCTAAAAATAATTTCCATGTTGGAAATAAGATCAATCATCCCATGTGTAAAAATTGTGGGGAGAAGAATCTTGGGAACTATCTAAAGGGAACTAGGAATTTCTTCAATGTGTAATGATGGGACATTTGGATAAAAAATTCCGATGATATATGGAGAATCCTGCTAATGTGGAAGAAGAAGGGAAGGTTCAGATCAACACACATCCAATAGTGTAGTGTTACAACTGCAAGGAGTATAGACATTACGAAAACAATTTCCCTAATCTGGGGGTTGTATGAGGCAATCAATAATAAACTCCAAGGAAACAAGGAAGGGATTATGCTATCACTACTACTAATGTGGAACCAGGCAATAATATGGTGACAGGTAATCTAGTCATTACTTCAATAATAGTGAATGTACTATTTAATTCTAGTTCTATGCATTCTTTCATATCAGTAAAGTTAAGTAGAACTATTAAAACAACACCTAAAAATTTACAGGATAAGTTATCTGTGAGAACAGTGAGTGTGGAAATTAGTACGTCCATGGTTTATAACTCCTCCCCGGTTAATTATTGTAGAATGAACCTCCTATAAAATGTCGTCATGCTCCCTTTAGTGGAGTTTGATGCTATCTTTGGCATTTAGTGAATATATTTATACAAGGACAACATCAAATTTTGGGAAAGAGAGATCAATATTCAAATCCCGATGCATCCTCAAATTCATTACAAGTGTAAGGAAGAAGATGAATCTCTTTTATAATTATTGTCTTAAATGTGTATATTAATTCATTATGAGTATGCATTTCTAGCTCAAATGATTGATACAAAGGATAGAATTATGTTTAAATACATGCCCATCATGAGGGATTACACTAATGTATTCCCTGAAGAGTTGCTTGGTCTTCCTCCTAAACAGGAGGTTGAGTTCTCAATTGAACTTATTCGTGGGTCTATGCCTATATTAAAGAGACCTTATAGAATTTACACCATGGAGCTGGAAGAGTGGAAGAAGCAGTTACATGAGAATCTAGAGAAGGGTTATATAAACCCAATTTCTTTACCTGGGAGAGCGCCAATCCTCTTCATCAAGAACAAGGATGGATCAATGCATCTTTTCATTGATTATCACGAGCTCAATAAAATCATGATAAAGAACAAGTATCCCATTCCTTGGATATAAGACTTGTTTGATCAGCTTCGTGGGGCCAGTTATTTCTCTTTGGTGGACTTTCAATCGGTATATCACCAATTAAAGGTTAGGAAGGAAGATATTCCCAAGAATTGCCTTTAGAATGAGGTTTGAAAACTATGAGTTTATAGTGATTCCCTTCGTACTCACTAATGCTCTAGAAATTTGCATGGATTTAATAAATAGATTCTTTAGAGATTACCTCGACAAATTTGTGGTAGTTTTTATTGATGATATTCTGATATACTCCAATAACAAAGAGTAATATGGGGATCATTTGAATACTGTGATGAAGAATTTTCAAAAGGAGAAGATGTATAAAAATTACAGTAAATGTGAGTTCTGGATAGAGGAAGTATCATTATTGGGGAATGTTATCACCATCAAAGGAATATATGTGGACCCTTCCAAGAGAAATGCAATTCAAGAGTGGCCCCGAAAAATATATGTAAAAGATATTTGTAGATTTATGGGTCTAGAAAGGAATTATCGATGATTTGTGAAGAACTTTTCACAATTGTAAAAACCAATGAACAAGCTGACACAGAAGGGAGTAAAATTTTTATGGACTCAGGAATGTGAGGAATGATTTAAGGAGCTCAAAAAAGGCTTGTCACTGTGCCAGTACTCACACTCCCATCATGTAGAGAACTATTTTTGGTATAAAAATATTCTTAAAATAAGTTATTAGGTGGTGTGATGATGAAAAATGTTAAAGTGATATCCTATGCCTCAAGGAAACTGAAAATCCATGAGAAAAACTATCCTACGCATGATTTAGAGTTGGCGACTCTGATCTTTCTGTTAAAAATATGGAAATATTATCTCTGTGGGGATAAGTGTGAGACATATAATGATCACAAGAGTCTCAAATATATATTCACCGAAAAAGAACTTAATATTTTCTAGTGAAGATGCATAGAGCTCATCAAGGATTATAACTTCTCAATCCACTACCATCCTAGTAAGGTGAATAAGGTGGAAGATGCTTTGAGTAGAAGGATCCCACATCTTTATCAATGATGAGAATTGAAAAGGACCTGATCTTCTTAGATTTTTAGAGGATAGACATGGGAGTCAATAAGGGAGGAAAATCATCAATACTTTCTTAAATTATAGCTCAACCATCCCTCATGGAGAAAATAAAGGATGCTCAAAGAAAATATATTGAAATTATGAAAAGGGTAGAAGCTATTAGAAATGGAAAATCATCAGAGTTCAAGATAGACAAGGAAGGAGTTGTATGATTTGGGCCACAATTATATGTTCCATCTGATCTAGATATATAGAAGGAGATTCTGAATGATGCACATAACTCCACCTTCTCTATCCATCTAGGGAGAATAAAGATGTATCGAGATCTCTGAGAGAACTTTAGGTTGTACAATATGAAGAAGGAGATTGCTGAATATAAATCAAAGTGCCCGGTATGTCAACATGTGAAGGTTGAAAGAAATAAGTCTAAGGGGATGATGCAACCACTACCCATTCCAACATAGAAGTGGGAGAACATCACTATGGACTTTATCACTATAATTCCAAGGACATCAAGAAGAAACAATTCTATATGGGTCATTGTGGATCATCTTGAAAAGAAAACTCACTTTTTCGCAATTATAGAGGACTTCTCATTAGATCCAATTTCACATATATATATCAAATAAGTGGTAAGGATTAATGGAGTACCACTATCTATTGTTTCCGATAGAGATCAGAGATTCACCTTGATGTTCTAAAAAAGTATCCAACATGCTCTAAGCACTGAACTGGACTTTAGTACGACCTATCATCCTCAAACTGATGGACAATATGATTGAAATATCTATACACTAGAAGATATGTTGAGAGAATATTATATAGAATTCAAAGGAGGATGGGACCGACATCTTCCACTGGTTGAATTCTCCTACAACAACAGTTTCCACTTGTGCATCTGAATGGCTCCATACAAATCCCTTTATGGGAAAAGGTGCTAAACACTGATGTGTTGGAATAAAGTTGGTGAGTGTAATCTACCAAGGCCTAAAATGTTCGAAGAAATGGCAGAGAAGGTAAAAACCATTCAACATCACAACATGGTATCCCAAATTCGACAAAAGAGTTTTACAAACAATCATCTATGAGACCTTGAGTTCAAAGTTTGAGACATGGTATTTCTACACATATCTTGATGGAAGAAGATCATGAGGTTTGGGAATAATGGAAAGCTAAGTCCTAGGTACATCATCCCCTTCTAGATTCTTGATAATGTTGGATTTGTGGCCTATCAACTAGAAATTCCACATACCATGTCCAAAGTGTAGGATGTCTTTCATGTATCTCTCTTAAGGAAGTACATAGAAAACCTTTCACATGTACTCTCTTCAAAGGTGGAACAGTTGGAGAATGATCTTTCTTACGAGGAGTAGCTAGTGAAGATCTTGGATCATAGAGATAAAGTTCTTCATAACAAGACTACTCACATGGTCAAATTACTATGGTAGAACCGTAAGTTCAAATAGGCAACATGGGAACTAGAGGTGGCGATGAATGAAAATTACCCGCACCTATTTATGGATTAAAATGAATAATGAAATTTCAAGGGTGAAATTTCATAAGGGGGAATAATGTAATAACCCAATGTTTTATCCATTGAAATTACCTTCTTATAATTATGTCATATAATTACGTGAAATCATAATATAATGAACTAATAAGTACTATGTAACCTTTAAACATAATATTTTCACTTCTGTGATTTGAATTTCAAAAATCTGACATACATGGTTGCGATCTGTTAGATGTTTGGAGTCCGATAAGAAAAACTTAATTTTTTGGTGAATAGTAACATACCTTTATGAATAGTAACCTACCATTATGAATATTAATATGAACCTTATGGATATTAAATTTCCAAAAATTAGAGTAACCTCACCCATGAATTTATAAATAAAATTTAGGCATCTTATAAGTGATAATATGACCTTAGTGAAATTATTGGTATTTTTGTAAGTCATAAATAATTAGTTAAAATTAATTAATTAATTTAAAATAAAATGAATTTTCTTAAAAGGTTTTCATAAATTAACAATTTTATGTCTTCTAGTTTTAATATAATTTTATAATACCTTATGTAATTTTTAAAAGCATTATAAAATCGGTTATAGTTTTAAAATCTGTATTTTCAAGTAAATTATGATTTTAATTAAAAGTTGAATTAATAATATTTATAGAATTATTTTTGAAAAATAGAGTTTATTTTTGGATTCTACATGTTGAAAAATGGTTAGGGTGAATTTTTGATATTTTTCTAAAATACTTGAATTTTTGATGAATAGTAAAATACAATAATTCACGAAAAATGCTAAAACCTAAATTTCTGCATCATGATTGGGTCATGGATGATTTAAATGTCCATTTTTTCAAACTAAAATGCACATATTACTGTTTTTTTACAGTAATTACTACTATTTCTTGTCTTATGAAAAAAATAAACCAATGATTAGAATATTAAGAAAACCCTCCTCCCCTCAACTATAAAAATCACCCACACTCCCCTCTTCTATTCACTCCTCTAAAGCCTTGTGACTTACCTAAATTCTACCCAATCCATCCCTAAGATCCTCCCCCACGGCTGTCAGCATTTGGTCTCCTCAAAATACCAAATCCTCTCCCCTTAAGAGGCTCTAAAGGAAGATTAAATCAATAGGTAAACTCTTCTTTTCTTTTCCTTCATTTTCTTTTCAAGTTCCTTTGTTCTCTTTTCTTTTCGAACCTATACTCATAAGAATGGTATGAAAACTACAATAAAATATAGTTAATAAAATTTTGTTATGAATATAGGATAATTCATTATCATCTCTCCTTTCTCCTTTTTTTACGAAAGAAATGAAAACACTATCTAAGAGGTGTTAATTTATCACATTTAAGGGAGACGAGTAGTAAATTTATATTACCATCCTCAATTATGGTTATGAAGACATTTTTATGGCTGAAACAGACTATTAAATATTTATTTTATCCTATGTGATGTTCTGGAATCCATTTTAACACATGATGTAAAATAATAATACAAAACAGATTAATTATGAGAAATGTCGCCAAATTAATCCAAACATTTATCATTAATGTTTTATATAATAATTCAACTTCCAAGTAAAAAAATTAAATTTAAAACCATGTAACCTTATGGATGATCAAAAATAAAATATACCACCAATTCTGGACAACCATCCCTATTTTACATGATTCTCCATTCATGAAAATTTGTAAACCGATCATAAAAACAAGGAAACAAATGGACTCAAACAATGAAATTGAACTGATTAACCCATCAAAAAGGTCATGAATGTACTTAAAAATGTTATAATGAATATTTTTAATGTAGAATACGTTCTGGAATTATTAATTAATGAACCTGATTTTATTATTCTGTTCAATAATATCTAGTGGGGAACACCATCAGACTTAAGGTAAGGGATCCTCTCTATTCCACTTTTATTCAATAATGTTTTCTATGTTTTTCCCTTTTATGTGTAATAAATAATTATGGGGTATGAATTAAGGCCTCCAAAATATATCCCTCATGATTTATAATTAATGAGAAACCTCTCTATCTCTCATTAATCCCTCTTAAGTACATCTAATACCATGCCGATAGTCTATAAGGAATTTCACCTGAACTTCCTTTGTTCCTTTGGGTTGCATAATCTTTACTTTACCAAAATAAAGTTATCTTATCATTTTATGTGAGTATTAAAAATTATGTGTACATGTTCTAAATTAATTAATCAATACCCTTTTATCATTATCTTTCAGGGATATACATGTTTTTAAGTGATTCCCTCTGCAATAATTCCCGATAAGAAAACCTGTTCTGAGGGAACTTCCCGAATTCCTAACCAATTTCAAGTGAACTATATTTTATGTTTTAATACACCATTTTATTTATAAAATCAGTTTTTTCTATTATTAAAACCTTTTTGTTTCACTTTTGGGTTTATATAAAGGATTGATCATTTTTTCTATTTTTAAGGCTCTATAGTGTTTTCCTTAAAGCCGTACAAAAATGTTTTAATGTTAAAATTTATTAAATAAGTTTATCACATTTTGTCACTTATACTTGAAATAACTTTCCATGAAACATTCCTATTTTACCTTATGAATTTCCATGTATAATTGAGTTACTTTCTTTCATTGACACTTTTATGATACACCCATTTGTTATGCTTTATGACATGATTTTGGTACCCAATTCCTCCCTTGGGTAACCCCTATGTTTATGTAAGATTGATCATGTATGATTATTTATGTGGAAAACATATTCATGAATAGTTAAGATCGGTTAAACCAAATATAAATCCAATTCATTGGGTAAAGTTGAGTCTCATGAGGCATTATGAGCGACGGTCTTGAAGATTGACATTGGATTGTGCTACCATGTGCAACGGTCTTGGCGGTTTTCCTTGACTCGTGCTGAAGTCATGTTTTATATTGCTTCTATATTATTATGAATACATTTTTATATGATTACATGTTTATATTTCATGATCCCAAAAGTTATATGACTTTTTTTATCATCATGTCAGGCCTTCAATCCCATGTGCTAATGCTTTGTTCTTATGCTTATTCCATTACTGAGAAATTTATCTCATCCCTTTGTTCATGTGTTACCCAGGGTAACCTATGAAGTTGTTTGAGCACAAAGAAAGTTAAGAGCTCCATTTTAATATTAAATAAAGAAATTTTTTATTTAGTTCCATGTTTTCAGTTTTATGAAACTAGTCTTCCAAGACACTAGGCTTTACGATCCTTGTCTTGTACTCTGATGTATAATTATACATGAAATCAGGTAAGGTTATATGTAAATGTCTAGGGTCGCTATAAGCTGGTTAAATTTTATAACCATTGCCAGGGATAGCTGTACTTAGGAACAGTGGCCTTTAGTATGAACTTAGGATCCCCTCACCCATTCCTGCCTTTACTTTTTTCAATATTTTCAGGCATGGACTCGAACCTACATCTTCTCACTTCTTTGGAATAGTTCATGTAAGAGGGCTCTATTACTAGTTCAAAGAGTCTAGAAAATAAATAAATTCTTCCTTTCAATCATGAAATCAAGAGATCTATCACTACATCCTGACACTTTACCATGGATGAGCAATATAATATTGCACCAAGAATCCTCTAATATGTGCCCCCTAAACATCAAGTGGAGTGACCAAAGCTACAGGAGTACACCATAATAGACTACATATTTCTATCTAGTAGTGGTTATATTATCATCATTGTGTGCCTTCTAAGTCCGTTGAAATCAATCAAAATCAAACATAGACTCATCCATATCATCCAGAACTAGGAGAAGTTTAGTGGACTATAAATTGAAGATCCCCATGAACACATATAACATTTATTAGAGGTCATAGACACCTTTAAAAACCAAGGAATATCATCAGACACCATCGGATTATGCATATTTCCTTTCTCCTTGCATGACCATGCTAAGGATTCGCTTAAAATTAAATCTCCCAAGTCTATCATGACTTGGGATAATTTATTTAAGAAATTTTTTGATGATTACTTCCCACCTATCTGAATTTGGAATCTTAGACATGGGACTCAAAATTTCCATTAGGTGGATAGACAATCAAAATGGGAGGATTAGAACCATTTTAAGGATCAAACATATAAGTTCCCATATCAAATACTTGTTGTGTGGCTAAAGCTCCAAAATTTATACTAAGTACTCCAGCTAGCTAGACACACAGTTGTGGATGCCACTATTGAGGGTGGACCCATGATCAAGATACCTAAATTTAGAAGAGTGTTGTTATATGATATGTCCCCTAATTCCATTCGATGATAGAGTAAGAGAGGAATGCCCTGTGTGGAATGCATCACGTGTAAGAAAACACCCACCTTCGACACAAGTTGAATCCCCTAATAAGAATCTTGAATCGTTTCAGCTACTTACTCCACCACCTCTACCTCCTTACCATATTATGGAAATAAAATCATGTGAAATGTGTAGATTCTCTCACCCATATTAGGAATACACGATACTAATGGAAGAGCCTCAAATAAAATATTTTAATTACTTGAATTACAATATACAAAATCAACAGTTTCAGTATCCCCAATAGTACAAGAAAGTCTACTATCAGAAATGGTTGGATTAGTAGACACAACATCCAAATAATGGTTATTGTAAGTTGAGGAGTAGAGTGGCACCACCATAGGACTAGGGACCACCTTGGTACCCATCTCAAATTCCACCACCTCGACCGCAATAAAAAATAAATCCAGAAACTCCCCCTAGATATCATTTTAAATTCCAGAAAGATTCACTAATACCACTATAAAATCTCATCCTCTTCAGTTTAATCTTTAAATATTTCTCATCGTATTTGATCAAAAAGTGGATCAGAGGATGACTACTAAAGAAACTGAAATGAAAAACAAAAGGGATACCTTATGAAACCTTGAACATAAAGTGGCATAAATTTTTAAAACCATATCGGATTGATTACTAGGTACATTGCCTAATTTTACCAAGACTCATATGAGATAGGATACAAAGTTTATGGTCCATAGAAGTTTAAGAATACTGGAATTTCAATATCCAAGTAGAAATGATGAAAAATATTTAAAATAACTTAGAACACATGCTTTAATTATTAATAAGGATAGTGATAATAGCACAAGTAAAGATTATCTGGGGGGATAAAATTTAGAAGTAGAGCCAACTTAAAATGCTCCTTCACAAGTGCATCCTAAAAAAGAAAATACTATGTGGCACCACCACCATACAGAACCCCTCTCCTATTTCTAGAGACGACGAGACAAGCTAAAAGATAGGGACTATAATTTTTTAGAGATATTTAAACAAGTACACGTCAATATCTTTTTTCAGAGACCATTTTTCAAATGAATTATTTTTCTATGTTTATAAAATAATTTCATTCTGTCAAAAAGAAAATGGTAGATTTAGGAGTCATATCTATAAATGAAAATTTCGCCATAGTAGTTCAGTGACAGCTACCTCTGAAGATGTGAAACCCAAGAAGATTATCAATTACTTTCACTATAGGGAAATTCAATTTTGAAATATCCTTATGTGTTCTCAGCGCAAGTATAAATATCCTACCTATGAGTGTTTTCAAGAATCTAGGGGTTGTATAATTGAACCCAATGAGAGTGGAAATTCAAATGGCTGACCACTTAGTCAAGAAACATCAAAGAGTTCTTGTGGATTTCCTAGTCAAAGATGGTAAATTAATTTTTCCAACTTATTTTTTATCCTAGATTGGGAAGAATAAGGTGACGTCCCCATCATTACAAGGAGATCATTTATCCCCTCTAAAAAGGTGTTTATTTATATCTATCAAGGAAGGAAAATATTTAGTGTTGGAAAATGACAAGTGTTTTTGATTTTTTGAAAGCTACCAATCAAGGTAGAGAGTCATTGGATTGAAAAGAAATGTTTATTACTAAAAAGAAAGATGGACATATTACTAGTAAGTACAATAGTGAGACCCTACCTCTTGATGAGAATAGATATAGTGATTACAAGGATGTGAGTTTCACTACACCTTTGATGAAGGATGTCGTACCACCATTCACACCCTCTGCTATCAAGAACCATTCCACAAGTGGTGCACCCTTAATTTTGAATTCTTCTAAATGTAAGTGTGTTTAGATAACGACAATAAAAGAAGAACTATTAGGGAGAAAACCAAGAATATTTTTAATTGTTTAGAGTATATTTCATGAAAATTAAGAAGTTTAAATAATTCCGGAGTAGGATTTAGATGTTTAATATTAAAAAAATTCAGATTCACATCATGTAAAAGAAATCCAAGATGTAAAAATTTCATGATAAAAAAATAAGAAACAAATAACTAGAAATTGTGTATTAAATACACGATGTGAAATATTCAGGAAGCTTTGAAAGTCATGAACCTTAGGTTCAAAACACTCCCTAGACCTCAACATCCCCTCTCCCACACAAACACTCCTCATGACTACTAAAATCCCTCTCGCCATGACTCCACTCTTCTCCAACTCATTGCCCCCTCTCCTCCCTTATTCATCCCCCATACCCTCCATTTTCTACTCATCCCTATTCCCCACTTCCATCTAGGATAGAATAAACCAAAACTATAAAACAAGTGGTATGAGGTGAAAATCCAACACCATACATACGGTCGACTCTTACACCTCTTCCTCCATAAGAAAATTTGACCCCTTCAACTTACACATCATATTATTCCACTCACTCTACCTCTAGCTAGTCCAAGGCCTCACCCATCCTTTCCCAGGATGCTTCCCCACACCTGAACCTGCACCCATGCCTCTATTTTCCCCCCTAATAATTATGTTTGGTTGGTACATCTATGTGCTAAGACTATGAGGACTAACTAGACCCTGAAGCTGGATGTGCTTGAGAATATTCATGTGAATGAGTATGTTCTTAATATTATGGGTCAGATGAACCTCTTCAGTATCACTGAGGTGCATGAGGAGACTTTTTGATATAAACATCCTATTTTCTCTATTGGGAATAGAAATTTGATTGAACTCATGCTCTTCAATATGGGGATCCTAAGAAAGATACATGGGAGATATAAGTGGGACCCTAAGTACTTGGATAACCCAGTTTTAGCTCCCGATCAGCCCACCCTAGGCCTTTCCCCCACTCATGATCCTGCCGCCCCTACTGATCCATTATCTCCTTCTTCTAATGTGGTTCCTACTTCCACATATTCACCTCCTACCACCATGTCACCACCCCCAAACACCACCAAACCTTCCCTATCTATTCCCTCTGACATTTGGTATATTTTCTGGTGTATTTTATAGAACTAATTATATATTTTTCCCCACCTTCAAATATAATTCACCAAGGAATCCCAATTCAACACTCCCACCCCACCACAAACCTCTACATCTATGCACCCACGACCCACAACATTGCCATCCAATTCCTCTACCCCCACCCAAAATCCTTCCTAGGTCAGACTACCTCCAGAGCTTATAGATCCAGCCTCCCAGAATGATTATGTTGTGGAGTAGGCCTAATAGGGAAAGGGCCCCAATGTTTATTCTATATTTAAGGTTCCTCTGATTAATCCCGCCGCCAGATTTTTAGCCCCTATATAGATCAGTGCCTCCCTATCAAATGTCTTGACCGAGCCTACTTCCAACACTGTGGTACCTGATTTGGTGGTCAATGACCCTACCTCATCCACCATTTCTACCATAGATAGTGTAGAGATGGTCTAAACCCCCACTATTTGGGAGGGGACTACTAGTGCAGATAATGGAGACATTGTTTATACTATTTAGTTATTTACATCTTCCCATCCCATATTGTATGTCATTTTGGGTGACTATTTTGGTATTCAGATTTTATTCCATATTACATGATATACCAATTTATGTATTTATGGATGAGACATAGTTTTGACTGCACTGCTTTCTTTTTTAACTTTATTTTTGACATTTGCATTAATTTAGCCTTATCTAGTTATGCTACGTCTTCTATGACTATTGAAGGAACTATTTGGACACTATCTAGACTTTCATGTGACCTGTATCAGTATATAGATGACATACATAGGTATATTTAGGAGATCCATCTCAAGATACATAATCAACAGGAGACTCTTCCATGTTTTTCATAGAATCTACTATATTCTCATGAGAATTATTAGCAACCAAATTCCTAAGGTGGTTAACCCTACAAAAAACCCCATGATCTCAATGATAACACCACTAGTTCCTATTAGAGGAAGAGGACGTCTGAGTTGATGGATGACACTGACTAATTCCTTTGTCCATCCATCTAGCTGATAGTGTAATAGTTTGTGGTTTATGAGAGAAAACCCACATTTTTAGTTCACTATGTTTTCATTGAGTAGATTAGGACATTTTCGTTATTTTCTTTCATTTTCTATTCCTTGGTCATCAAGAATTCATTATAGTCTCTTCATGCATTTATCTGAGTTTTTTTCTCATACCATTGAATATGTGCACCTACCCATTATTTTTACATATTTATTAACCCCTGTATACTAATGGTTTATCTATTTTAGGTATTTTTTTCTAACAATTTTTACAGGTAACATAATTTCCCATCACCATCCAATGAGTTTACCCATGTCATGAGTTTCACTATAGGGAACCATTAATTCCCAAATTTTAAATTATTAATTTTCATTTCTTGTCGATCAGTTATTATATTGTTATATCTCCCATGTTTCTTTCCAAAACATTGTAGACAATATTTTATTTTAAGTGAGAGGCGGTATTTGTTGAGATTTATTGTCTATAAACTTGGATTATTTATTATTTTCACTAGTATTGGGTACATTTTTCATTAAAATCATGATTTAACTTGAAATATCATGACACCAATTTGAATAAAAGAAAATTTTCGGTTGGAAATTGTTGATATCCATTTTTATCCCTGTTTATATTTTTAGCATGATTGATGATTTGAGTAATTTAATTATAATGATAGATTCTTGAAATTTATTTTGTTCGATTTATTAGTAAAAACTATGCCCTGAGTGATTTCTAATTATTATATGTACTCCCATTCCAGAGATGATTCCATACCACATTGATATATTAGTTTTTTATAATATTTCGTAAGAAATACTTGGGGCATGTAAACCTATCATAACTTGCATTGGAATCTTATTGAGGCTATTATGGAAGAAATACACTGTTAAAATGTAAGAGTTAATCTTTGTTCAGATGGTTATCTAGAGACCCATATGTACATCTATCATTTTTTAGACCACAATAGGTATGAATAACAATGTTTGGATGGATCTATTTCAGGACTATTATCCCTTCCCACCCCACTATTAGTGATATAAATGATTTTATTTTGAACAGGTGTGGGGGATTTTTTATCTCTTCTATACTTGGCATGTCTATTCCTAAGGAGATTAATGATGGCATTTTCACTAGATTGATATGACATGGTTCATGATTACATTTGAAATTTTATTTACATACCCTATTCCTTTGAGAAAATTAAATTTATAAAAAAATGGGTTGTGTATGAGGAAAAACAAAAATAAACATTACCAGACCAATGAATCTTATGATAGACCATATGTTGTTAGGTTATGGATGTGATATCTGGACTAGATATGATTTTTAAAAATTAAATAAAATGAAAAATATAAAGTAACAAGTAACATCCTTTATTATTTCTTGACATATTAATGGACCCGCTTTGAGGTGTTTGGAGCACGAAGACATTTTTTTCTAGGAGTCACTTGATTGCACTATTCATGATTATCATTCATTATAATATAGATATTAACCACGATTTTGGATTTATTTTTTACACCTAACCGACATTCATTAGACTCAGAGACATTTGAAACTTATTGCTTAATCAATCATTATTGATTTTTTATTTTTATTTATAAAGTAGAGATGTTAGAACAATGAAATATTTTGGTTAGGAACTTGTATTCAGGGTATGATAATAGATCCTATTTTATTTTATCTTGAGTGATTATAGTAAATTCATTGTTTGGTAAATTTAAATATGGTAATAGCTTTTGAGAAATAGTTATGAAATTGAAATTAAAAGAATAAATCTTCTAAATAGTTAACTTAACTCTAAGGCATGTCAAATTTTCTCTACCTGATTGATTCAAGAAGACTTTATTTTATTATTAAACACTGTTTTATTTTATTGGTTGTAATTCGTGTCTCATGTTTAAATATTGTTTGATTTTAAATCATTGATGAGATGTTTTTTTCTTGGGA
Organism: Viscum album; assembly: GCA_963277665.1. Lineage (NCBI taxonomy): Eukaryota > Viridiplantae > Streptophyta > Magnoliopsida > Santalales > Viscaceae > Viscum > Viscum album. The sequence goes on from OY728164.1 coordinate 286,714,339, forward strand.
TCAAGTTTAGGGGAATTTGATAAGATAAATTCATATCTATTACCATAATAAATTTATTTAAGGATTAATTATGCTTTATTTGATACTATAATTGGTTCTTATGTCTTTTCATAGTGATTAGTAATTCAATACTTAAAGGTGGAATTCTAGAAAAATGAAAAAAATCAACATTACATTGCATGAATCCAAAGAGAATGATTTGTATTCCTCAAGAAGACCACCATCCATCTGAATTTCAATGTGTGAACCTTGTTTACAAGGATTGAACCAAGTACCCAATGTGAATCCATATTACATGTCATGAAAGGCTTGACTTTAATACATGATGAGATACATGACACGAGCTTAGTACATAGTGTGAAAATTTTGGATTGTGAATCTCGCTGAAGATATGGGTCATAAAACCGATGAGATCTGAAATATTTGAAGAGAATTGTGGATCTGAAGTATATGGTGTGAAATCCACTTACAAACCATGAAATTGTTGATGTAGAATACAATTAAAAGAGTTATATGACATGAAACATGTACATTCTATTTAATGATCAGCTTTATAAATATTCAATGAACCTATGAAGGATAAGGGAGTTGGAGACCCCAAAATATTTTGCTTTTTCTTATATTTTATTTCACACTGTCTACTAAACTTGTTTAAATTGATTTCTTTTACCATTTTAAGCATTACATTGTTACTGATTTCCTCTTTAATTATCATTTGCTATTTTTTATTATTTAGATGTTCCGATTTCATTACCATTTTCTGTTCATAATCTACTACCACTGTATTCTTCATTGTTCCCTCATGAAATTTATTTTTGATTGTTTTTATATGATTTCAATTATGTATTTCTTTGATTTATTTTTTTATTTATTATGTCGATCATGTTTCCTATTTGTAACAACACAAAAATTTATATATAAAATTACCATTTTTATTTTATTAAATGTGTTATTATATAATTTGGTTATAGAAAACACATACAATTATTTTGTTTTATTATGTCCAACGGGATTTGAATGACCATTTAGTATCATTACCATTAACAATATATCCTTTGAACAGTGATCACATGATTAATATACATATATTGTTTTAAAAAATCCAATTGTCACAAATAAAGGAAGTGATGACCTCAACCAGTAGGATCATACCCTATGAAAACCATTTATCATAGATTTTGAGGGAGATATAATTTTTGGGTTTTTACCTAGACCAAGCCCAAGCTGAGATCCAATAACTTAATAATGAGAGAAACTATTTATAAGAAAAGTTCAAGCTCATCGAGATCATGACGTAAACCATGTTCACCGAATGACCCCATGAAAGCCCCACCATCACTCACCTTAATCTTAGAGAGTATGTTCATGTATTAAATGGATATGTATAAATAAACTATAAATAGGAATATGAAAATTATTTTTTAAAGAATAATGAATATATTTTCATCCTGTTATTATTACTTTGTAAAAAAATTTTAAAGAAAAAAAATTATTTTTGGTTAATATCAAATTCAATTAATGAATTTAGGAATTAATGGATTTTTTAAATAAATAATATTTTAGTGTAATATTTTTATTAAATAATATTTATCAAATATAAATGTTCATATAATTTTTTATGATGTTAAATGTAATTTTTATAAGGATATAAAAAAATATTATTGTAAAAAAACACATCAATTTCAATAAATGTTGTTTTTTATTTTAAAAGTGAAAATTCACATATTTAGAAAATTATTTAGATCAAATGAATTTTATTTTTAAAATAAATATGTCAAAGTTATCCAATGGTGAATTTTTTATAATTTTTTTGAGATAGTTGAATTTTTGGGAAAAATTAAATACCGTATAAATATATTTTGTGTTTTATGACATCATAATGACCCAAATGTGAGGTAATAAGTAATATAAATGGGATAAAATACCAAATATATGTTTTAAATATAAAATATTATTATTTTTTGTTTATTTGGTTTATTTTGTAAATCCATTATGAATCCTCCAAATCTTATAATATATTTTAAGATTTTAAAATCATTTCTTTAAGAGTGTGACTAAAATAAATATCACCAATGGTAATATTTTAATAATTAAGGATCCTATACTTATAAAATAATTTAAATCACTCTCTTTTGTTAGAATCCGTGCGATGGTTTTTGGTTTTGGATATTTTCTTATGTATAGTCCAAAACCTAAATAAGAAAGAAACCCCTCCTTTCTAATATAATACCACCCAAGACACCATTTCTCTTCCCTAAAACTCCTTAGAGAATGTCCTCACTCTTACACCCACTCATTGAAGCCCTCCCACGATACCCCTAAGCTTTTAATAACTCCTTCCTAAGCCTTTGGAGTCACATATTCAATTAAGGGAAACTCATCTTCCACTCTCCTCTTTTATCAGGTACTCCTTTTATGTTATGTCTCTTACTTTTCATTTAATTATGAGGGAATAAAATATTCACTATTCCCATTACATTCCATTTGATGTTAAAATTATGATATATTCCTCTCACTCTCATTAATCCTCCCAAGATCCTTTATGTACACCCATTACCGTGCTGAAATTTCGTAAGAATTCTTTTCTATGTTCATGTTTCTTCATTACCTTATGCCTTTTATTTACAAAATTATAAAGTTGGGATATGCTTTTAAATATACCTATTACTTCCCATTTTATTTCCAAATAATGATATACAACTTTGTCTATCATCAACCATTTTTATGAATTTTTAAGTAACACTATTATGCTGCTGGAATTTCAGCATAAATTTCCACGCCAAAATTATTGTGTAGTGAATACCATACCCATTTTTTTTATCAAGGGTATTCACCTTCATTAACATTTTATTATGGACTTACAATAATTTATTCCACATTCCTTTATCATGTAATAAATTATGATATTGAATGAATCCATTTTTAATGATCTATGTGGAAAACTTAATCATGCGAGTGAACTGATTATGATTGGTGAGCCTAGATAGTGCTCAAACGCATTGGGTAATGTTTAGTATCATGACATTTCATGTTTAGATATGGGTGTACCAAATACATTTATGGGAATTTTTCCCGCATGAAGTCTTGGCGGTTTATCCTTGACTTATGTTTATAATTTAGTGTTTAATTTTTTCAACATTTCCCACGTTATGATTATCACGATATATCATGTCTCATTGTTCCAGTTTGTGATTCCTACTCTTTTTATTCCCCATTGATATGCCTATTTTCAAACATATATTATATTATTAATGTTATGCCTTATTTTTCCCTTACTGGGCTTTATAGCTCACCCCATGATTATGTTTTTCCCTAGGATATCCCATGCAGTTTTATGTTCGTTGGAATATTATTATCATGTTAAGGAAGTGATCAATAATGTTTTGAATCCGATGTTATAAGTTGTTATTCGATGTACCTAATTACAAAATACATCATAATTATCAATATTTTAGGTTTTATTAAGTTCAATTTTAAGTAATAAATCAATAATTAATCTGAGATAATGAGAAGAGTTGTTATAGTTGGTATCAAAGGGAGGATTAGTTATTTTTTGCAATTAAGATTAGAGAACTCTCATGAAAGCCTTGTGGATAAGACTAAGTATAAGAAAACACACCTAAATTTTTATAATTATGTAGTAAGTGGTTTATTATGAAAATAAATCCCTTTATGGATACTACAAGTGGACGTGCTTCTTGCACATTTGTACCTAGGAGTTATAACTATGACATGATGTTTTGGGCTTGTTCTCTCTTATATTGAAGCCTATAAAGTCATAAGTTTAGGAAAAAATATAATTAATAAGTTATCCATTTATTTTCATTGGATTCGCCTTTATGTGGTTAATATTAAAAGTTACTCATCCCTAAATTTTCCTTTAATTATAGATAATGTCCCAAAATAGGATGAATTATGTTAACAAAAGCTGTAAAAGGTAATGTGATGATTTCTCCAACAAAAATGCCAAACCTGATGTAAGTAATAATGGAAAACATTTTCACAATACTATCTTAGTTGAATTAGGTTCTGAATAGAAACCTGTTTTAGGAGGATCACCCTAACCCCCTAACAGAGAACAATCTGAAATCGAGATCTTCTTGCAACAAAGGCCTCATACTTTGAATAGATTATTTGATCCCTTAATCATAGAAAAATGGATCAAATCCATTAAAAATATCTTTTACATCCTTCAATGTTATGTACAATATAAGGTTATTCTGTATGTTTTTATAGGGAGGGAGAAGCTGATCAGTGGTGGACATTGATCAAGAATATGAAGCCTAAGGAAGATAGCGAAGCAATGGAGTGGAAGGAATTATGGAAAAATGGGTTTTGATAAATATTTTCCTCACACTCTTCATAATAAAATGAAGTGGAATTTTCTTGCACTCAATAAAAAAATGATTAATCTATTGTGGTGTGTGAGGCAAAATTCACAATACTTGCTTGACACGCCTTCAGTTTTTTCATTACTCATGAATGAAAGGTTTATCGATTCTTAAATGGGATAAAACCCAGATCTGTGGATTTGATAGCTATGGGGAAATTGTCCCATATTACCTAAAATTTGAAATAGAGATGGGTGAATCTCAAGGTTATCATGGAGATTAGAATCGAATTGTGGAATTTAATTCTAATAGTCTGATGGAGAAATCTAATGGTGCCAAGAAATTTTAGCACCCCACTTTTCAAAGGTGTAGGAAGAAGCACCCTAGAAATTACCTAGGGGGGATGAGAAATGATTTTGGTGTGGGATGGAAGGTCACCTAGCTAATAATTACAGACAGGAGAATACACTAATAAAATATAGAAAAAAATTCTCCAGTCATCCCCCAGTTCACTATTCATTTCTATAAGTACAAATAACCATGTAAATTTGAATACCAATGCCATAATCAAAGGGTTTTTAGAGGAATCCAACAACATCCAAGGTAGAAAGGATGAGCTTTTCCCATCATTACCACTGAAATAAATCCTGAAAATGAAGTGGTGATAGGTACACTTGTTATTAATTCAAGAATAGAGATTGTATGTTTTTATTCTGGTTTTACATATTCCACCAAATCATGAAAGTTTAGTATAACTATCCAAACACCACCATAATGCATGGAAGTATAGATCTCATTGAAATATACAAATGGGGAAATTATTGGATGCCTAGTATATAAATCCTCCCATATCAATGTTTGTGGGATAAACATCCCAGAGAACCCTGTCATACTCCCTTTGGTGGAATTTGATGCAATTATGGGCATGGATTGTCTTTCCCTATATAGAGACAACATAAATTTCTATGAGAAGGAAATAACTCTCCATATGTTTAATCGACCCCCAGATTCTTGCAAGTGAAAGTGGGAGGATGAATATTCTTTTGCACCATCATATAAAGAATTTATATTACTACCCTAGGAGAAAGAATATCTTCTTAAAATAATAGATTATTATGAAAGAACCCTTGTCAAAGACATGCCTATTGTGAGGGAATATAGTAATGTGTTTCTCAATGAATTGCATGCTCTTCCTCCTAGTCTAAAGGTTGAGTTTTCAAATGATCTTATACCTAGGGAATTTCCAATATCCAAGAATCCCTATAGGATATCTTTTGTGTAACTTGAGGAGCTAAAGAAACAACTACATTAGAATTTAGATAAAGGGTTTATTTGCCCACGTGCTTCACCATGTGGTGTATTAGTCGTCTTCATCAAGAATAAGGATGGTTCAATGCACCTTTGCATCGATTATTGTGATATTAACAAGATCATTATAAATAAAAAGTATCCTTTTACATAGATTGATGACTTCTTCGATCAGATACATGGAGAAAAATACTTCTCCATGGTGGATCTATGGTTGGGATATAATCAAGTAAGGGTGAATATGGAAGATATATGCAAGACTACTTTCCATACTAGTTACAAGCACGATGAGTTCATAGTGATTCCATTCAGACTCACGAATGCTGCAGACATATTCTTGGATTTGATGGATCGATTATTTTGATATTACCTTGAAAATTTTGTGGTAGTATTTATAGATGATATTATAATATACTCCTAAACCTAGGAGGACCATGAGGTGTATTAGATCACTATGATAAAGATATTGTGAAAGGTGAGGCTCTATGAAAAGTAAAATAAGTGTGTGTTTTGGTTGAAGGAAGTATAATTATTAGGGAATATTATCACTAGAGATGGGATATATGTGGATCATTCAAAGAAACAAGTAATTGAAGCATGGTTTAGGCCAACATCTATGATAGATATCCGTAGCTACCTTTGGTTAGCTGGATATTATCACCGATTTTTGTGAAATTTCACACAATTATCAAATACTCTTAATAAGCTAAATTAGAAGGGAGTTATGTTTTCTTAGAATTATGAATGTGAAGAAAGATTCATGGATTTGAAAATGAGGCTTATCACTTCCCCCGTACTTACACTACCCACAAGTGGAGGTTTTTTTTGTAATTTTTAGCAATGCTTCAAAGAAGTGATTGGGATGTGTGTTGATGAAAAATGACAATGTTATTACCTATGCCCCAAGGTGATTGAAAATTCATGAGAAAAACTTTGTTACACATGATTTCGAGTTGGCAGCTATGATCGTTGAATTAAAAATATAGTGGTATTATCTATATAGGGAGAAGTGTGAGATATATATTGATCTCAAGAGCCTCAAATATATATTCACACAGAAATAACTTTATATTCACCAACAAAGATGGTTAGATCTCATCAAATAGTATAACTAGTCAATCCACTACAATCTTGGTTAAGAAAATAAGGTGGTAGATGCTCTGAGTTGATAGGATCTATCAGTTTTATCTTTGAAGAGAATCGATAAGGATCCAATATTATTATAATTGAAGAGAATGGACATTGGAATGATAAAGGAAAGAACATCATCAATCCTGTCACAAATGATTTCTCAACTCTATCTTCTTGAAAGTTTAAAGGATGCTCAAAAATATGATGTGGGAATTTGAAATAAAGTGGAAATTATAAGGAAAGGTAAATCCTTGTAGTTCAATGTTAATGAAGAACAAATTGAGAGATTTGGGTGAAGAATTAGTGTTCCATAAAAACCTGAGCTATTTCATGTTGCACATTGTTCAAATTTATCTATTCATCCAGGATACAAAAAGACGTATCAAGATCTCTGAGAGCACTATTGGTGGAAAAAATAAAGAAGGAGATCACTAATTAAACATCAATGTTCTTGGTATGTAAACAAGTGAATGCTGAAATGTAGAAGTATAAGGGGATGATGTAAACTTTAACCAGAAGAATATGGGAATGTGAAAATATCACCATTGACTTTGTCATCATACTTCTGAAAACATCCAATGGAAACAATGCTATTTTGGTTATTGTGGATCATCTTACAAATACTGCACACTTCATTGCAATTTGAGAGGATTTATTATTAGATGAACTGGAACAAATATACATCAAAGAAGTGGTTAGGATATATAGAGTACCACTATCAATTATATATGATCTACATCCAATATTTACTTCCAAGTTCTAGAAAAGTCTCCAGTATGCTCTAAACATTGAGATGAATTTTAGTATGAACTATCATCCTCAAACTGATTAACAATCTATATAGACTATTATGACACTAGAAGAAATGTTGCGAGCATGTTCTATGGACATAAAAGGTTTACGGGACCAACCAATTACTTTAGTTGAGTTCTTTTACTACAATAGTTTCCAGTCGAGCATCCAAATGGATCTCTATGAATCTCTTTATATGAAGAGGTGAATAACACGAGCATGTGGGGATGAATTTGGGGAATGAAAACTTATTGGTCCTAAAATCTTTAAAGAAACGGTGGAGAAGGTTAAGACCATTTAGCAACACAGCAAGGGTACCCAGAGTCAGTAGAAGTGTTATGATGACAATCATCCACAAGACCTAGAGTTTGATATTGAAGACGTAGTATTCCTCTACATATCTCCATGGAATAAAGTGATGAGATTTGGGAATAATGAAAAGATTATTCCAAGGTACATCGACCCTTTTGAGGTCCTTTATCACATATGAGTGGTGGATTATTTATTATCACTACCGCTGAACCTATCTCATGTACATGATTTATTCCATGTATTTCTATTGAGAAAGTACATACCATACCACTGACATGTTCCCAATCTAGAGGTTATACCATTCAAGAATGACCTTTTCTATGAGAATAATATGATAAAGATCTCAGATCATATAGGAAATGTTCTATAAAATAATAAAATGCCCCTAGTCAAAGTGTTGTGGATAAACCAAAATTTTAAAGAAGTAGTGTGGGAAATGGAGGAGTTGATGAAGCCGAGTTACCCTCATCTATTTTAGTATGGGAAATGAAAATTTCGATGGAGAAATTTCATAATGGGGAAGATTGTTATTCTAAAATATTATAAATAAAATTCTCCTTTTTAATTTATTAAATGTCTTATTATATAATAGGGTTATAGAAAACACATGAAATTATTTTGTTTTATTATATCCAATAGGATTTAAATGATAGTTAAGTGTCATTACTGTTGATAATATAACTGTTTAAAAATGATCGTATGATTATTATAAATATAAGGGTTTTAAAAAATCCAATTGTTGCAGAAAAAGGAAGTGATGACCTCAACCAGTTGCATCATAACTTATGACAAATATTTATCAGAGCCTCATAGGGACATAATTTTTTTGAAATTTTCCCAAGACCAAGACCAAATGAAGATCCAATAACTTAATCCCAAGAGAAACCATTTACTGAAGATGTCCAATCTCATCAATATCACAACCAAAACGATGTTCGCCGAACAACCCTTTGAAAGCCCCACCATTATGCACCTTACTCTTAGGGCAGATGTTGGTGTATTAAAGATATATATATATCAAGACCCTAGAAATATTAATGTGTACATTATTTTATATATAATAATGAATATATTTTCATCCTATTATTGTTACTTTGTAAACCATTTTTAAAGAACATATTGTATTTTTGGTCAATATTCAAATTCAATTAATGAATTTATGAATTAACTCATTTTTTAAATAAATAATATTTTAGTGTAATATTATTATGAAATAATATTTATTAAATATAAATTATCATATAATTTTTATGATTTCAAATGTAATTTTTATTAGGGTTCAAAAAATTCTATTATAAAAAAACTCATCATTTTCAGTAAATGCCGATTTTTATTTTAAAAGTGAAAATTCACATATTTAGAAAATTTTCTAGATAAAATGAATATTATTTTTTTGAATTAGGATTTCCAAATTATCTAATAGTAAAATTTTCAAAATATTTTGAGACAATCAAATATTCAGGGGAAAATTAAATACTATATATATATAATTTGTGTTTTATGACATCATAATGACCCATATGTGATGCAATACGTAATATATATCGGATAAATTACCAAATATATGTTTTAAATTTAATATAATGTGATTATAATTTTATTTTATTAATTTGGAAAATCCATTATGAATCCTATAAGACCAATAATATATTTTAAGATTTTAAAATCATTTCTTTAACAGTGTGACTCACCTCAACATCACCAATGGTAATATTTTAATATGTTATACCCTTAGACATTTAAAATAATGTAAAGGACTCAATTTTTGAAAAAATTATAGTGAAAAAATATGGTATGGTTTGTGGTTTGGGATATTTTATTATGTATCATCCAAAACCTAAATAATAAAGAAATCCTCCCCCTTTCCAATATAAACCCACCCAAGATCCCATTTCTCTTCAATAAAACTCCTTGGACCACATCTAAACCCTCTAATCCACTCCATTGAGTCCTACCAAGGTGACCTAGGCTCTCAATAACTCATTACAAAGCCTTTAGAGTCACACATTCAAGTAAGGGAACCTCATCTTCCACTCTTCTATTTTATCAAGCACTACTTTTATTTTATGTCTACTAATTTTCATTTATTTATGATGAGATGAAATATTTCATGTTACCCTGAATTTAAATTTTATTTATAAATTATTATATATTCCTTTCACTCTCATTATTCCCCCCATGGTTCTTAATGAAGACTCGTTACCATGCTGAAATTTCATAAGGATTCTTTTCTCTATTCACGCATCTTCATTACCTTATACATTATATTTACAAAACTCTAATGTCAGGATATTCTTTTCCATGAAACTATTACTTACCATTTTATTTCCAAATAACAATAGACCCTTTTTTCTCTCATCAATAATTTTTATATATTTTTATTTAACGCTGTTATGCAATCGAAATTTCACCCTGATTTTCCATTCCAAAATAATTATATACTGAATACCATACCAATTTTTTCTATCAACGGTATTAAAATTAATGCATATACACTTAATTATTGGGGAATTAAATGTATGTATTCAACATTCCTTAATCGTGGAATAAATTATGATATTGAATGAATCCATGTTGTATGGTCTATGTGGAAAACTTAATAATGAGAATGAAATGATTATGATGGGTGTGCATAGATAACGCTCCAATCCATTGGGTAATATTTAGTATCATGATAAATCATGTTGGGATAGGGGTGTACCTGATTCCTTTATGTCACTTTTTCCAAAATGAAGTCTTTGAGTTTTATCCTTGACTTATTTTTATGATTCAATGTTTTAAGTTGTACTCACGCTTTCCATGTTATGATTATCATCCTATATCAGGTGTCATTATTTATGTTTATGATTTATACTCATTTTATTCCCCATTAATATTCCTATTTTCTAGCATGTATTATCTTATTCATGTTATTTGTTGTTTTTTCACTGATTGGGATTTATTTCTCACACCTTTCTTATGTTTGTCCCTAGTATATACCATGTAGTTTTAAGTTCATTAGAATATTTTGATCTTGTCAAGGGAGTGTTAATTAATGTTTTCTTTTCCATGTTATAAGTTTTTATTCTATGTAACTAATTAAAAAAGACACTAATTCTAGATCATTTGGGTTGTATTAAGTTAACTTTTATGTAATAAATCAAGAATTAATGTGAAATAAAGAGTGAGGTTGTTATACTATTTCCCTATTTTCATTTAATACATTCATGTGTGACTAATATTCTCAGGGTTTGGGGTCAAGAGTAAGGGGGGATTTTAACCTAAATGATATCTAAATAAAAAACTTTGTAATCCTGTGGACAGTAGTTTGGTTAAAAAATAATAGATAATCTCATTATTTTATATCTACCATGACCATAAGACATGAAATCAAAGGGCCCATACCAAGTTGGATTTGAGCAAGTTAGGACCAATAGATTGTGAAAATTTATATATAAAATCCAAGAATCCTACACTATGGTTGATGAATATCTGTAGATAGATGAGTATTTTCTATATTAGGTAGATCCAATTTGTAGGATAAAAATAAATTAGTGACATTTTCACCGCTTCAAAGCTTAATCTATAGGTCTATCCAAGTTAGAATTAGGATTACCCTTTTTTCCCAAACAATGAAAATGACCTAGAACTCCTTTTTTTAATATTATTTAAATCCAAATATATATAGTTCTTTGAAAACTCAAACCATTGTGTGTTCAATAATAATTCCTCCAAAAGGTTCTTACTGCTAGGTTTCCTGCATACCAGCTGTCTCTGTGGGTTTGACACCGCACTTCCACAATGGTATACCTTTGTTGCCAAGTGTAGTCTAGGAAATATAAATTATAATATGATCAATTCTAACATGTAATTAATGGTTCTATATCCTATGACCACATATCAGGTTTTATTTCTTGGCCTTCCTGATTTATAATTTGAGATGAGTCCAGATTATAATTTTTGAGCTGAGAAAAATTAAAAATGTTGTGGACCAAAGATAACCGAGGTGGTAAATCCAAGTGATAAGCCACCATTAAAATCTATTTAATGATATAAAATGGTCCAAAATACCTAGGAGTGGTATTACCTTGATATTATACTCATTGGTGACCCAACTAGGGAGAGAGTTTCAAGAATATCTTATCACCACCCAAAAAATACAAAGGATGACGACATCGATCACCATAAAACTTGTATCGGCTTTGAACCATCACTAAATTATGGAAAACCAATTCTATCTTCGTTTTTGTATCCTAAAAAAAACTTGTTCCAACCATGGAATCTTCTCCAACCTCAGATTAGAAAATATTAAAAATAAAGGATGATAATAAAAAACCCTAAGAGGCTTAATTTTGATGGATTATTATAAAAACAAATTACAATTACCAAATGGTTATCCAAAGATCCTATGAAGTCATAGAAATAAGTATGAATCATATATTCTAGGATATGATTATCCATTTATGTTTTCCCATCTTTTTGAGGAAAAAATTCTTTGATAAACCTATACTGTGTAAACATTTCATCCTAAAGGCACTTCCAAAACTATGAGGTAAAATGAGAGTCCCTATTTGAGATAATATCCATAAGAATCCCATGTTGGCTTAAAATCACTTTGAAATACATATTTCTTAGGCCCTACAGTTTAGTGGTGTCATGAACCGATATAAATTGATCGTATTTGGTCAAATTAATTGTTGTCACCCAGATGGTGTTCTTACCTTAGGGATTTTGAGGTAAAAAAAATGAAATCCATCAAAATTTCATTCTAATTCCAAGTTGTCAAGGGAAGAGGTTGCAACAAATCAAGAGGATTTTGGTGTCCAAGATTAATTTTTTGGTATGTATAACATAAATAGGTAAATTCGGCTATGAATTATTTAATAATAGTAAAAAAATATGCTTAATGTTATGGAACATATTTGTGGTGCTGGGATGGACAATCTAGAAGGAATGATGAAAATCTCCCAAAATGAACTTTCCTATAGACCAAGGGACAACATATTGGTTCCTGAAGAAAATTATGACCTCTAAGGATAGATACCACTAACCAATGGTATCCCCACCATATAAAGAGTCCCTAATATTTTTGGAATCCATTGTCTTATTATTTGTCCTGAAGAATCATCTTAAGGAGAGACAATGTTACATGAACACTTTCTAGAATATAACTAGAATCCTCGTCCCTAACTCCAAATTATATCTAAGAAAAATTCCCTATAAAGGTATATTCATCATTTTCCTCCCATACAACTTGATATGGTAGCATACTAAAAATATCATCATCAACTACATTTCCTTTTCCTAGATTATTTAAATTTTTAAAGTTGAGCAAATGCATGTATTAAACCCAAGGTCTCTACTAAAGGTTCAAATATTTTTGAGAAACAATATGCCCCAACCTTTATGGTTAGAGTAAATGGTAAACCTTTCCTTCACAAGACAGAGATTCCATCTTTTGAGGTTTTTTAAAACTACTAGGATAGCATAATCATGAGTGGTATAATTACTCTTGTGAGGTTAAAGTTGATGTGATCCATAACCACTATATGATCTCCCTACATAAGGATGTATCGCACCCCTAAACCTAATGAATCCTAGTAAATCACATAACACTAAACAAAATTTGGTAAAGATAGAAATGTTACTGAGATTAAACACCAATTTAACTCATTGAAGGATTCACGACACTTTGAATCCCACATGAACTTCACCCCATTCTTGGTGAGGTTGGTCAAAGGAGATTCAAGCTTAAAGAAATCCTTTAAAATCACTAATAAGATCCTACCAAACACAATAATCTTTATATCTCAGAAACATTCCATGGTTATTCCCATGAAATGAAAACTATCAACTTTTCAGGATCTAATAGGAGGCCATTTTTGAGATTAAATATACTAAGAACTTAACTTTTTTGGATATAGAATTGACACATTGATAATTTAGAAAAATTATGATGATCCCTAAAGATTTTCAAAACATTACAAAATTGACACACATGATCTTTTTTTCTCAGAATATACTAGGAAGTTATCCTTAAACACAAGGAAAAATGAATCAAGATACTAGGGAAAAATTTGGTTCATTAAATTCATATAGACATAAAGAGAATTATTTAAGCCAAATGAAATCATGAGGTAATCAAAATGTCCATACCTACATATGAAAGCAGTTTTTGGAATATCTGACTCCTTGATCCTAGGTTGGTTATTTCTAAAACAAAATGAATTTTAATATACTACTCATCCCCATTCAACTAGTCAAACAAATCATCAATATAGAAAGGGGATATTTATTCTTGACTGTCACTCAATTAATCTTATAATAATCAATTCATGAGTGAAGAGTTCCATTGGCCTTCTTGGAAAAAATTGTGTAGTCTATACAACGTAAATAAATTGGATGTATAAATCCCCTAGACCTCAGATAACTCAATTTAATTTTTTGTTTCTTCAACATAGTAGGATCCACATGGTAAGATGACATTAATATATATTGAGTTTCAGGAATCAACTCAATCAAGAACACCACCTCTTTATTTATAGGAAAACATGGGAAGTCATTAAGAAACACATCTAGAAACTAATGGACTACCGAAGGGAGTCTACCACTGATAGATTCATATTCCGTCTTGGATAAAGAAAAAAACCTCAACTTACTAATCTCTGGAAGAGATGGCCTCACCCGACCGGACCTTGGATCCCATTCTCACTGTAATACATGAGAGATCCTATTAAAAAGAGTGAAGGATGCCCACAGATGATAAAAATAAATATAATACTTGTGAGTGTTCATCCAAAATATCCCAATTATCACATCAAATAGGTCCAAGTCAATAACCAAGAAATCCCATACCATATCTACATCTCAGATTAAGAAAGAGCATGAAGGATAATGTAAAACTTGATCCTTCTTCTTTCCTAGAGGCATAAAAAATTCCATAATGATTGGAATGACTTCTATTAGATGTTTTAGAATATTTTCTACATGAGTTAACAAAAGTAAGTGAGAGACACCTATATCAAATAGATATTTTTCTAAGGTATAAGAAATTGAAATGGTACTTCTCACAGTCATATGACCCACATCATCTTGTATAAGAGATACTTCCATTGTGTGTAGACACTTATTTTCAGATCCCTATGGCTCGAATAATATACCCCATAAAGTATCTCTCTTCACCATAGATCCTATAGGTGAAATTAGGTTAAACTAGAGTGAGGATAAGATAAAATTTGGAAAAAATTCTTTAAGTGACCATGATTCCCACATGAGTTGTAAACCTTAGGATGCATGAGGGAAAAACACTTTTTGTGTCCCGTATGGCCACATTGGTACCATGTAAAGCCTCTGGATAATAAAAAATATGACGAACCACCTTAACCAAAAGGAGGGAAGGGTCCGCAGATTTCTAGGCCCTTCCTTCTTTAAGTTGGAGGAGATATAATGACCCCCGACACCCGCCTTCAATAGGTCCCGAAGTGGCGACCAGCACCAAGGGTATAAAATCACATGCTAAATGTAAGGCATTACCCTTTTTCTTTTAATAGGATTGGGAGATAAGATAGTAAATCCCACAACACCAAAACTGAAAGTAAAAGTAAAGGCAAGAACCATTCCCAATGCATGTTACAAAAGTAAAATCCACAATGTATAAGGATACTATAAGAAAAAAAAACCAAAAGAAAGAACAACAGCAACTACAAGGATCTGTCACAAGGTTTGAGCTAGTACGGTCCAGCACAATCCCTGAAGTCCTCATGGAAACCTGAAAGCAGTTTTATATACATAAGGTGAGCATACAAGTGTACTCAGTAGGGAAAAAACAAAGACTCTCGTGCACAAGTGGGGAGGCATACTAATGCCCTGTGAGAAAAGAGATAACCAAACACCTAACAAGGAAAAGCTATCCACCCAACCTCACCAAGGCATGCTCCCCAAATAACGCAAATAAAGTAACATATAATATTAACACATCGATATTTGGGTACCCCGCGCCACTTTCCCACTGGTTATTGAAGACATCCTACGCATCGAACCAATCCTGCCATTCTCACCACAGTCCCACTGCCACACCCGCCCGCACACACCTGGGCCACAACCGCACATCACGACCGCAAACACCTGGGCCACAAATACCATCCTGCCCACAGAAACCTGGGCCACAACAACCTCACGTAACCATTCCTGCAAACACCTAGGCCAGAATAACCATGGCCATGTCCGAAGACACCTGGGCCAAAAAGCTACCGTCACGCCTGAAGACACCTGGGCCTCATCCCGAAGATACTTGGGAAACAACCTGCCCGTAAACACCTGGTCCAACCACCACAACTACCCCACATGATGATTCTTGGGCTAAAAAAATGGACCTCAGGCCATCACAGCCTGCCCAATGATACTTGGGATATTTGGGAATGGGAGCATAAAGGCGCTAATAACCAGCCACTCATAGGATTGTTGGAAAAAACACCCTCCCCCATGAAATGGGGGTGTTTGGAACTAAGTTCTCAACTTGGTTGGGGGGTGAATAAGAAACAAAAAAACTATAAATATATATATAGGTAACAAGAACTCACCCAATCTAGGTTTTTCTTCAGCCAGCCTAAATAAAACTATCCTTACTATTCATTCATAAGATAAGAGAACATCACCCATGCCCAAGTCACAACTCACACCAAACCAAATCCCCATTTGTCCCATCCTTGTTTCCATGTTCAATAATAATGTTTAAATAAGTTTCTGCACTACTGGGCAACTAACAGAAAAAGCACAAACCATGGGAAAAAGTTACAGTCAACAACAATTTAAGCATTCACACCTAGTTCTCTTGTAAGGTCACAACAACAAAGGGTTAAGTGAGATCCCTCGAATTAATGGAACCCAAGAAAACCCCAAGATACAGCCCCATGTCCCCAAAATCTAGGAGCCAATGATTTATCAACAAAAGAGGATCCCACCCCAATTCGTGATATAAGCAGAGTAATCACACAACGTCAAGGTATAACAACAGGGGATCCGATCCCCACCCGCATCGCCCCATCAATCTAAGCCCTCATCCAAGAAAACCATAAGGTCACCTGCAAACAGCTCGTGAAGGAAAACAACCAAACCACTACCACCAACACAAGGCAGGCCCATGTAGGTATTTTCAGATATAAAAGATTTAACACAATCCATGGTTTCAATTCCACTGGGCTTAAACCAGGGTTATCATAGAAAGGGAGTTGATCCTGGTGATTCCAATTTATTTAGCATAATATACATAATTAACCAATTCCCTTTACACAACAAGGGGTTCACAACCAAAATACAAGCCATTTAAACATCACAAGGGGTAAGGGTTTATTAATGCACAGATAAAGACCACCAACGGCCATAATTTTCAGTAGGCGTAAGCCCGCACATTTTAGAAACCATTAATCATGGAAGAGGAGAAAAACAGAGCAACATCATCAATCACACCCATCCCCTTCATTCTTTAGAATCTATTTATTATCTTCATTAAAGTTTGGTTCATCTAATTCCACAGATACAGTAGCGTACCCACCTTGAAAGATACACAGAAAAGAGGGACAAAGGTGAAACCCCTACTTGATTGATCAAAGATCGACGTTTTTCTCCAGGATCCAAGAACAGGGGATGCGGGATTTTCAGGGGAGGGACGTCGGGAAATACAAGGATGAGCAGACCACTTCAGCATAGGCACACCAAAAGTCTTGGAAAGGAGGGGTTTCAAGCGCCCTAGGGATAAGAGAGAAGTCGACAAAAAAGGAAGAATTGGGGATAAGAACTTCTTCTGTGATATATAGATAAAATCCTGTTGTTACGGGAAAAGAAATTTGAACGTCTTGGAAAACGGATTGTGGTTCTTCCACATGGTTGGGTGATTACACACGACTAGATTAATTATTATTTAGTAGGGAGATATCTTTGATTTTTAGATATTAATTATGGGCTTAAAAACGGCCTTGAAATGCTTTAAAAAGTTAAGGAGGCCTAAAAGTGGGGTTACGGGGAAGGCTGTAGAAGAAAAGCCCACCAAGGCTGGGTGACACCGATCGGTCGCGCCGATCGGACTCACTGATCAGTCTTGCTGATAATTGGAAAAGGAAGGGGCCGTGAGGGTCTGGGTCATTACATCAGATACCTCTCAGACCATTATCTCCCTCGAGAATCAAAACCATAGCTGGAGGAAGGAGGGGGGATCCGAACAACCACCCTAGAAGATACCTCTCAGGAGTGAACCTCTCCAACATAGGAACATCTCATATCCTGAACAACACAAACGCCCTACTGCTCCTTCCCCCATGAAACCATGAAAAACAAAAGGGTTAAACCGTCTGGTCCAGTGGGAGAGGGGGTTCCCTTCCTCCGTGTTATGATACTATCCGCTTTGGGCGGCACTGACTCACCCACACAGGTTTAGGCACATCTGCTTTAATGCATCTTAACTAGGGATCAGGTCCTCCCCTCCCCATTCTTTAGGAAACTTCACACACACATCCACAGAAAAGGAAACTACAAATCTATATCCTACAAGGTAAGCATTACACAACAAACAAGTACTGAAAAAACAGGATAAAACTCAAAACAACTCAGGGTATTGGGCACACATCTATGCTTCCCTCTCCCAGGTACTTTCCTCAAGCCCACCATATTTCCATAACACACGAAACAAGGGAATGGTTCTTCCACAAAGCAATTTCTCTTTACGATCCTCGATCTTGATTGGTCATTCTATAAAGGTCGCATCGTCTTCGACATCTAACTCTCCCCAATCGAGGGCGTGTGAATCATCATGCAGATATTTTCGGAGCTGGGACACATGGAATACATCGTGTATCCTCAGTAGCGGCGATGGTAGCGCTAGATGATAAGCCACTTGACTGACCCACCACAACAATTCGAAGGGTCCGATGAACCTGGGAGAAAGCTTACATCCCCTACCGAACCTCCGCTATCCACACCGAGGGGATACGTTCAAGAACACGTGGTCCCCGACCTTGAACTCCAAGGGTCTCCTCCTATTATTGGCATATAACTTCTACTGGTCCCGAGCCACCTTAATCCTTTCTCGTATAAGCTGAACCTTCTCTGTCATGCTCTGCCCCACCTCCGTGCCAAGAACACCTGATTCCCCAACCTCAGTCTAGCACACGGGTGAGAGACACGAGCTTCCATATAGGGCTTCGAATGGAGCCATGATAATATTAGAGTGATGGCTATTATTGTAGGCGAATTCTACCAAAGGCAAGTGTTTCACCCATGATACCCCAAAGTCCAGAATACATTCCCGCAGCATGTCCTCCAAGGTCTGGATGGTGCGCTCTCTCTGCCCATCTGTCTGGGGGTGGAAAGTAGTGCTAAGATGTAGTTGGGTGCCAAAAGCATGTGGCAATCCCCTCCAGACTCGTGAGGTAAAACTTGCATTCCTGTATGAGACTATGGAACTTGGATCTCCATGTAACTGCACTACCTTGTCCACATACTTCCGTGCTAGAGTGTCCACTGCACTCGACTCCTTAATTGCCAAAAAGTGAGCCGATTTCATCAACCGGTCCACTACTACCAAGATGGCGTCGCAGCCTCCTTGCACTTTCGGTAGTCCCCTGAAGAAATCAATCGAGATGTCATCACACTTCCACTCGGGGACATCTGAAGGTTGCAACAACCCTCCTAGAACACGGTGTTCTGCCTTCACCTGCTGACACACTAGGAACTTGGCCACAAACCCTGCCACTGCTCGCTTTACTCCAGGCCACCAAAACTGTCTCTTCAGGACCTGGTACATCTTGGAAACTCCCAGGTGCACTGCTAGGGGTGAATTTTGGAACTCACTAAGAACTTGGACACACATCACCTCTAGAACAAAAAACTTTCCTCAGAAAAGCATCCGGTTCTGACCATCCTCCATCCACCCTTCCGGAGCGTTTCCCTGGTCAACTTGGTCATGCATCACTTCGCTCTCTGAGTCTCCCCACTGAGACTCCTCCACCTGACGCAATAGATAAGACTGTACTATCATCTGATACAGGTATCCCCTACCATTATCCATCCTCACATCCAGGTGCAAGGCAGCCAACTCCTCCATTTCTTTCCAAGCGTCTGCCGATTCTCAGACCGCATCCTTCTGTGACCTCTTGGTCAAAGCATCGGCCACTACATTCCATTTTCCCTAAGTGTAGGAAGTCTCGAAGTAATAATCCTGGAGTAACTCCATCCAACTTCGCTTTCGTAAGTTTAGGTCCTGCTGGGAGAATTTATACCTCAAGCTTTTGTGATCCGTGAAGACCACAAAGCGTTCTCCAATGAGGTAATTCCGCCACAAATTTAGTGCAAAAACAACCGCTGAAAGCTCTAGATCGTCGGTGGAAAAATTAGGCCCATGAGGGCATAACTTCCTAGTAACATAAGAGATAACCCCTTGTTGTTGCATCAACACATATCCGAGGCCTTTCCCTGAAGCATAAAAAAACACCTCATACACTGCCCCTTTTTCTGGTAGTCTCAGCACTGGGGCACTAACCAAATTCTCCTTCAGATAGCTGTAGGTTGCCTCGCACTGCTCACTCCACACGAAAACCTGGTCCTTCTTGGTCAAGGTCATCAAAGGCACTGCAACCTGAGAGAAGTTGGGTGTAAAGCTCCGGTAGTAACCTGCTAGCCTGGGGAAACTATGAACCTCTGCCACGTTCTTGGGTGCTACCCAAGAAACAACTGCCTCAACCTTTGATGGGTCCACCACTACCCCTTGTTCGGACACTATGTGCCCAAGGAAGTGCACTTCTCGCATCCATAACTTGCACTTTGAAAACTTCCCATAGAGCTGGTGCTGTCAGAGGACCTCCAAAACCGTCCTCAGGTGCTCCGCATGGTCCTGCTATGATCTTGAATAGATCAGGATGTCGTCAATGAACATGACTACGAACCGATCCAGATACTCCTAGAAGATAGATTTTATAAGCCCCATGAACACAGCCAGGGCATTTTTAACACCAAAAGGCATGAATACAAACTCGAAGTGCCCATATCTGCATCTGAAGGCCATATTCAAGATGTCTCCCTCCTTTACCCTCAACTAGTGATACCCGGATCATAGATCGATCTTTGAGAACAATCCTTCCCCCTTCAGCTGGTCAAAGAGATAGTCTATCCTCGGAAGATGGTGGCGATTATTGATCATTACCTGATTCAGCCTCCTATAGTCTATGAAAAACCTGAGACCAAAATCTGCCTTATTTGCGAACAAGACTGGATCACCCCATGGTGACGCACTCGGTCGAATAAAACCCTTCTTCATTAGATTGTCGATCTGAATCCACAACTCCTGTAGCTCTGAAGGCGCCATCCAGTAGGGATCCATCAAAATCGGACGAGCACCAGGCTGTAAGTCTATCCCAAACTCGATATCACGTCGAGGGGGTAGAGTCATCACCTCCTCCGGGAAGACGTCCATAAACTCACTGACGATACCTTGTACTTCCACCATATCAGCATCCACTGACTCTACTGACATCTTGGCCAACAAGGAGAGGAGGGGTTCCTCTCGCCTACTGCCTTTCTGGCCACTCCACTCACCGGTGAAAGTAACACGTTGGCAACCCATGTCTGAGAACACAACCCTTAATCAGAATCAGTCGATGAAGAAACACATAGAGAACAACCAATCGATGCCTAAAATGACATCGTATAGCTGTATCTGCAATAGTAGGAGATCCCTGACTGACTGATGTGGCCCTATTATCAGTCTGCATCCTCGAAAAACATATAACAAGTTGGTCTGACCTCCGACTGGTGTGCTCAGCACCAGGGGTACTCGAAGTCTCTCGACATCTAGACCCAGAGCACGGGCCAGACTGGGTACAACAAAGGAGTGAGAAGCTCCAGTATCGAACAAGGCGTAAGCAAGGGTACTGAACAAACTGATCATACCTCGAACAACCTCCAGTCCCGCTGGAACTGCTGCCTCCGCGGAATGCAACTGTCCATGCCCATCTACTCTGCCCCTCGGCTGTCGGACGCCTCCCCGACCGCGCCCCGATCGAGGTCCCGGAGGATCCCCCTGAGGTCGCCCTCCCCCTTCAACGTCTGGCCTCAGAGGAGTGGGAGGTCGCTGCCCTTGCTACTGCTGAAAGGTCCTAGATGGAAGCTGATGCTAAGGTAGGTGCTGGGCCTATCCGCCACTTCCTTACTGAACTCGGTCCGGGCACTGATTCCAGAGATGTCTATGGCTCCCACAGACGAAGCACCTTGGTCCTGGGCCCTAAGGGAAAGGGCGAGGACTGGGGGACCGGAACTGGAACTGCTATAGCCTACTCCCAGCTGGTCGGAACCTAGAGGGTCCTGATGCCGAAGGTCTGGAACTAACGGCCTTTCCCTTTGACGGGCATAGCTAAATCCCCTCTCGTGGAACACCGCCCTGCGTGTGCATCCTCTCTACCACCTCTGCCTTCTTCTGGACCTCCAAGTATGTCGGCAAGGTGAAGGGGGTAATGGAGTTCTGGAGGGAAGGTCGGAGCGCCTCCTCTAAATGACTCGCCCGAGACTCCTCATCCGGAAAGAGGTCCAGAGCAAAGCGGAAGAGATCCTTGAACTTGATCCCCAACTCCCTTACCAACATACTCCCCTGGTGGAGGGAGAGTAACTCCTACCTCGTCTCTTCCTTCATAGTAGAAGAGTGGAATTCCGCCCGAAACTCCTTCTCGAAATCAGCCCATGCCACCTCAGCCTCTCTCCTCTCCCCCAGGTAGAGCGTCCACCACTGACACGCTGCTCCCCACATCTGGATGACGGCCAGAGGAACCCAATACTCAGTCGGATCTCGGATCAAGCCGAAGGCTATCACCAGATCCTCTAACCAGCCCTCCGTCTTTATGTTAGAGGTGCTACCCTCGTACTTCTCAAGGGTCTGTCACTGGAAGGCTCAAAGCGTCTTCTGCAACTGATCATCCTCCTCTTCCCGATCAGCCCTCTGCTGATCGGCCAAGTCGATCTCTTGGGTCTCGATCTCCCATACAACTTGTGGTCGTCTCCCGGGTGCCATAGCTGCATGGTAAACAAAGAATGCCTAATCCCAAGTAGTGCAGAATATTGATATTAAAACTTCTTAAACTTCTTATTTATTTAAAATTCCCAAAACACCCCAAAAACATGAGAACACAAGTCATTATGATGCATGCACCTTTCCTAGGGTCTCTACCCTGAAATCAGCGTTGCCTCACTTGGTCGTTCAGTAGGTCCAGAGTCCTTGCATCATATCACGGGGGGCCCTAAAATCCCGCGTCCTAGCCAATCTTCCCTGGCCTAATTCACGCACCAAGGTCACCCAACACCGTTGCCCTACCATCCCATGCAAACCTCATGGTGCCTAACTCCAGTCTCCATCCTATATCTCAACCTCGCCTCTAATACCATTCTGTCACGACCCGCCTTCCCCAAAAGGAGGGATGGGTCAGCAGATTTCCAGGACCTTCCTTCTTTAAGTTGAAGGAGAGATAATGACCCCCGAAACCCGCCTTCAATAGGTCCTGGAGTGGCGATCGGCACCAAGTGTATAAAATCACATTCTAAATGGAATCATTACCCTTTTTCTTTTAATAGGATCGAGAGATAAGATATTAAATCCCACAACACCAAAACTGAAAGTAAAAGTAAAGGCAAGAACCATTCCCAATGCATGTCACAAAAGTAAAATCCACAATGTATAAGGAGACTACAAGCAAAAAAAATACCAAAAGAAAGAACAGCAGAAACTGCAAGGATCTGTCACAAGGTTTGAGCTAGTATGGTCCAACACGATCCCTGAAGTCCTCCTGGAAACCTGAAAGCACTTTTTTATACGTAGGGTGAGCATACAAGTATACTCAGTAGGTAAAAAACAAAGACTCTCATGCACAAGTGGGGAGGCATACTAATGCCTTGTGAGAAAAGAGATAACCAAACACCCAACAAGGAAAATCTATACACCCAACCTCACCAAGGCACACTCCCCAAATAACACAAATCAAGTAACATATAGTAATAACACATCAATATTTTGGTACCACGCACCTCTTTCCCAATGGTTATTGAAGACATACTATGCATCGAACCAATCCCATCATTTTCACCGCAGTCCCACTGCCACACTCGCCCGCACACACCAGGGTCACAACCACACATCCCACCCGCAAACACCTGGGCCACAACCTCCATCCCGCCCGTAGACACCTAGGCCACAACAACCTCACGTAACCATGCCCACAAACACCTAGGCCAGAACAACCACTGCCATGCCCAAAGACACTTGGTCCAGAAAGCTATCGTCATGCCCGAAGACACCTGGGCCTCATCCCGAAGATACTTGGGAAACAAACTTCCCGTAAACACCTAGGCCAACCACCACAACTACCCCGCTTGAAGATTCTTGGGCTAAAAAAAATGGACCTCAGGCCATCAAAGCCTACCCAAAGATACATGGGCTATCCGGGAAAGGGAGCAGAAAAGAGATAATAACCAGCCACTCATAGGAGTGTTGGAAAAAACGCCCTCCCCCATGAAATGGGGGTGTTCGGCACTAAGTTCTCAACTTGGGTGGGGCGCAAATAAGAAACAAAAAAACTACAAGTATATGTATAGGTAACAAGCACCCACCCAATCTAGGTTTTTCTTTATCCATCCTAAAGAACACTATCCATACTATTCATTCATAAGGGAAGAGAACAACACCCATGCCCAAGTCACAACTCACACCAAAACAAGTCCCCATTTGTCCCATACTTATTTCCATGTTCAGTAATAATGTTTAAATAAGTTTCTGCACTACTGGGAAACTAACAGAAAAATCACAAACCACGGGAAAAAGTTACAGCCAATAGCAATTTAAGCATTCACACACAGTTCTCTCGTATGGTCACAACAACAAAGGGGTAAGTGAGATCCCTCGAATTACTGACACCCAAGAAAACCCCAAGATACAGCCCCATGTCCCCAAAATCCAGGATCCAATGGTTTCTCAACAATAGAGGATCCCACCCCAATTCGTGACATAAGCAGAGTAATCACAAAACCTCAAGGTATAACAACATGGGATCCCATCCCCACCCGCATCGTCCCATCAATCTAATCCCCCATCCAAGAAAACCATAAGGTCACCCGCAAACGGCTCGTGAAAGAAAACAACCAAACCACTACCACCAACACAAGGCAAGACCATGAAGGTATTTTCAGTTTTAAAAGATTTATCACACTTTAGGGTTTCAATTCCACTGGGCTTAAACAAGGGTTATCATAGAAAGGGAGTTGATCCTGGTTATTCCAATTTATTTATCCAAATATATGTAATTAACCAATTCCCTTTACACAACAAGGGGTTCACAAGCAAAATACAAGTCATTTAAACATCACAAGGGGTAAGGGTTTATTAATGCACATGGAAAGACCACCAACGACCATGATTTTCAGTAGGAATAATCCCGCACAATTCAGAAACCATTAATCATGAAAGAGGAGAAAAACAGAGTAGCATCATCGATCACACCCTTCCCCTTCATTCTTTAGAATCCATTTATTATCTTCAATAAAGTTTGGTTCATCCAATTCCACAGATTCAGTAGCGTACCCACCCTGCAAGATACACAGAAAGGAGAGACAAAGGTGAAAACCCTACCTGAATGATCGAGGATCGACGCTTTTCTCCACTCGCCAAGGCCAGGGGATGCGCGCTTTGCAGGGGAGGGACATGAGGAACTCCAAGGACGAGCAGACGACTTCATCCTAGGCGCACCACAAGTCTCGAGAAGGAGGGGCTTCAAGCGCACTAGGGAGAAGAGAGAAGTCAGACAAAAAGGAAGAAGGGAGGAGAATAACTTCTTCTGTGATATATAGATAAAATCCCGTTGTTACGGGATAAGAAATTTGAACACCTTGGAAAACGAATTGTGGTTATTCCACGTGGTTGGGTGGTTACACATGACTGGATTAATTGTTATTTAGTAGGGAGGTTTCTTTGATTTTTAGATATTAATTATGGGATTAAAAACAGGCTTGAAACGCTTTAAAAAGTTAAGGAGGCCTAAAAGTGGGGTTACGGGGAAGGCTGCAGAAGAAAAGCCCACCAAGGCTGGGTGACACCGATTGGTCTCACCGATCGGTCGCACCGATCTGTCGCGCCGATTGGTCTCACCGATCAGTCTCACCGATAATTGGAAAAGGAAGGGGTCGTGAGGGTCTGGGTCATTACAAAAATGGTCCATGAAGAGACGTCTTATAGTTGCCACTATTTGTTCCCTAAAGAAACTAACTCTTATTCATTTCCCTAGTTATAACCACTAGAGTCACAAATATAGGAAAAATGAGCTCTGGTCAAACATAACTTACCTGATAGGGCGAGACCTATTATCAAAACCCCATCCACTATGTCAATGTAGGTGTTTATCTTTAACATGGAGAACTACGACCGAATATCAGGCCAATGAACCATATAAAACCTCAAAGCCTTCATCTTATCATTTGACACAACCTGAGATAAAAATGTAAAGATCTTGGATAAGTGACTAACATACTCCACCACTGAACAATTTCTCTTCTCAAGTATGAGAAAGTCCATGGATTTCACCATGGTCATGTGTTATGGGTGAAAATAATTATAAATGATGGCCTTGAAGTCTTTGAAATCCACAAATCATAGTTCTTATCCAACAAAACCGAGTCCCACCACATTCTACTCAGACATTAAAGCTTGAAGATGATTTACTTCACTTTGATTGAATGAGGAGCCTCTAGGAATTTGAAAAGACTATCATGATTTACTAACCAATACTATGCATCCTTAGAATCTTTCATCCCTTATTAAGATTTTAGTTCTTGGTGAATAAATTCCTTATCTCTATTCCTATCATCATCCCTTCATGGTTCTGCCTCCCTAGCCAAAACAGGGGTTGGTTCCACTCCTTGGTTCATCACTCATACAATGAACACTACTACATCAATTAGATTCTAATCATCTAGAGGGTTTCCCAATCATGGTTCATTCTTAGTACCCTCCTAATGAATCGATGAAAGTATTCTAGGGGGCATAGAACTACTTGTCAACAGAGAAAGAGAGATGATATCAGGAGTTCCAAGAATTAACTCTGATTTAATTAATAATGGTAAAGAAAAATTTTAAGTAGAAAAGAGTAAAGAAATATTTATATTACAACACCCACATTCCCAAATATAGATTTACCATCAAGTCATGGTAACTTATGGCTCATCATGATGATATTTGGCCAAGAACTCACTCAGTACCTAACCCTTAAGTCCATACATTCCCAACCCATGTCTATTGAGACATCCCAAAAATTATACCAGTTATAAAAAAAGAAAAAATGTCCTTCGACACAACTTTTCCAAAACCCCTCCATAATTACCCAAAATATCCATAACTTGAACTAGTCTAGACATGGCATGAAATGTATTACCGATCCTCATGAGATGGCGACTAGCTTCTGTGTATCAAGAACAACCATTGAGTATGATTTTCAATAAATAATCTAAAATAAATTGATGAAAATATAGAATCTTTCAGTATTCAAAAAAAAAGTTAGCATAATAAAGAGACAATCAACATGAAAAACAATTTCCAAGATATAAATAATAACTATAGTTATAAAAATAATTTAAGTCACAACTCCATGTGGCCGGATGTCACTTCCATAGTCCCATAACCTACAAACAATCAAACCTTACACCACCTTTTTACTCCTTGAACTTATCTTCATTATATAAAACATGATCTACATACACCCATATTTGTACATGGGGTGTGATAAAAACTTCCCAATAGGGTACCACTATGTGTTTCATGAGTATACTTTATAGAATAAACAAATTACACTCTAATAATTTAAAACCATGTAAGAGTTACAATTTAAAACAAGCATGGATACATAAACTTTTCCATAGTTTATAAACCATTCCAAATAAACATTATTTTAAATAATTTTAATAAACATTTTAAACAGTCATTTTAAAGACAAAAAAACACATAAAACAATCTCTTTAGTCACAATAGTTCTAGGTTATGGTGAGTCCCCATTCTATTATCATGATAAGTTGTCCAACCAATGTTCACATTAACATAGAAGAAGAAGTCTAGTGGGTAAGAGTTCACTCCTGAGAGGATCTCCTTAACATAACATAGGAAAACTGGTGCACACATTACCCTAAAATAAAAAGTATAGAAGGAAAGAGTTTATCCCCAAGGATGGATCCTTATATCATCATCGATCACATTTGGGTTTACAACAATAATACCATTTAAGGGAATTTCATCTATGAAACCACACAAAACAATCATTTGAGAACATTTTTTTTAAAAATACCAAGGGAGAAATCCATTTTTAGAAAAAATTTCCAAAGCCAAAACATTTTTTCAAAAAACTTATCATGACTTAAAACCATTACAAAATCCATTTCCATGATATTTTCATAAACAATGTTTTCCAACCATTTTAGAAACCTATTTCAAAGATCTAGCAAGAAAAGGTTTTGTAGAATAAAGAGAAATCAATAAACGACCTACATCGAGAATTGTATTGTAAAACACCCTAAATGGAATCGACAAGATGTAAGAGGAACCCAATAGAAGAAATAAGAGTTACACAATAAACACTTCACAATGATCACATAAAACCAACCTATAATCCCATTTCAATGATCTCCCAATAAGGAAGGATCTCCTTCTTCTATAGTTGGAACACCCAAAAACATACTTCAAGAACTACCCAATCAGAATTTTGAAATAAATGATGAATAATGATAGGTTTATATGATGAAAAAATGTTAATAGACTCATTAAAACCTTTTATTAAATGAGAACAATACTATAATAGCCACCTTGGGAGAACAAATAACCATTTAGCCATCTAAAATTTGAAACCCCCACAACAATCCCTCATCCACACTTTAGTGATGAATTAAAAGGAATTTTTCCCTGGCCATAACCACCACCGTTCCCATGGTGGGGCCTTATTGACTGTGGGGGATAAAGATACCACAAGAAAGACATGCTTGATAAAAATCCAAACTATGGGATTTTTTTCTTGACTGTTTCACACAAGGAATTCCTAACTAAAAAATGAATGAGAACATGGTTTGATCCTGCTCATTTTGTGTTGGAAGATGTCCAAAAAAAACTTCGTATCTTCCAAACATATCTAACGCTCCTAAAAAGAAAAATTATATAATTTTAGGCTCAAAAGAAAATAGGTTAAACAAGGAACATACCTAAAGGAAAATGATACAATTTTACAATAATGATCACCCTTGCTCGTCTAATCCAAGATGCAAAAAATGCCTTCCCTGATGTGATCACTAGGCCACTGGTGATCCCCACTTGAGGCCTTTTTCCACACATACAATTCTTAACCATGACATTCCTTATCATTGGAATCAATAATCAAAAGCATTTTCAAGGTCCCATGATCCACTAAGGAAAGTCACTATATACATGTACTCATCCTTCTATAAAAACACTAGCTAAAAGGATGACATTTCTCCTCACCTTGATTTTTACCAAATTGGATAATCCTCCACCTCCCATGAATAATTCTCAACTTATTGTATTTTCCTCAAAAATCCACAATGAATGCTTAAGAAACATTCATCATATCCAATTTAACACAGCTTATGTGGTTTGTGAACTCACCACATAAAATTATATAAAAAATGATTGTCATAATTTCTATAATCGACATTATTAAAAAAATATCAGCTTCAATCACTAATGAAAAATAAACCCACTGACTGACTGACAACTAACATTTTTATTGATTTTGGAAAGGTAAGAAAAAAAAACCTCAGTTCAAGAAAAAAAATTACGGGGGTCTAATGTAATGTAGGCCCAGAGAATCATTAATAAAAAAATTTAAACCCTCTCTATGAAAAGACCCGAAACTAAGGAAAGACAAACTTTGAAGAGGAGTTTCCATAGATGCCAGGAAATCAGCCATCATATTTCCCTCCCACCTGGTGTGAGTAAGCTCCATATGAGGACCTATGTGTTGCTGACATTTCCTGATGATATAAGAAATACACTAGGTAACACTGCCTTCGCCACCCAATGCTTTGAAAAGGATCATGGAATCTGTCTCCACCGCTGTCCACAAAATCTGCCTTTGATCGAAAAGATCCAAACCTGTAGACAAAGCTTTGGCCTTTGCCTTTAATGCATCACTACTGCCATAATAAGCTGATAATGAAGCAAGCATAGACCCCTTCTAGTCCTGAATGATGCCTCCCTCACGTATATCTCCCCCCCTCGAGTAAGGACCCATTTGTGTTGAGCTTGAGACCCTGGATGGGGGGACGCCAACATACCCATCGACCCTGACTCGCAGAGCTAGTCTGGATGCCGGAGAGGAGGATCGAGCAGATCGGTTGGAAGGATGGGGCAGAGAGGCATTCCGGACACAACCTAATAAGATCCAAAAAGTTAATTTTCATTATAAAGGTGATACTAGCTTGATATCCTCGAAACATTTTATAGCGAGCATCGTTCCTAGCCTGCCAAAGAGTCCAACATCCCGCAATGAAGAGGGTGCTCTGAATTTCCGCTCAGGCCCCTACACACCAGTACCTTGAAACCATGATGAGAAGAAATCCGCATGCACCCTACCACTGTCAGCCCAGCCATAGAAGGACCCAAAAGCAAGCCTTATGCCTATGGCCCACTCACTATAAAAGAAAATGTGATCCACCGTTTCATGGCATGGATTTCTACAGCACCAGTACCTAGAGGCCAGGTTTACTCCCATGGGTTGAATGTTATCATTAGTTGGAAAAGATATTTTCCTCACATGACACATCATGAAAATTATACTTGGAGGGTATCTATTTACACCATAGAACCTCCCCCACGGGTCATCATTTGACACGACCCTCGTCACACAAGAAAAATACTTAATATAAAACTCACCTGACATGGACCCTATGAAGATGAGATGATTGAGATCATAATTGAAAACAATATCAATGAAGGACTCATGCTGGTTCGCATTAAAAATATCCTGGAGAAAACTTGGGTGGAAACTTGCCTCTCTCAAGGAGAGGTTTGGGGTGGGACATCCCGAAAACCACAGCTTGCCCAGCTCCCAATCATGTTTCCAAAAATTTAGAGACCCTTACCCCACCATCCATCGAGAATGTTGTTCAAGAGCCTCCGTGTAAGGGTGAATCAACTTCCATGTCTTAGAAGGACACACCCATTGTTCACTCAAACTCATGCCATAAGTATCTTGCATTGTCCTGCCCCACAATGTTCTACCTTCCAGATCCTCCCATTCAAGATTACATGAAGACCTTTCATGGTAAAAGAGGCACTCCTCATATTGATGCCCCCTTTTGAGAGGGGCTTAGCCATACGTTTCCCAGAGGCCCAATGATTCCTTCCTTCCATCTGCCCATCCCATATGAAGGACACCATAATCCTTTACAAATTAGACATCACACTACTGGGGACCTTCATGGTTGAAAGAATGTGAATAGTAATAGACACAAGAACACTGTTCACCAGAGTAATCCGACCTCTAAAAGATAAGAATATGTTTTTCCAGTTAAAGATATGCCTCGAGAGTTTGTAAATGAGCCTGTCAAAATGATGAATTCTAAGGGGAGAAGGGTTAACCCGGGCCTCAAGATATTCCATGGGAAAGGAATAAACCCACACGATCATGATTCCTTAACCCTCAGCGAATCTTGATATTTTTCAACTCTAACACCAATGTTTGAATTTACATATGGTGAATTTCCATTTTGTAATTGCCTCCATCCTCGATGGATTCCATGCTCTCACTATTAGCACTAACACACCAATGATCTAACATAAAATTGGATCATATCAATTCATCTCAAGATCATTGTCAATTCCTAAACTCCATCCATCACCATATGTAAATATCAAATCTAGTATTTTAAAAAAACTAGATTAGTCATTTTCACCATACCACCAACATCTTAAAGTTCAATAAAACTTCCACTGATGGGTCTCATTATATCAACGACCCTTCTAGCAAGAGGGTAATATACCCATGAATAATATAATGCTCTAAAATATGGGATTATATCTGGTTTATAACCATTAAATATCATTCATCACCCATTCATGACTCACAAGAACTTCATCCATAACTCCTATGAAATTCTATCAATAATAAGGTTCACCTTCTTTAAGGTATAATAGTGGACCCCAACCATATGCTTACCCTTATACAGATCCTTGTGCGTATCCTCATCAGGTAAAATCATTACATGTGTGACTCTCATTCTAATCCATACTCATCCAATTTCTTCTCCCAACACCACATCATCCATGTTTTCATCATCAACACAGAGGACACACTCCTCTTCTCATCAAGTCCCCATTCCATTTCTTAGGGAAGAAATTATCTCAAGGAACATATCATTTTAATAAAATGTCCCTTAAGAAAGAATTCTCCCAAGAATCTCACAATTTATTTTAGCCCTTATATTAGCTAAAACCTCTCACCAATTCATGAGTAAATCAGTACCATTCATAAGTAGTGTGCTCTCTCTCAATCTCATCCAAATACAATCGGTGTATACTCAAGTTATAACTTGTTTCATAAACAAAATCACACTATTGATAGTATAATTTCATTAAAAATGTGATTAAACACATAATTCAACAACCGTGCTCTTTGGCATATCAATTTTTTCAAGTTCATATCACTATGGGAACTCCTCTTCAAAAATGATAATTTCACATATTCCATGCTTATCACATTACCATCAATAAATCAGGGGATCATATTGAAAATCATATACCAACACACTCACCATGATCTTTATTTACATCCTAAATCAATAGGGTTAGACATCCCATCTATACTACCCTCAAATTCCCACTTCTATAGATTATGTTCCAGCACTCAAAGTGCTTGTCACCAAAAAATTATTGTTCATCACATGCCTATACTATATAACCGGTAGCACTATATGTGAACCATTATTATAACCTGAAGAGCCTACATATACTTCCCAACTATAAGGAACTAATTTTTTTTCCAACCTCTCTTTCAAGTTTCCATCATGTAGCACATCTCAACAATAGAAGGAAAAAATATCCTGCCTCTCTATTATAACTCTTGTATCACCAAATTCTGGAGCCCAACCTCATGAAACTGGGATCTCTAATATAATACATGGTAAATATCTCACATATGATATAGATCACAAGTAACATATATTTTCTCACATATGTGACAACTCATGGGAAAACTACATACTCTAGGGTCTCTTGTATTATAAAAAAATTATGCATCACATGTAAAGTCGTCAGCCTACTCATGATGGTGATTCTTACTAGACATCATATCAGATACAATCACCTTGATAATAATAATATCATATAGGTAATATATATATATATATATAAATATACATTACCATGATTAGTATCAACAGAACCCCTCCATATCAGTTCCAGTTAAGTATGATTCCAACTAAAAATATATATAGAAGCTGTGGTTCCTACACCTCATGTTTAGTAAGGGTTAACATCATTTATATTAAGGAACATACTGTTGGAACCACTTTGTGTATAAGGTTGTATTTGTTGTCAATAGTTGTCAATGCAGATCAAAATGAAGGTGATCATGAAATACTCCGATGAAGTAGAGGAGTAGTGATTCAGATGATTGTTGTGCTGATCTTAAGTTCAAAGAACATGTGTCAAAGGTGATACATTGTTTACAACAATGAAGAATGTGAGGAGTAATCCATTCGAGGATGATTAAAGAAGAATGAGGTTTTTGGATGAAGACCATGCAATTACTCATGATTGCATGAGAACCATGCTAGAGACTTCTTGACGGATTGAATCACATGCTTTGCATGAAGTTGATCATGACAGTTGATGAAGAAGACAATGTGCCAATGAGTTGAATTATGAGATGGCCATGCACATCACATTGTATCAGACGATAATGGTACTAAAGTTGTTCCTTCAAAGAATACATATCACAATAGTGGAGTTTGTGATAAAAGCCAAAGAGTTGCTGAAGGATACAGATCACCAAGAAGAAGTGTTGTTGAGGTGATCGTGCTTGTTGACAAAGCAAATAAACGACATACAAATTTGTTGAAAAAGGAGATTCCATGGTGACATGTCGAGTTCAAGAGTTGTGGTCAACGATCTATGTTTGATTCATGAACTTCGACAGAGGAATGGATGATCTGGAGGCGGTACAAAAAGAGCAGATACAAGGTGGCGCTGTTTCCCAGTGTTTGCCAAATTTTTGGGCCTCAAAATCGGAAAATGAAGACATGGATTGTCTGCAAAAGGAGGTTCGCACAAAAAGGAAGTGGTGCGCGAAATATAAGAGGCTTGCACAAAATACTTGAGCTGGGCGCACAAAATTAGCGGGTTGCGCGAAATCTTGAAGTGTGGTGCGCAAAACAGTGGGTTGCGCGAAATTGTATTTCGCGCAAAAGATGTTTCAAGGCCGAAAGCTTGAAAATCGGTAAAGGCATGAGGCACGCGAAATTTTGGAGGCGTGCGCGAAAAATTGAAGTGGCGCGCGAAATAGCGGATGAAGTATTTCGCGCAAAAGATGTTTCGAGGTCCGAAGCTCGGAAAATGGCAAAGGCATGAGGTGCGCGAAATTATGGAGCAGTGCGCGGAAAATGGTTGTGCGCGGAAGATTTGTATTTCGCGATCAAAGCGAATTACGCGCTCAAGGAGGGTTTTTCGCGCGGGGTCAATTTTTCCTATAAATATGCAGTGACCCTCCTCCATTCAAAAGAGTTCAAGACATAGAAAATACCCGAGCTCTGGTGCGTGAAATTGAAGTTAGAAAGGGTGCTGCGTGTAAACTTAAAGTTTGCGCGTAAAGTCAGATTGCGCGAAAAGCAAAGGCTGCGCAGAAAGTTGGTGATTGGCGCGTAAAAGGAAGATTGCGAAAAAAGTGGATTTCGCGCAAGAGTAGTGAATTGCGCGCAAGGCAGTTTCCAGGCTGCGCGTAATATTTGGAAGTTGCGCGAAAAAGGAATTTCGCGCAAACCATAGAAATTGCGCGCAAGACACCGTAAGGGTTGCGCGTAAAAATTGAGGTTGCCCGGTACATCCGGTGCAAAGTGAGATTCATCTGCGGGTGAAAGTTGGACTTCAACAGAGCATCTACATACAGAGGAAGATGCATTCCTTCATGAAAATGAAGAGACCTACAGGTCTATAAACTGTGACTGAATCCCTTCCAAGAGCAGTGAGCTTAGGAAGAGGAAGAAGGTGATCCTCTCCACCGGCAGTGAGCCAGGAGGAGTCAACGGGAGTGACCCAAGGGACGCAGTGAGCTATCCCTAAACAATTGTAAAGGCAGTGAGCCTGGGACAGAGTGTCTGTACCCGAAAATTTGTATCCGCAGCTAGTGAAGCATAGTGGATTTAGGTACGACCGGCAACCTGTCGGCGTATACTCCTTGGATGTAGCCCTTAGTGGTGAACCAAGTAAAAATAGCTGTGTCATCTGTCTCTGCATGTGAATGTTTAATTGCTGATCATATCCATCATACAGGTTTAAGTAGTTCCTACCAACGTGGGAACAAGATCCACAACTAAAAGAAGAAAAAGGTGCCACCCTGATTCACCCCTCCCCTCTCAGGGTGTCCCGGGGTCCTACACATACATACCTATAATCCACATGAAATATCATTAGAAGTAAATATCATTGATGATAATCAGATGTAATTATATTCCATTTAAGTCATACATGTGAACATGATGCATGAAGGAACTTATTTCCTCCATGGGAAAAGATAAAAAATCCTAATAAATCATAAACCAAAAACATCATGTGTGTCACATTTGATGAAACTAATACACCAGAACAACACAAAAAATGAACATCAATTAGAAGCCCATGATAACCTAGACTTATCATTAGAAAGGGTGTTTTAGAGCACCCATCTGATATCCACCACAAGCTTTGACACATTAATTTATTTCTTGTCTACCAATTATCAAAATAATAATATCAGAAGAGGAATTACCCTAATATAAATTTGTAATTCACAACCCCATTTCACTTTATGTAGTAACCAGATTGGGTTGTTATATAGCCTCACGTGCACCTACCCATAATTAAGAGGCTAATTAGATGTAGAAAATGTCTAAAATGTGATAGTGGGGAGACTATACGCTCATATAAGAGTATAAATTTCATTGGAAATAATAAAATATCACCCAAAATGATAAATAAAAATCAAAGTAAGCAATATAAATAAATAAATAATCCATCAATAATAAATTTTAATAGTTATATAAACAAACAAAGGATTTAAAACATTCCCAAGCCTCACCTCATCCCAATATCTAATCCCATCTGAGCAACCCAACCAGATCAATCTAATCCTAGTATTTTTCCCAACCTAAACCTATGAACATTAATGAATGGTCAGGTTCCTAAGTTTAATGTCTACCTGATTAGGGTGTGAGTATATAACTCAATAGGGAACCACCAATATAGTATCATATATAGATAGTAAATGTAGTGATACAAGCATGTGACATACTCAATATAGTAAATAAACACATAATCAAATAACCATATAATAAATAAATAAATAGCAATATTCGATCTTTAAGTGAAGTGTGACACCTGAGACCAACCATATCTATTTTTTTTCCATTGATAGATATCTCTATACATAATACCATAATCATGTTTATAAAAATACATGCATACAAGATCCAATTACTAACTCTGAGGTTCCCCAATAATTTTATAATAATGGATATACAAGATCTTTAGAATCAACTCAATCTACCCAACTATAACATAATATGGGGAACACCAAATCCTTAGATCACATCAAGGTCCCCTAAATATAATAATAACAATGGGAATACCAAATCATTGTAATCACATAAAGGTCCCCAAATGATAATAATAATGATGGGTATACTAGATCCTTGGAATCACATCAAGGTCCCCGGAAAATATAATAACAATGGGTACTCACGATCCTTGTAATAACATGAATATACCATAACCATATAATTACAATTAGAACAACATATCCTTAGAATCACATTAAGATTTCCGAACCATATAATAATAATAATAGAACATCTAAAAAAATTCATTATTTATGTGTTTAATATTTAATTCCTAACTTGGATCTTAGGATAATACCTAAGAATACTCAAAAAAATATTTAATCATAAATCGACACTTTTCTATGGGAAAATACCATCACTCAGGGGTAATACATCCCCTAATAACAACCAAAACAAAAAGTGGCACTCCAGCCTACCAAGCTCACCCGGTCTAGTCTTTAGTCCAAGGTAACATCCATAGATGTCTCAAACTCATCCATCACCATTCCAAAACAAGACAAATATTAATGAAAATCTCTCGGTCCTCAACATTCATTCATTTCTAGATCATATCATATATCCCAAAGGCTCTAAGGAACTTCACAATTCCATATTGCCAACTATGACCAATTATGTGAATTCACAACCCATCCCTACTCAAGGGGCCTACAAGCACCTATCTGGTCATTTATATTGACATAATTACTTATGTAGTACCTATCATGGGGTCATGTATGACATGGTACATAGTTTCTATTATGCTCTCAACCATTGGTGAATGGTATTTCCATCTAGTGTACATGGGCCCTCCAAGGCCCTTGACACATTACACATTCAATATAAAACAATTGATTCTTGATAAAAAAATTATTAATTCATGGTTAAATAACCCACATAGGTGAGCCCATATATTACATGTCATATCAAAAGCATAAATAACAATATTAGCCACAAGGAAATGATTAGATACCACATACCTTATTCGGAACCCTTTCGCACTATATCATATCTCAAAAACTCAATTAATATGCACATAAAGTCCTTATTAGATCAATTTTCCATCATCAACCACTTAAAGGAATTATTCCATGTTAAGAATCATAAAAAAATTTCAAATTTAACCCAACTGATTCAAAAATACCTATATAAAATTTGGGTAGTGGAATACCTCCACTATATTAGAACCAATGGACATACAGATAACATCTTAGGTCCTTCTCTATGAAAAAAGTGCTAAAGCCGCAAACTAAACAACCATTACAAAGGTCAATTTCACCCAATTAAATCTAAATACCTAAGAAAAATCAAATGTTAATGTACCTCAGTCAATATAACATATAATAACATGAAACTGTCCTTACAGAATACCCTCTAGCCAAGATGATCCAAATCCCCATCATTCTTAGATGATTCCAACTTTCTTTGATAAAATAATCATCAAATTCCAAGTATAATGTAAATAAAGATCAGTGTCTAATGAAGAGGGGGTGGAACAGATGAAGAATCGTTGTCCATACCTTGAATTCACTGCAAAAATAACCATCTAAATTACTCTGGATCAAGAGAAACCAAAGGAGGAAGGATATGGGGAGAAATTGTCTGAATATATCTCTTTCTTGTGAATGTACCACCTAAATTACAATTGGGATCAGTGGTAAAAATAATAGAACAACACTAATAATAAGTGTCTAATAAGAACACCGACTAGTGTGTCTGAGCTCAACAGAAAGTCAATTGATCATTGGATATTCGGTGATCCCAGGAAGACCGCTGGGATAATATGGCAGCCCAACCACCGTGATCTATTCTACATTACTCTAGTAGAATTCTTGATGACAATTAAACCTCATTCCTAAACTAAAATAACATTTTTAATATGTTGAAACTCTTGGAAATTCATTTTGAGTTTTGATTCTCAAAACAGACCATCAACTAAATTGTATTTTCAAATTCCTTGTATATTTTCTCAACCTTGTAGGACATGTGGCATTATAATACGTGGGTAATTCTCAATGACCTTGTAAAGAGGATCCATATCATCAATGAATATGGTCTGGTTGACCATCCCATTTATTCGTATCCTGAATTCATCCACTATTTTATTATTGTAGAAATAAATTCCTTTATACTACTGGTGGAACTTTTGTGAATTAGACTTGCACATTCAATCAATACCAATGCACATGGTCTTGATAGTCTCCCAATATACCTTGGATATTTACATTATAGTGAGTATATAGACTATATCTGGTGGGACAACCCATAAAAAAACTTCCAGTGACATCTTATCAACCTCAAGTTTAGCACTACCAGTGTCGACACTAGCCAATTGTCCCTGTACCAAATCATTAAGTTCATATCATAAAGCCTCAATCTTCATGGTTCTTATTTGTGAGGGTTGGATTGGACACCAAACCACTAACCTCTTTCACTGCCTGATGTATCACCAAAGGGATGCTACCACTATAAACATGGGATATGTGATATGGTGTTGATTCTTAAGAGTGTTGAGGTAATGAATTCATTGAGCATGATTTCATGGATAAATATAACCACACTTTCTTAAATATTATTACAAATGTTTTCCAATAAGCACACATGAAATGAAAGTAATTCCTAGAATATGATGGAGAAATCAAGAACATAGGAGTTATTTTGTATAGAAAAACACTATAATGATTTTCTGATGGTGTTTTATACTTTTTTCTACACAAAAAATAATACACAATTAAATAATGGGATCCATACAGCTTAGTCAATCCACATTAAAGGAAATGTTAGGGGATAATGATAAATAAATGATAGGAAAAAAAAACATAATGGGCATGACCAAATTTTTCAATAGATCACATACATGAGGGGAGTATTTTAAAAAAAGTTTTTCCCAACTAAATAAAGAAATGATGTGACAACATGGACACATGGAGTTTGATCCAAGAAAAGTACCTTAATATTTCACTATCTATGTGAGATATTCATAGGGAACACTATTTACCACATATACTAATCACAACAGACTACTTTGTCTACCAAATAATGAATTAAGTAAAGAAATAGGGATCTTGTAACTCCCTGAGATATTTTTAAATATTTTTTTCAAATCAATTTAATCTTTTTTATATTTTCATTTCACACAACACTGAATATAGTTTTTTAATTATATTCAATAACTATGTTTGTATTGTGTTATATGAAACACCAAGTTAATAATGAACTGCATAAAATGTAATTCCCCGAACCCAGCTACCCAGAGTCGGTGCATTACTTCGTAACATTGGCATGATCACAAAAGATCAAGTCTCGAAAGACCGATTAGTTTAGTAGCCTTGGAAACACTAGATACATTCATAAATGTTACATTACATCATAAAGTGAAAAACTAATAACAAAGTCTTCATAGTCCACACTCATATCCTTTTTTTGACTATCCCTGCAGGTCATTCATAAAATACTTCTTC
Source organism: Viscum album (assembly GCA_963277665.1). Classification (NCBI taxonomy): domain Eukaryota; kingdom Viridiplantae; phylum Streptophyta; class Magnoliopsida; order Santalales; family Viscaceae; genus Viscum; species Viscum album. The sequence goes on from OY728164.1 coordinate 286,754,510, forward strand.
ACATCCTGGAAAATATTAAAACATTGAAAGGGGTGAGCTCAGACGCTCAGTAAGGATAACAGTATTGCAGAAGCTTTCATAAATAAACATAAACATTTAAGGCAATGTATAACTAAAACAAAAGCCTTTTAAAATTGAACATCAATATAATATGGAAAAAGTAAAATGAGATAATGCTATTCACTTCTTCACATGGATATTCTACTGGTCGAATAATCACATGCAATATCAATAACCACTTTCATAATGAGGGAATGTATAATGCCAGACATTCTGAAACATTTTGTCAAGGCCTCGACCAAGACGTCTAAAATGATTAAGGCCTCGGCCAAAACCATAAATCAAATTGGGACAGGGCCTCAGCCAATTCCACGTCTAGTTGTCTCATGAGACCTTCCGATGCATCGAGGAGCTATAGCGGGCTCCACCCATCACTTATTAAGTCCAATACATTCCTCATATGAATAGGTTTAAACATATCATAAACCATAACGTAATCGCATCACATAAAACATGCATAAAGGAAACATAACATTTCCACATTTCAATCACAAGATATCAATACAACACATTGATATATAAAAACGCTTTCAAAACCATTTTCAATACCAAAATAAAAGAAAGCTAAAACTTTGTATTTATATTTCATTAAAAAAATGATGGCTTGTAGAGGAAGCCGAAACTCAAATAATGGTCACGGCGGCGGAGAAGTCGTTGTCGCCGCATAAGTACAGAAAGAAAATCATTCCCTTTTGTCGTTTAGCAAAACGCTTCGTATTAAAAAGATTCTTTTTGAATAAACATAAAAGTCAAAGGGGTTTATACACCGTATAAAAGGAAGTTGTGTATAAAACCAAATATGCCTCAATGAAAAGGGGATTGAGACGAAGTCCTTAAAAAGATCATTTTTAAAAATAAAATAGATCTATTATGTGTATTCACTATAAGTACACATAAATAATGTAAAAATACAAGATAGGACATAATAATATCATGACATAATTTGAAAGTAGGAGATTAACCCAAAGAATAGAAATTGGGATAAGAAGTTCCCTTACCTCGTGTCTGACTTGACTCAACCGTTCTTTAACCTCCTGAATAATAAACTAGAGTTAATATATACCTTATTAAGAACCATTTTCAATTTCATTATCCTTTTTATATCACTTATTACAATGATATGAACATTATGTAATTATTTAAGTTAATAACGGTCGTTTTGTCGATCTTTGGTACTTGAGTCAACAATAAACTTCTTATAATTACAAGTTGTTTACGTGGTAGAATATCCATTATCTACAAAATTATATTCATGATTTAGATGTCATATATATCATATATATCCAGTATATACATTCTTTTATAATATTACGTAACATTTAGAGATAAGAAATTAAATGCACTGTTCATGGAGACGGTAAGCCGTACGTATGCATGACCGCTACTTTCATTTCTATTTCATATTTAATGGAATAAAATCATAATGATATAAATGTATAATATAATTCCCGTATAATATAGTGTATAATACCATTTACTCCATCCTTTATACATCCCACATATGGCATTATCGATTCAAATCACTTTGAGGGGGCGGTAGTCCGCACTTCCTAAAATGAAATTATCGCGTTTACCCATAATGGAAATCATAAAGTATGCCATAAATGAGAAATACAGAAGCATAAGTAAAACATAAACATATTATATGTCATATATAAATATAGTGACATCTTAATGGCCACCTTTCAAGGTGTTATATGAGTGTTGAACAATCATCGTTTTGTGAGGCAGAAATTCGCCATCCACAGAAACCGTATGTTCTTTAACCATTAGATGTAGGTGTGTGTAAGTGTAGCTCAAATCCTTATTATAACAACATACTAGTATATTGAGGATACTGGTGTTGTTACAAAAGAAAAGAATAAAAAGATTTTAGGGGGTTGGAGAAGCAAAATAAAACAAAAGAACATAAGAGAAACCACTACCTTTAAAACGGGTAACACTTTTTGATTTGAGGCAAAGGCTTCCTTGGGAAGAGTTCTGCCCAAAGTGAGGCTTCTAGGAGTAATATGGGGAAGTTGGGAGAGTATTTGGGCAGAGTTTGGCCGAGCCAAATGTCTTGAATGTGTGAATGAGGTGGTAGAGGTGGGGGCCTTTTATAAGTGGAGAGGAGGGGCACTCTTGGAAAGTAAGTAAATTTTACATTATTATACAATGATTTTTGGATTCTAAAGGTACCACACTTATATAATTCGAGGCTAAGGTGATAAGGGTTCGAAATCTACCCATCCAATAGTCTTTGGACAAGTGTAAGCCTTGTATTTTACATTATATTTTCATTTTATTAAAATCGTTAAATAATGAGGTCATCACTGCATCATCATGATGTCATATATAATTTAATTTATTTAATGTCTAAAAATTATAAGAAAATACTATGATGTAGGAAATCTTTTTATTATTCTAATTAATATTTATAGTCAAAATTTTGACTTGTGTAACCCCACTTAAAAACTGTTTTAGTAAAACAACTCATGTTTGTGTCAATTTAATTTTAACATTAAATAAATATATATTAATGTCATTTTCCAACCAAAGTGGCTCCATGGGGTCCCCAAGTTGACCCATGGGTTGTCTTGGTCGGCCATGACTCATCCAATAGGAGTAGGACAAGTGTCAAGCTAATCTCATATTATTAAAACATTATTTTTACCTTAAACTACACTAATTACCTCTAATCGCGATTAAGAACTTAAAAGTTACTATTCACCAAAAAATTATTTTAATCTCATTGAACCAAATTTTACTTCCTAATGACAACCATGTATGTCGGATTTTTGAAAATCAAATCACAGAAGTGGTAATATTTCATTTAAACGAAAAATCAGTTATTTAACTACCACTTAGTGGTTTCACTATTCATCAAAAATTGAAGTTTTTCAGAACAATGCCAAAATTTCACCCTAAGCTATAATTGATATTCCGAATTCAAAAATGATGTCTATTTTACAAAATTCCAAACATATAAGTTGTATTAATTAATTTTATAATTAATTCCCGCTGTCACAACAAATAGCGTGTTTTTAAGAAACAATTTATATCAAAAGATTGGCAATAGTGTATGTCCAATGTCAATGTTAAATTAATTATAATGACCACCATTGGATAAAATGGAAAAAATATATTATAATTATACTTTAAAACCACTAAATAGTATAATTTATCACTATAAATTATTTTGATTAAAAAAGTTGTTTTAAGTATTTTTCACTATTCATAAAAAATTAGAAGTTCTCCGAAAAATACCTAAAATTCAACATAGGCTAATTTCGATATTCCGAATCCAAAAATGAAGTCCATTTTGAAATATAAAATTTCTATAATTTTAAAAAGTGGTTATTACTATTCATAACGGCTACTTTGATTAGTCGCGGTGTTTTAGAACTCGAAGTTGCGTACAATGGAAGCTATTGCATTATTGAATGAGAAGTGTATCGTGGAAGCTCGGGGTGTTACACAAAACACTAATATTATCATAAAATACATAAAGAACTTTTTTTTATGTATTACACATAATAAAGAGTACCTTTGATAAGTTTCATTACACATAATACCAAGTTTTACAAAAACTATAAAATATTATAAATATTATAATTAAAATTTTGTTATAGTTACCACCATGTTGTTGGAGTGGAAGTTATGATTAAGATTAAATAAATTGTGAAAATAATATATACACATTTATATAAAATTAATCCTTTGGTTATGAATTACTATAAGTGAATGTAATAACTATTTGAAAATAATGAAATTACTTCTCTTAGAAAACTATTTTTCTATGTACAAACAAATATTTATCTTAATAAATTCAAAAAACCACTTTTTATTAAATTTTTAAATAAAATTTATATATTATATACTCAACCAATATTTTTGATACTAATCCAATATATTTTATATGTATATGACAAGAATAAATCCAATTCTATGAATAAAAAAGATGTATTCTTCTGAAAAGTAATTTTAATAATTTTTAATGGGGAACCAATTTTAAATATTATTTTGACACTTTTATAATTTTTATTTGATAAAATAAACTTCAGTTTTTAAATTGGAACATAAAAAATCAGATTAGGCTTATTGTTTGGTATTTTTCTGTGAAGTTTCATTTTTTTGATGAATAGTGAATAATACTGAATTTTAATTCAAAAATAATTTTTAGTATAATTTATTTATAAGAATAAATTATGTTATTTATTGTTTTAAAAGTTAAATTATATCAATTATACATAAATAAATCCAATTTAGGTTATTGGAATCAATTTCAATGAAATTGGATATAAAAACATACCAAAAATTTAAACATGTTTACTTTAAAACCCCACTTTGTCATCCCATCTGTGGGATTAATTTGATCACAATGAAATTTGATTTCTTACACTTATGTGATTAATTCAAATAATGTAAACTTATTTTTTCACCAAAAAATTAGTGAAAGTGATGAAAATTAATTATAGGGATTAAGAGAAAAATTATCTTAATAGGTAACTAAACCTAAAAAGTAAGTCCCAAAATGACCAAAAAACTTTTCTAAAAGCCATTGGATGGCCATAATTCGACCCTATTATCCCCTTTATCTAATTTGGTCCATAATTGGAGCCACTTGAAAAAACAAAAATGTGGGTGGAGTTACCTTTCCCAAAATCTACAGGAATGCCACTCCTCCTCCACTATAGAAGGTACTCAATCCTCCCACTTTATCACACCTATAAATCCATTTTTATTGCCATAAATATGATCAAATTAGCTTCCGAAATACCTTCCATCACCCTAAAATCCTCCCTTTGGGTTGAAATCCACCCAAAGCCCTTTGGTTCAAACCAAAAGGAGTTACCACCTATCATGGTTGGGTATTATGATGAACACACTATTTTTATGTGATATAAATGATATTTATGTTCTATTAATTTCTATTTTATTTTAATATAACACATACCTTCATGATTTCCATTTTGTGAATATAGGATAACATTGTTTGTGGATGTGTGGACTACCCCCCTCAAAGTGATGTGAATCGTTTACACTATACATGGAACATATAGAGAATGGTTTTAAAAAAATATGTGACATAAATGAAATATATATGATATTAATGAAATAATTAACTTTATATAAATATAATATATCATTTTCCTTATTACCCTTTTCACACACTAAAAAGGTGTGAACTTCATTCATGGACGTGTGGACTGCCGCCTCGTCAACACGATGCGATTCCTTTTACGCCACATGAATTTAATATATAAGTGTATATGATTAAGTAACATGGTATTTATGATATAATTTTTATTTTGGAAAGATATAATGTTTCTTACCTTCATTCCATAATGGTAATTGAAAAATGGGAATCTTAATCATGTGTACGTATGACTTACCGTATTCATGGTTGTTATGTTGGTTCGTTTTTCATACTCATATTAAATGATTGGTTTAAAAAGTATAATTTATTTATAAATATGATAATTATTTTATTACTATTATTCTGTATAATTTTATATAATGTACTCTTTGACCATAGTCAACCTACCAAAGTTGTTCAAAGACATGAACAGAATTTTGTCAAAACACCCGACACAAACTTAATTTTTAGGTTTTTGTATATTACAATATAATATGTGAAGTAAAAGTAAAAATAAACATGAAAAAGTTTCTTAAGAAAGTAAGTAATTAACATATGTTTATTATTTATGAAGATAAATACACACGTGACAAGTTAGACTCAAGGTAAGGGAATTTCTTCCCACTTTTTATTTCCAATAGATATAGGCCTTATTCATCACTCATTTATTTTGTGTGGTGTGTATAATACCCATAGATATATTATATGATTCTAATTAAAAAATTTATGGGTATTTAAATATCTATTTTATAATCCTTCTTTCATGGTGTTTATGTTTCAAAAGTTACCAAATCAGTAAAGTAAATTTGTCTATTTTTTTTTTCTTTGAGACACATGCCATGCTATGCACCTTTTTTTTTCTGTTAGTTGTATATGATGCCTTTTACATGTTATATCACGAATATATTTCATTTAATTATATTTTAACCTTCATATAATGTTATTAATTCCATTGTATCATGATTTAAATATACCAATGTGGTAATGGTTTATTGCTAAAATCTCATAGTTTATCGAGATTGTTTTCGATTATGATTCTATATATGAAATATTATGATCAATATATCTAAAAATATCATTAATTTTCTTACCATATAGTTTTAATGTTATATCAAATTATCAATACCATTTTACCACTATTTGTTAGTTAATATAATTAAGAATGTTTTTTAGAATATTATGACTTTATTTATCCTTTCATTCAGAAGGTTGTGTTTTTTTAAAACCATGTTTTCAAAAAAATGTTAGATTTTTTTACTATTATAAAATTATGTTAAAAGTAAATTTTTACCCATGTATGCACTTTTTAAAGAATGGTATTTAAAATCAATCTTTTTTTTTATTTTCCAATCATGTCATTTTTTTAAACATTCAAGGTTAAAACAGAATGTTCAGCATGTAAAAATTTACCTGCCATTATGATCATCATTTCCATGATTATTCTTTTGTGTGTTTACATGATTATTTTTTTAAAAGAAAATTAGATTCATAATATTCTAGAATATTTTTCTTTTAAATAGATTTTCAAAGAAAAAGTGTTTTCAGAAATTGTTTCCCATTTAAAAAAATCTTTAAATGATTTTCAAAGCTTACTTTATATTTTTTGAAAAGTTTGTTTTCAAAAAATGAATTTTATTGATTTAAAAGATTATTTTATCAAATTTCTATGTGTTTTCGGTGGAAAATGTTTTCAAAATGTTTTCAATCTTATTTTATATGTTTTGAAGGAAGAAGTTTTTCAAAATGATTTCATGTTTCTTTTATAAGTTTTCAATGAAAATGGATTTCAAATTTTTTTCAAGATCCCTTTATAAGTTTTCAAAGTATTTTAAAATAAAAAAGTATTAGAAATTATTTATTTTCTAGATTTAGTTTTTTAATAATAAAAGATATTTTCATCAAGAAATGTTTTAAATAAAATTTCAAATCATTCTTGAGAAGAAAAGGATTTTTGAAAATGTTTTATGAAAGGGATTCTCAAAGAAAAATTATTTTCCTTAAGACACAATCCAGAGGAACTTTCAAAATCCTACTCCATGTATGATTAAATCCTTTGATGTAGTTTAATATTTTTTGGGGATATGATATAAGAATAAACATCATATTATCTATTTAATGGTTTATGATTTGATGGCCTGATGTTTATGAGACCCATTTGTCTTCAATGGATTATACCATGATAAATGATTTTTGAAACCCGTTTATTTTCACAGGTTATTATTTGATGAAATGATTATAAAACCTATCTATTTTCCTTAGGTAATTATATGATAAAATGTTATGATACACATTTCGTTTCATTGTTTATGATATGATGTTTATGAAACCCATTTATTTTTATGGTTCATTCTATGATGAAATTTTTATTATCTTATAGAACACGTATGTATGATTTTATTATGAGAATGATGGGACCTATATCTCTGTCCAATTAATTCGATTAGGATTTATATCTCAAGAGATAGTGATGGTAATCAAGTCAACTAGCTTAATCCACTATAGGAAGATTGGGAAACCCAATACACTATAAGAAGATGGATAAACCTAATCCACTATGAGAAGATGGAAAAAAAAGTGAGACAATGTGTGTTCATGGTGGGTCAACGAGTCTTTGAGCAGCGTCACCCCCCTTATCTCCCGAGTGCCTAGGGTTTCCTTTGTGAGCTTTATTATCCCCCCTTCTGGCTTGCCGTTTCTGCCTGGAATCATAGATCTGGAACCGAGCTCATCATCGTTGTGGTCCAGCGTTGCCTCTAATCCGTGACCTGGCTTAGATCTCATCTCGGTGGGATTCAGAGGTTTGGATCGTGGCATCGGCTTCACGGCTGGATCTAGGCTTGGCGTTATCACAGTGTGATTCAGCTTCGAGTGGCTTGATTTCAGCACATGTTGGTGGCTGGTGATAGCTTCCTGTCTCGGGTCCTGATCTTGGCTTGCCTTGATTTTGGGTGTGTTCCTGTGCGGCTCGGTGTAGGTGACATGTGACTTGGAGGGGGAGGTGCGGTTTTCATTCAATTTGTTCTCTTTGTGGTGCGCGGTTGATGGTCTTTTGGAGGAATTGGTGCTGGAGGAACCCTGATTCCCTGTGGGTTCTTTTGGCCTCCTGTGGCTTATCGGGTTGCTGAGGATGTGTTGGATGAGTGCCTTACTGCCGCGTCATGGTTTCTTTGGTTTCAGTTACGGTGATTGATTCAGGAGAGTTTGTATTAGCTCTACCCTGTTGGTTGTTCTCATTCCCCAGTGATGGCTTGACAATGGTGGTTTTGATGTTTTGGACTGGTTATTGTTGTTTGTTTGAATGGTTCATTTTTGAAGGTGGAGAGTTTGTGATCCGGACTCGACTTCATGCAACAGACTCCATAGGTGATTCCAGAGATGGCTGTTCATCTTTGTAGTTTTCTTTGGATTTGGTTGTTTGAGAGGGTATGGCACGAACCATCAGATCAGGCCCGTGATTTGACACATGATACTTGTTTGCCGAAAAACTTTTCAACGGTGAAGAGCTACATTGTTCAAATGCTGGGAGGAGGTGTACTGTGATGTCATCTTGATTTTACTCTTTCTATCCTTTGAGTATAATTGTCATATGTCAATGATGTCCATTCAGGTTTTCACCCCCTTGATCCCTACAAAGGGGGGCTTTATCATTTAATAAAAAAATTGAAGGTCTTCGGGCCATTGGAGGAGGAAGATGGGCAAACTTGATCCACTGTGGGAAGAAGTGGAAACTCGATACACTATGGGAATATGGGTAAACCTAGTCCACTAATGGAAGATGAGGAAACCTGATCCAATATGGGAATATGGGGAACCCATATCCCTTATAATGAATGGGATATGAATGGGGAAAATTGTGTGTCCCACCCAGTAGGTGTAATCCCCATGATGTTCCTTGAAATTTCTAGCAATGCATCTTGACTTATAGGGAATGATATTATATATTTATGTGTATACCATAATTCCATGTATTATTCCTACATTATTATTTCATGGATTATGATATTGTTTCCCTTATGTTTCATGTCTTATGAAATGATATTCTTTGTTCATTGATTCATATTTATGTTTTTTGATATATAGGATATGATCTTCTAATACAATGATCACATTCACATACACTTATTCTCATGTTTACATATCTCCCTCATTTACCCTTACTGAGCATTAGATCTCACCACTTTTATTGTTTCCTTCCATAGGTTATAAGGATATATTTCATATATGATATGTCTAAGAGGGTTTATAGTCTTGGATAACTAAGTGGGATACATTTTATCTCACTCATGTACCATTTTTTATGTTTACACGTTTCCAAAGGCACTAAACTGATATGGTATTTGGGCATTTATTTAGCAATGAGTTAAGTATTCTGTTAAAATGATGAAATGTATTTGTACGAAAAGTAAGGGTTATTATATTTGGTATCAGAGTGAATGTTTATGCAACCTTTAGAAACTAGGATGTGAAAACTTTAGTGATATCCCTTGGGATATTTCTACAGATATTTCTAGTGATTTCTATAAGGATAATTCTATGTGTAAGGAAAAATATAAGAAAATATCTAAGAGTTTTGGTACGGATAGAGTGAGTGTTTTCCTAGAAATACATTCTTATTTGGATACTGCAAGTGGATTTGGTTCTTGGATAGATGGGATTAGGAGTAAAAACTCCAAAAAGGTATTATGTGCTTGACTTGAGTGTAACTTGGTACATGACAACAACCCTTACTGCGCACCTGGTTTGAAAATCCTTGGGATATTCTTTGGGAATTAACACAATTTTTATGAATGATCTTGAATGATTTAAATAGAATATGATTATGAATATCCAATTATAAACCCAAGGTATCATAGATTAAATAATTAGGTGTCATTATTTAGGCAAATTATAAGTAATTTTTCATGATTATGTGTTTTTATTCTATGATAAGCTTTTCTCACCCTATGATTTCTTATTTTATTCAATAGAGGGAACTAAAAGCAACCGGGTTAACATTTAATGTTTAAATGTGAAAAGTATGGTCAAAATTAAAAATTTATTTCCTAATTGTAAATCACATGAAGAGAATTATCAGGGTCCATGAGTATTGGTTATACTACTGAAGATAAAGAGACCAAAAATGACATGTGAAAGGTATGTGATATTCTTCCAGTATTGTTTACATTAAACATAACAAGAATGATTAGATTGAGGATTTGTAACCTTAATACATGATTCATATTTTATATTCTAAAAAATGTATATTAAGGGATAAGATGTTGAAGCCTGAGAAATGGTTTAAGAATAAAGTGGTATGATTGAGGTGCATATGTTTTGGAGTTCAAATATTATGTTATATAAATCATGAAATATATAAGTATTTTTAGTATAAGTTTTTCATTATGTATTGAAAATGAGATATTGAATTCTGATGAAGACTTAGAAAAGATAATTTAAGGAAAGGTGATGTTTAGAAATAAAGTAAGGTAACCCTTTATGTGTTCAAGATGTTGAGACAATTTTGTTTAACTTGGATATAGAAATGATTGATTTGGATAAATTAAATTGGATGGTATTTATGACCTCAGAACTGATAAAGTATTTGTTGAAAAATAGGTCGATGTTATCACGGATTAAGTTTACAACTTATTGTATTCACAGAATGTATCTATTAATCTTCATAATAAGGAATCATTTATGTTCTTCAAAAGGATTTTTGGTAATTTAGGTTATTACCATGTTTCAAGAGAAAATACGATGAGGGTATTCACATGTTTGGAATGTGACAACCAAGAGATACTTTTTGATATGTTGGGGATCGATGTTATAGAGATTTCACAGCCTTATTTATAAAGTTTTTGATTTTAAACTTTTGGAGGTGTTATAAGGTTAACCATTTATGTAAAGTTTAAGTTAAACTTTGGATGAAGTTTGTGATATTAAAGCATTCAATCACCACATAAGTATTTAGACATATTGGATAAGCTATTATAACAACCTTGTGTTTATGGTAACTGAAGATATATGGGATTCCTTATATTGGATTTCATGATCCAGTAGTACTCCAGGAATGAAACATTCACCTTAATTTCTTAGAGTAATAGATGCTGTGGAAATATAAAAATTTACAACCAAAGTTTTAGATTTTTCATATGAAAAGGAATAAAATAAATTAAGTATATATTCTTGTGAAATTTATTCTACTTTAGGGAAAAGTACCTTAAAAAAAAATGGTATCCCAGTACCTTCTCTTCAAATGAATCAAATAGCCCCTTAAATCATTACAAATTTATGGATTTTTGAATTTTAACCTTATCCTAACCATGTTATCCATCACTCTCCATTAGAACCTGATAGTTATATTTCTCTTCCATTTCCATGTTTTCACTTCCCACGAATGTTATCCTTTGTGGGAAACTAGTTCTACGTTATTTGGTTGACCATTATGGTCCCAATATTCCCTTTTTAAATACAATGTGGGTTTCTCTGAAAGGAACTTTCAAGTATTAAACCTTAAATTACCCAGATGAATTTTTAGGGAGAAATTCTTTTTAATGTGGGTAGAATTTAACACCCAGAGATTTTGCGAAATATTTTTTTGAATTAATTTAATCTTTTTGATATTTTTTATTTCACGCAATACTGAATGTAGTTTTTTATTATATTAAAGCACTAAGTCTGGATTGCATTATACATAACACTAAGTTAATTATGAACTACACCCAACACTAAGATTATCTTTAGGTATATGAAACACTATGATTTTCTTGTATTACACACAATACCGAGTCCCTTAGATAGCTTGTGTTACAAACAATATTGAGTTTTACCGAATTACAATATACTATTAAGATTATCATTAAAATATTATTATTTTTACCAACTCACCGTTGGTATAGAAGTTATGAATAATATTATATAAATTGTGAAAATATGATTTAAACACATTTATAAAATGAATCTTTTGTTTATGAATTACAAGTATTGAATGTAAGAACTATTTTGAAATAAGGAAATTACTTTATAGGAAAACGATTTTTCTATATACAAACCCAATTTTATCTCATTAAATTAAACAAATCACTTTTGATTAATGTTTTAAATAAAATTTATATATTATATATTCAATAAATATTTTTGATACTCATCTAATATATTTTATAGGTATAGGATAACAATAAATCAAATTTTATGAATAAAAATATGTATTCTTCAAAAAAGTAATTTTACAACCACTTAATGGAGACCACATTTTAAATATATTTTTTGAAACTTTAATAATTTTTTATTTTACAAAATAAACTTAATTTTTTAAATCCTAACATAAAAATTATATTATGTGGAATTTTTGGTATTTTTCTGCGAGGTTTCATTTTTTGATGAATATTGAATAATAATGAATTTTAATTTCAAACTTCTTTTTTCATCTAGTTTATTTGTAAATATTAATTTTTATTTTTTAGGTTTTAAAGTTCAATTAGATCAATAATACATAAATTAAACCAATTTGATTAATTTTAATTAATTTAAATTAGAAATTGGGTATAAAAACTTACCAAAGTTTTGAACATTTTTACTTTAAAAGCCCACTTTATCATCCCGACTATGGGATTGATTTTAAAATTAATTTCTGCCACTTATGTGACTAGAATTTGGAAAAATGGATTCCTTATTTGGTAATATTTCAACCCTATCATCCCTTGTTTCTATTTTTTCTATTATTGGAACCAATTGACATAGGAAAAATATGGGTAGAATTCCCCTTCCAAAAATTTACAAGAATGACACTCCTCATCCACTATAAAACGGAACTCAAGCCTACTACTTCCTCACACCTCTCAAGAAAGTTTGATCACAAAAAATAAGCTCAAATAATATTATAAAATCCACCCCCATCCTATAATCCTACCTTTATTCATAAATCCATCCAAGGAAGCCTTTGGCACAAACTAAAAGGATTTTACCCAAAGAAGATATAACATCTTCCCGCAAGCTATTTTATTTTATTTTTATTATCCCCCCAATAAAATATTATTATTCCTGGACTAAAAAATAAAATAATTATCCCAAATACACTTATTTTTTTTATTATAGTGTTTTACCTATAATTACACGTACTTCCATCTAATGGGTAACAAACTTATCATTCTTGTGTACGACGAACTATCGCCTCACGAAACGATGTTGTTCATTTTTCCTTTACCACCTCTCATTGTTGGAAATTATGATAGAAAAAATATTACTATATTATATACATGGTATTTATTATTTATTAATACTTCATTAATTGTTATATAACACATACCTTCATGCTTTATATTTTGTGTAAATATGATAACATCGTTTGCGGAAGTGTGTACTACTACCTCCTCAAAGCGATGTGATTCGTTCAAAATATGCATTGAATGTATAAAAGAAATTTTTAATAAAAATATGTGACATAAATGCAATATATATGATATTAATGAAATAATTACCTCTCTATAAACATAATATATCATTTTCTTTATTACCATTTCACACACTAAAAATGTGATAATGTCGTTCAGGGATATGTGGACTATTACCTCCTAGACGCAATGTGATTCCATTTAGATCAAAATAATTAAATATATAAGTTTATATGATTAAAAATCATTTTATTTATGATATAATTATAATTATTTATTGATATAATTCTTTTACCTTTTTTCATAACGATCATTTAAAAATAGGAACATTTCTCATGCGTACGCACGACCTACCATATCCAAGATTATAACATTGGTTCATTTTTCATAACCATATTCCATAATTGGTTTTAGAATTATAATTTATGTATAAAATTTGTAATTATTTCATTATTATTATTATTTATATGTTTATATAATGAACCCTTTGACCATAGTCGACCTACCAAAGTCATTTTAACAGATGAACCAAATTTGGTCAAAACACCTGCCGTAAACTAAATTGTTGAAGTAGTTGTGTAAAAACTTATAATAAGTGAATTAAAAGAAATAATAAAATTAAAAAAGGTTCAAAATAAATTAAATAATTAAAATAAGTTTTTTATTCCAGAAGATAATGACATATGTGACATGTCGCACTCAAGGTAATAAAAGTTTATCTCACTTTTTAATTCTGTGAGTCACATGCCTTATTCATCAATGATTTCTTTTGTGTGGTGTGTATAATGCCCATGGATATATTCTAGTATTATTATAATTTAATTTATGGGTATTTACATATCCATTTTTTGATATTTCTTTCACGGGTTTTACGCTTAAAAAGTTACCAAATCGTTAAAGTGATTTTGTCTCAATTTGCATTTTTTGTGACACATGACATGTTATGAACCAATATTTTTATAGGAGGTGTATATAATACCTTTGAAATGTTATTTAATGAAAATAATTATTTTAATGATATTTTAACCGTCATTTAATGTTATTATTTCCATGGTATTATGATTCAATTTCACTAAAGTGAAAACAATTTAATTTTATAATATAATCATTTATCAAGATAGTATTTATATAATGCTTCTATAAATGAAATATTATGATACCTATATCAATAAATATCATGAGTTTTATAAATCTAGGTTTACTCATGTTATATATAAGTAATGGAACAATTTATTCCACTCTTTGGTACTTAAGATAATTAATAATATTTTTTATAAGAATTCGACTTTATTTCTCATTTTGGTCAGAAATATCTATTATTTCAATACCATGTTTTATAAAAAAAGGTTTAATTTTTTACTATGAATATATTATGATTAAAGTACATTTTTACCCATTATTTACTATTTTAAAGAAATGTTTTCAAATGAATCTTCATTTCATTTTTCAATGAAGACACTTTTTCTAAACTTTTATGGTGAAAAAGGAATGTTCGACTTGTACGGACTTACCTAATTTACTTAATGATTCCTTTATAAGTTTAAAATTTTATTTTTTTAAATAATTTTTTTCCTAATATTCTTTAATTTTTTTATTTTAAAATTATTTTCAAAGAAAAAGTGTTTTCAAAAATTGTTTAATGTTTAAAAAGTGTTTTAAATTGTTTTAAAAAATTTATTTATATGTTTTGAAAAGGTTGTTTTAAAAGAAAAATAATTTCAATGATTTAGAAGATTCTTTTATAAGTTTTTAATTTATTTTAGATGGAAAAGTTATTCAGTATGTTTTCAATCTTCGTTTATTATTTTTCAAGTAAAAAGTGTTTCAAATTTTTTCATTATTCTATTATAATTTTTCAATGAAAATGGGTTTCAAAATTTTTTCAAGATCCCTTTATAAGTTTTTAAATTATTTTAGACAAAAAATGTTTTCAAAATGATTTATGTTTTAGAAAGGGTTTTTAAAGAATAAAATTTATTTCCCTCAAAAAAAATTTTAAATGAAATCTCAAAGCTTTATTTAGAAGGAAAATATTTTTGAAAAGGTTTTATGAAATGGATTTTCAAGGAAAAATTATTTTCCTTAATATACACTCCAAGTGAACTTTCAAAATCATTCTACATCTAAGATTTAATCCTTTGGTACATGTTAATATTTTTTGGGGAGATGATGCAAGAATAACATTCATATTCTTTCTTTAATGTTTTATGTTTTGATGGTATGATGTTTATGAAATCCATTTCCCTTCAACACGTTATACGATGATAAATAATTTTGAAACCCATTTCTTTTAATAGGTTATTATTTGATGAAAATATTGTGAAACCTATATATTTTCTCTAGGGAATGGTATTAGAAATTGTTATGATAACCATTTCATTTAATGGGTTATGATATGATGTTTATGAAACCCATATCATTTTATGGTCATGATATGATGAAAGTTTATTTATCTTGTGAAACATATATGTATGATTTTATTATGAGATGGGTGGGACCTATATCTCCCTCCAATTAATTGGGTAATGATTTATATATCATGAGATAATGATTTGATACAAGTACATGGGATTAATTCACTATGGGAATATGGGGAAACTCGATCTACTATGGGATGATGGGGAAACCTGATCCACTATGGGATGATTGGGAACCTGATCCACTATGGGAGGATGGGGAAACTCAATCCACTATGGAAATATGGGGAAACTCAATCCACTATGGGATGATGGGGAAACCTGATCCCTTACTAGGAAAGGATTGCAATTTGGGATGGCGTTGTGTCTCTCCCAATATGTGTAGTCTTCATGAAGTGACCTGATTAGTTATAAAAGTGTGTCTTGAATTATAGGGAATGATATTATATATTTATGCATCTACCAAAATTCCTTGTCTTATTTATATGTTATGATTTCATGAATTATTCTCTTGTATCCCTTATGATTCATGTCTTATGAACTGATAATATTTATTCTATGATTAATGTTTATGATCTTTGATATGAAAGTTATGATCTTATAATATTTTGATCATGTTCTGATACTCTTATGCTCGTTTTTATGTATACATATCTCCTTTGTTTACCCTTACTGAGCATCTGAGCTCCCCACTTTTATTATTTCCCTTCCCATGTTATGAAGATATATTTCATGTATGATATGCCTAAGTAGGGTCCAAGTCTTTGAGAACCTAGTGGGAGATAATATAACTCACTCATGTACCAGTGTTTATGTTTCGATGTTTCCAAAGGCACTATACTAATATGATCTTTGGACATATATTTTGTAATATATTTCGTATTCTACAAAAAATAATGAAATGTCTATATATGAAAAGTGAGGGTTGTTATAAGCCCCCTCGAGCTCATATGTTATGGATGTGACATATATTTCATTATTATTTATCTATAATTATTATTTTTATCCCCCTATTTTCCCAAATCCATGAAGAATTAACTACGCTGGTGGATAATCCAAATAGAGGAGAGCTACTTTCTTCCCAGGCTGTGGTTTTTGAAGATCCTAATAGAATTGTTGAAGGATTGAATATTTTATCAACATTGAATGAGAATAATTTAAGTCAGTAGATATTGGTCTCCATTTGTTTATAATTTTATAAGTTTATTTGAATATCCTTGAGTTGAATTGAACTAGTTCTAGAGTAATTTAATCTTATTCTAGAATTCCATGTTTGAGGCTGCAAATTATAAAAGGAATGAATTCTTAAGGATGATTTTTATAATTCTTAAAGATTATATCTTTCATCATAATCATCATCCTAGAGTTTTTAAATATCATATTCAATATCATAAGAATCAAGAAATAATTTTTAAGGATGATTTTTGAGTTCATAAGGATGGTCCCTAACTTCCTAAGGATTGTCGACATCTTTAGAGGGATCATCTCAAACTTCATAAATATTTTGTTAGACTTTATACCTATTATATATTACTTTTTAAGGATCATTTATCCATATGAATAATCCCTTTGTGTGTGAAAATTTTAAAAATCAAGGATTTTCTATGAATATTATAAGGGTGATTTTTATACTTTATAAGATTCATTTTAAGTCCAAAAATTTGGAAAATGTGAGATTTTTGAAAAGTGATATCCAGGATTTTTAAAATGAAATATTTTGAGGGAAATTAAATATGTTATTACACAAGTTCATATTCAATATATTAAACATAGAAAATCATATTTTAATTTAATATGGTTTTTGTAAAAAATATTAATAGATAGACCATTTTCATAATTTTTTGGATGTTTTTAATTATAGGAATTTGAAAAATATTAATGGTGATAAAATGTAG
The DNA here is from genome assembly GCA_963277665.1 of Viscum album. Classification (NCBI taxonomy): domain Eukaryota; kingdom Viridiplantae; phylum Streptophyta; class Magnoliopsida; order Santalales; family Viscaceae; genus Viscum; species Viscum album. The sequence goes on from OY728164.1 coordinate 286,772,370, forward strand.
ATGATTTTTTGGATGATTAATGGGGTGATGATGTGATTATCTTTAGTTCATAAATAACATGAAAGTCATTGAGTTTTTAATTAGGATGATACTTTAAAAGTGTAACACTATGAGAATTTGTGTCACACTATGAAGAAAAATGGGGGAATATGTCAATGGAAGATGATTTAGTGAATTTAATAGTGAATTTTAGTATTCAAACATTTTTGAATCCTAAGATTCATTTTTATATAATTTTTTAAAAATATTTTTCATTGTTGTTTGAATATACAATAATTTATTTGTTAGTTGAAATGAGAAGAAAGGTATAAATAGAATTTCATTTGAGACAATTGTTAAATGAGAAAGGATAAGTAAAGTATCATGAAAAAAGTCCCATGTGAAAATATGATTGAGGAAACACATGGAGGACATCATTACACTATTTATACATTCATAGTTGAAGGTATAATACTATAGGTACAATATATATGGATAAAATACAGAGAAAAAATACAAGATTGAGAATAACTAGAAAAAAAGACTAAAGCCAAGAATCCAGAACTATGATAGAAAATCATCAAAGTTCTACTATTTAGTTATTTGAGATTTAGAAGTGGTAAATTTACTAATTCTACATGACTTTATAAAGTTCTACATACTTAGGTTTAATAATGAATATCATAGTTCGAAGTTCTTTAAGTAGTAAACTCGCTATGATCTGATTAACATTAAGGATCAGGAGGAAGATCATTTTTTGTTGTTGAAGAAACCAAAATTTTATGTGCTCTTACCCACCTGAATATGAATAAGGAGTCAATTTATGTTTATAAGGACTCTATATTATTTTGGGAAACACCCTAGTATATGATGATACCTCCCAAACTAGTAATAATTGGTGATTGATTATTAGTGGAAAAATTTGGATTCAGACCCACCCAGATCACAACAAAAAGTAGGTATCCACATTGGGGTGAAAGCTTGTAAATATTATGCTTTCACTATTTTTTTCTTAATTTTTAGTTATTATCAGGTAAGTATGATTTATTTATTTTATGGGATTAGATCCCAACGATTCATAGAGGATTATTTACATAGAATAAATTTTAAAATATATCACTAATGATTCAAAACCCCATTCTCAGTAGTGAACCCATTCTTGGAGAATATCATATTTATAAGAGAGATATAGGTTTTGTATGTATGATCCTTTAGTTACTAGAGATGGATAATTTAAATTAACTTTACAACAGTGGGTTCCCTTTGTTTGTTGAAAATAACTATAATTGGTATAAGAACAAGAAACTAACATATATTCTATAACATGGCGTAAAGGTTGTTAATGCAGAAACAATGGGATTTACACCTATTAAAATATTTTCCCAAATTTCCTTAGTTGATAAGAAGAATTTATAAGTTTCTAGAAAATACAATAGTGCTATACTTATGCATTTATCAGAAAAATTATATACTGAGGTATGGGATTTTAGAAAACAAAGGAAATACGAGATATGATGGAAATTAGTTTAGAACAAAATGTTAAAGTTAAAGAATATTTATTTTAGATTTTGAGGAACCTATTTGAAGATATAAAATGTTCAAAGATGAAAAATTATAAGACTTCTGTACAAAATTTTCTTAAATTTTGAGAAATATTTTGAGGCTATAGTGCAAAATTTGAATATTCTTCAATTGTAAAGAACCATTGAGAAACTATCTTAATTGATTTGATCCTAAATTTTTAGAATTGGAATATATATATGATCTTACCCTTTTTAAATTTCAAAACATTCTCATTGAATATGAGATGATAAAGGATATTATATTAAAAAATAAAGTTAAAGAGGAAATGGAATTTGAATCTATGAGAAAAATTAAAGTAAAAGATGAATAACTTTATGATTCCAGTGAATCTTATGGTGAATAATACAATGATAGGTATTATTAGAGAATTTTTTCTATTATCCCAAAATACTACATAATAGTAAAGTAAAAGTATAAAGGAAAACTCCCACTAAATTGTTTCCAATGTGGTGGAATTAGAAGCTTTGATATAAAATGAACTTATAATGAGTAAGGTGTAAGGGGATGACTTATCTTCATGTATACAATCATATGAAGGATTTTTTTAAAAATTTACAAACTTCATGGGTCATGTGGATAAACATAGAGACTTCTCAAGTAGAGAAGAAAAATAATTCGAGGTAATAAATATGGAATACTTGCTAAAACTAGAACTTGATGTATTTATTAATAAAATACTATAATACATATGCAAATTATACTTTTTAAGAACGTATATGGAAAGAAGACTAAAAATAAAGAAGATAATGACAAGAAGGAAGTTGAGAATATTGTTGAAATCATTAAGATCAAGTTGGATGTCCTTGAGGAAGAAAGGATGCTGAAATATCTCAAAAAAGAAACTCATAATTAAATAATAAGAGTGAAGAAAGACATAATAAACAATTCTTAATGATAAAAAATCATTTAAGAATATAAGGGGTGGTGAAAATTAAGTATAAAAATACAAAGCTATGAAATCCCAAGAAACTGAGAAAATTAAATTAAAGGAATAATTTAAATCTTCATCTGTAAAGTCTCAAAGTAATTCTATTATGACAAATATTTTGAATTTAAACTCTAAATGTTGAAAAATTTATATTAACAAAAATATCATGAAACACACTTCCAAATCAATGAAAGGAGCATGGTAAGGTTAACATCATCTCTTAGACAAAATAAATCATAGTGTAATGCGGTCTAGGAGCAAAGCAATTCAAGATAATATTTTTTTTATCATTGAATAACATGATTCATTGGATATTTATTATGTTTTGTAATGCTTGTTTACAAATCCTTTTCATACTTATACAATATGTATCTATCAGGGAGAAGACAATAATCAGGTTGGAGTAGTTCTAGAAATAATAGAAAATATTCATAAAAGAAAACAAATGTGATCAATAAATATTCAAATCTACTCACACAAAATAGATTTTAGTCTTTGGAAAAAATATATGGAATATTTGAACAGAAGGGACATCATTCAAAAGAGTGTATGAACACTCTTCTTGGGAAGTATACATATACTAAAAAGGATAGAAAATTAAAAATTTAAAGAAGGAAGAAAAGTCACTTATTATTGAAATTTCTCTAAAAGCATGAAAGAAGGTAAACCATGGAATTTGGATTTTGTTTTTTGATCACATATAAAGAAAATTGAAAACCATGATGGTGGGGCAGTGACATTTGTAAAATATGGGTGGCTGGAAATAAAGGGAGTTAAAACTATTGACTTGGAAGCTCAAACACCAAAATGAGAAGATAAACTTTATGTTGATGGGATTGATCAAAATATTATAATTTTAACACTATTGTTTGATAATGGGAATAGGGTTTTATTCAACAAAAATTCATGCATCATCAAGAATAAACAATTTGTAATATTCATTTATAATGGATAAGGATCAAGTGGAAATATTTTAGAAATGGATGATCCAAATAATTATTGCTACTTGAGTTCCAAATATGAGAATAAAATATGAAAAATGAGAATTAGAGACTCTATAAAATGAAACTTGAGTAAAATCTCCAAGTATGATTTGGTGAGATAACTACCTTAACTTAAAACAGAACGAGATATTGTTTGCATACATTTTTGAAAAGGGAAAATGTTTTAAGAAATTCAAAAAAAATTAAAGATTCCAACCCCTGTGTCACATGAAATTAATCATTCAGATGTGTGTGGTATAATTAGACATTATTATACCAAATGTGGTTTTTTTCAATAATTCATTTATGATTTCACTCAAAGGATAAATTTCATGTTCTTGAAACATCATTCAAAGGTTGTTGAAATATTCAAAATCTTTATAAGACTTGTGGAGAAAGAGTTGGGAGTCTACATGAAAAAATCGAGATTAAATAATGGAAAAGTGTAAAAATGAAATTCTTTAGAAATATTCCTTTTAAAGCATATAATTAATCATTAAAATAGAATACCATATAGTCCCCACTACAATGGTGAAGTAGAAAAAGGTGAGAAGTAATACAGAGATAGGAAACACTATGCTAGACGAGCATAAAATTTAAAAATTATTCTAGTGAGACGTTTTTTATACTATTTTTCGTGCTAAAAATAGGTGGTTTTTGATATATGTGACACACATGAAACCTCCTAAAATATTGTATAATATAAATCCAATTGTGAAGCACTTTAATGTTTTTGTAATCCCTTTTTACATAAAGATAAAAAACACTAATCTGAGAAAGGCTAAAGAAAAAGAAGAAGAATGAATCATCACAAACTAATAATACACATGAAGTATCCATAAATAATATAATAATTTCATAAAAAACTTGAGTATTGATTTTATGTAAAAATTATTGAAAATAATTGCAAGAAATACATGACTATTGAACTAAGTGATGAGAATATTGAAGATGGAAGCCGGTTGTTTTAAAAAAAATAGATTAAAGAAGAATTTAAAATTGTGTATAATTATATTGGACTAGATTATGACTAAATTAGTGATAAATATGATAATATTTAAAATCATATTATGAGGAATAAAATAATTAAATATCACGTTGATTGAGAAAATATCATAAGAAATCAAGAGGTACCAATTCAAACAAGAAGAATATTGAAGCATGAAAATCATATTACTCTTATTTCTCAAGTTGATCCTAAAAATATTTTAGATCTAATTAAGTATTTTATGAATGAATAACATTATAAAATAGAGAATAACTACATATGGGATATTTTTTTTAAGATCAATAAATAAAAATGTGATCATCATAAAATGGGTTTTCAAAAACCAATTGAATGGGAAGTGTAACGCCCCGACCCCAGTTACCCAGAGTCGGTGCATTATTATGTATCATTGGCATGATCACAAAAGATCAAGTCTCAAGAGACCAATTATTTTAGTAGCCTTGGAAGTACTAGATACATTAATAAGGTTTACATTACATCATAAAATGGAAAAATACAACAACATTACTTCCCTAGAAAACCCTAAGATCCCATAGACTATCCCAACAGGTCAGTCATAATATACTTCTTTGCATCCTGGGAAAAATAAAACATAGAAAGGGGTGAACTCAGATGCTCAGTGAGGATAAAAATAGCAGAAACTTTCATAAATAAGCATAAACATTTAAGGCAATGTATAAAACTAAAACAAAATCCTTTTAAACTTGAACTTCATCATAATATTTCAAAGATAAAATCAAAATAATTCCATTTACTTACTCACATGGATATTCTACTAGTCTAATAATCACATGAAATATCTATAGCCACTTTAATAATGATGGAATTCATAATGCCAGAATTTTATAACCACATAGTAAAGGCCTTGTGCCAAGACTACAAATAAGATTTTGTCAAGGCCTTATGCCAAGAAACTAGTTTGCATCACGAGACCTTCCGATGCATCAAGGAGCTATGGAGGGCTCCACTCTTCACATATTAGGTCCAATGCATTCCTCATATGAAAAGGTTTAAACATAACAAAAAAATTAGTGTTAAAACTAGCATACGAAATGTCAATACTTTATCCATAAACCATAAATGGTATAAAAATAACACATACATAGTCAAACATATCACAAAACCTTCAATAAAACATGGAAGTTTTGTATCATAATAAATCAACTTCAAATAAACCTAAAATACATCAGAGGATTTTGACATAGATGAAATCAAAACCTTTTCTTTAGAGAAATATGTCTTTCTATTTTGAAATCATTTAAAATTCATATAATTATTATAGAAAAAATTTATTTTGGAAATATTCTTATATTCTTGTAAGGGAAGCTTTGATGATGTTATAAGGGTGGAAAATAGCCGCACCCTCCATATAAGTTAAAAAAAGACATTCTTAACTTAATTTTGTCGAAAAGGTTATAAACGAACTTGTTTGGAAAATGACGAAAAGATTCATTTATAAACATCTTATAAAAAGTCAAATAAGGGTATAAATAACTTTAACCCATAGTCTATAGAATAGTAAGAATGTTTTGAAATAAATATTAAGAAACATGGATGTGGATGATAAAGAGGTCCCATTAGATACTTACACAAAAATAACCTCAGATAATAAAGAGATTGTAAAATTAACCCTTACCTTTTACTTTTCCATGGTCGATGCTAGGTTAACATCCTGTATAATGGTGAAATAATTGCTATTAAATTATAAAAGAATCATATACATTAATATGATATCATATATGATCTTTTAATATTGATTTGTTAATAATATCTTAGTATTATCGTCATTTCCGGTGTTAATTGATTCGTTTTCCTTTATATGATTTGTTAAGTAAGTAATGTTTGTTATGGATAGGATATATCTTATTCATATTCGGAATTATATTAAGTCTTTAAACATTATTTTTAATCATCTAATAAAAATTAGTCTTGAATGGATATGATGGGGAACAAATCTCATCACGTTTGTGGAGACAATAATCCGTACGTACGCACGAGCGACAATATCATTCTTTTGATATTAAAATAATATATAATTTGATGGTATATCATAAATACAGAACAATTATCATTTTATTTTTATTATTTACATAAATTAAAAATCATTATTATACCCATCCAAATAATAATGTATTGAATAACAATTACACCACGACGTGGAGACGGTAAGCCGTACGTACCCACGTATGGTGACATGTCATTCAAAGGATGGATAGAATAATGAAGTTGGTTGTACCATATTTATAATAACATCAAATTATATAGAAGATACTGGATTTATTATTTTATAATCGAAAAAACAAAGAAAAAGAAAGTGGAAGAAGAAAGGAACTTGAAAGAGGTGGTGAGATATTTACCTCTTCTTTGGGTTCTTCCTTTTGATTTGATCAAAAGGGATCCATAGGTTGGGTTTCTAACTAAAAAAAGGACTCCAGGATTAAGGGATGAAATTTTAGAGGGTATTTTGGTAGATTTTGGTCGAGAAAAATGGCTTTGAAGGTGTGAATTAGAGAGAAGGGTGAGTGCCCTTTTTTAACTGGGGTGAGGGGAACCTTAGAAAATGCTAGAAATATTATTTTATAATAAAATAATTTTCGGTTTCTAATGGCACAAAAATGGATTATTTAACGGAAAAGGTGGGGATGGGTCAAAAAACACTCAACCAATTGGTTTTAGAGAGGTTTGGGTCACTATATTAACTTTATCTTTTAGATTTAACTCTTAGTTAAATAGTTTGACATTTACCATGTCTCTTTGTATTTTTGTATTATATTGTTAATAAACTTACTATATAATTCCAAAATAACCCCAAGTGGTTAATTAGTGATAAAGATATCATTGTATAAGTCTTTTGGCCGAACCATATATTTTTAGGAATAAAATATCAATTAATAATATAATATTTGTTTTAAAAACTCTTTAATGTCAATTTTGACACTATTTGGTTTTTTGTTTTTACTAAATTCATAACAACATTATTACTTCGAATAAACTTTATTTAACCAACCCTAATATGTCATATTAACTTATAAAATTAGTGGATTTCATAAAAAGTCTCCAATTACATTTATTTTGATATTTATAATATCAATTATTTTAATATTTCATTAATTAGGTAATTACTGCATCATCATTGTGTCATAAATAAATTAAATTATTTAATGTCTAAAAAATATAAATAAAATACCAATATGTATTAAATATTTTTATCTTTATAATTAATATTTATAGTCGAATTCATATTATGTGTAACCTAATATTAAAAATGTTTTAGTTATTAAAATTTGATTTTAACTCTTTTAACTCTTCTTTGAATTAAATAATAATAAATGTCATAATATAATCCATGTGGACCAAAGAGGTTCATATTTTATTTTTAAGGTTGTTTTTGGTAGAATTACACTTATCCCATAGAATTGCGAGATGTGTTAGGGTAATAATAGTATCATTTTTACCCTTAAATACCCTATTTACTTTTAACCGTGGTAAATAAAAGTAAAACGTTACTTTTCACCAAAAATTATTTTCATCTTATTGAACCACATTTTTATTACTAATATCAACCATGCCTCTCGAATGTTTTAAATTCCACTCACAGAAGTGGTAAAATTATGTTTTATGTGAATTTTCAAATTCTCCTAGGAGGTGGGTAAAAGACGGTGAAAAGTTCAATAAAATTTTTATATATCTAAAATTATTATAAACCGACTCTAATGAATTACATTGAACTTATATATGTATTATGTATATATTTTGACCTAAAATAAATTTAAATAAAATAAATAATTATTTAAATAAAAATTCGGTTTTAAACTATAACTCAATGTTTTTCACTATTCATCAAAAATTTAATGTTTTCAGAAAAATACCAAGAATTGACCCTAAGCTAATTTCGATATTACGTATCGAAAAATGAAGTCCATTTTGAAAGTTAAAATTTATAAAATTTCAAAAATTGGGTATTACTATTCATAACGGCTAGTTTGATTGGTTGTGGTGTGTTTGAACTCGAAGTTGCGCACAACACACGCTATTGTATTATTCAAAGAGAAGCATACCGTGGATGCTTTGGGTGTTACATTCTCCCAACTTCAAATAATTTCATCCTTGAAATTTCTAGAATATTACTGCATAAAAAGACTTAGGTGGTTCTTCACTATAAGTTCCTCGGGTTCCCACATTGCCTCTTCCATCTTATGGTTTCTCCATAGAACTTTTAGCAGACGAGTCATCCGGTTTCTCAGCACTTTTCTCTTGTATCAAGAACCTTGACAGGCTCTTCGCAATAAGATAGATTGAGTTCCAGTTCTAATTCATCATAGGTGAGTACATGCATTGGGTCAGGCATGTATTTTCTCAACAGTGATATGTGGAATACATCGTGGACTTTGGAGAGACTTGGTGGCATTTCTAAACGGTAAGCTACAACCCCAATTCATTCTAGAATTTCGAAAGGTCCAATGTACCTGGGACTCAATTTTCCCTTATTACCGAAACTTATAACACCCTTCCATGGATATAACTTCAAGAAAACATGATATCCTACCTGAAATCCCAATTTCTTCCTTCGGTTAGCGGCATAGCTCTTTTGCCTACTTTGAGATGCTTTGATGTGTGTTTGTATTACCTTCAACTTTTCCATAGTTTCCTCCAAAAGTTTTGGGCCTACGAATTTTATTTCACCAACATCATCCCAACAGGTTGGTGTGCGACATCTCTTTCCGTATAACGCTTCATATGGTTCCATCTGAATACTTGAATGGAAGCTATTGTTATAGAAAAATTCTACTAGAGGTAAATATTGATCCGACATACCTTGAAAATAAAGTGAGCATGATCTCAACACGTCTTCTATGGTTTGAATATTCCATTCTGATTGTCCATCAGTTTGGGGGTCGTAGGCAGTGCTCAAACGAAGTTTAGTATCCAGGGCTTTCTGAAGACTTCTCCAGAATCTTGATGTAAAATGGGTATCATGATCAGAAAAAATCGATAGTGGTACTCCATGAAGTCTTAAAACTTTATTAAAATATAATCTTGCTAAACGTTCAAGTGGTAAATCTTTTCTTATAGAAAGAAAATGAGCTGAATTGGTAAGACAATCAACAATGAACTATATTGCATCGTTCCTTCTAGGAGTCTTTGGTAGTCCCATGACAAAGTCCATCGTGATGTCATCCCATTTCCACTCAGGTATGAGATGAGGTTGCATGACTCTTCCAGGCTGTTGCCTTCTAGCTTTCATTTTTTGACAAACCATACATCTTGACACAAAATCATTAATCTCCCTCTTCATGTTTCCCCACCAAAAATTTCCCTTCAAATATCTATACATTTTGGTTCTCCCAGGGTGTATAGAGAAATTGGAGCTATGACCATCATCCAACAATTCTCTTTTTAGATTAGATATATCGGGAACACAAAGTCTCTTCCCAAATTTTAAAATTCCATCTTCATACACAAAGTCACTCAATCTCCCTTCATTCACAGCTTTAATCTTCTTCTGAAACTCTTCATCATCGGTCTGAGAACTCTTTATCATTTCTAGTAAAGATGGTTCGGAAACCATTTGAAAAATTATTGATGTTTCACCTTCTATGGTGATTCCCATATCCTTCTTTACTAGATTCATATATATAGGATCCTTTTCAACTCTCATCTTGTTCAAAACTCCATGATCCTTTCTACTCAAAGAATCTGCCACCTTATTTGCCTTTCCCGAGTGGTATTCTATAGTGAAATCATAATATTTGAGAAGTTGAAGCCATCGTCTTTGCCTCATATTGGGTTATTTCTGTGAGAAAATATACTTCAAACTCTTGTGATCAGTATATATCTCACATTTTTCACCATAGAGATAGTGTCTCCAAATATTCAAAGCAAATATTAAAGTTGCTAACTCAAGATCATGAGTAAGATAGTTTTGCTCATGAATTTTTCGCTGTCGTGATGCATAGGAAATAACCCTATCATTCTGCATATGGACACAACCAAGTCCTTTCTTTGAAGCATCACTATAAATAAAGAACCCATCATTCTCCGATGGTAGAGTCAATATAAGGTAATTGACTAATCTTCTCTTCAGTTCTTAAAAATATTCTTCAAACTCTTTTTTCCAAACAAATTTAACCCCTTTTCATGTGAGGTTTGTTAATGGGTTAGCCAATCGGGCAAAACTATGGACGAAACATTGATAATAACCTACTAAAACAATAAAACTGCATACCTCGGTTATACTCATTGGTGCTAACAATTATTGGATTGCCTTGGCCTTAGAAGGATCAACAGAGATTCTATCCTTAGAGACAATATGGCCAAGAAAATAAATCTCCTGAAGCCAGAATTCACACCTGCTAAACTTCGCATATAATTCATGTCTTCTAAGAGTCTTCAGGATAATGCGCAAGTGATTTTCATGATCTTAATATATTTTGGAGTATACCAAGATATAATAAATAAATACCACTACAAAGTCATCAAGATATTCTTTAAAAACACTATTCATTAGATCCCTGAAGACAGAGGGTGCATTAGTCAATCCAAAAGGCATTACGGTAAACTCATAATGCCCGTACCTAGTTTGAAATGTTATCTTCTTAATTTATTCGTTCTTCATGCACAACTAATGGTATCTAGATCAAAGGTTAATCTTTGAAAATTATTGAGATCCATGCATTTGGTCAAATAAATCATCAATGCGAGGTAGGGGATACTTGTTCTTCACTGTTATAGCATTGATCTCCCTGTCGTCAATGCACAACCTCATAGATCCATCTTTCTTCTTAACAAAAAGGACAGGGGCTCCCCATGGAGAAACACTAGGGAGAATAAATCCCTTATTACTCAATTCCTCTAGTTGTTTATTTAGTTCCACTAATTCCACAGTGTCCATTCTATAAGGGGTCTTCGATATGGGCCTTGAACCAGGAATTAAATCAATGGAAATCTCAATTTATCGTTCTGGAGGATGTCTAGGTAAATCCTCTAGAAATACATCAACATTCTCTTTCACAAAAGGTACATCTTCTATTTGAACATTCTTTTCCTTACCCACATTTGTTTCATTATCTTCCTCCCCAATTATTGATTTTAGTTGATCTACTGGGGTGGATCTAGATAATAATTAGGTGGTGACGATTCTTCTCTAAAGATAAGGTGTTCTTTATCATCATCATAAAAAATTGTAACCTACTTATTCTTATAATAAATCTTCACATCATGGTCCAAAAGCCAATCTATACCAAGGATTATATCAAATTCAATCATGGGTATGACGATGTGATCAGTAGATAAAGAACATTTATATGCTCTGATGGGAACTGATTCACAAAACTTTGTTGCGATGATACTTCCCTTAGGAGTTTTGACTGATGACTCCCTTTTTAAATCAAATTGGAAATATATAATTTTCTTAGAAAACTGGGAAGATATGAAACATTACGATGATCCAGAATTAAATAAATCATTTTCTAAACTTGAGGAAACCATTAGGTTACCTTCCACCATATCTTTCGGAGCTTCAACCTCAGCAGTAGTGATATCATAAGCTTGGCATTGATACCTTGGCCTTTTCTGAGGTAAGTTACACTGACGCCTTGTACATTCATTTTCATAATTTCCCCTTTCTCTAAAATTGTAGCATTCAACATCGACGACCTCTTTCTTCCCATTGTAATCATGAGTTTGGTGGTCTTTTTCACCACACTTGTAACAGAATCACATTCCCTTCAGGAAAGTACCAAGGTGTTTCTTACCATAGTTATTGCAAGATGGATATTCAACTTTTCAATTATTCCCCTGATTTCCATTTCTAGAGTGTTAAACAGATCTCTTATTCTCTTACTTTTCTTTAAAGTCATAAGACTTAGAGAATTATTTTTCTCTCTTGATAGCACATGAGACAATATCTTCGTACGAAGAGATGGATTGTGAGACTAATGCTCGATAGAGAAATGGTTTTAATACATAAAAGAAATGATCAACCTTACTTCTTGGGTTACGTATATAATTTGCAGCATGCCTCTCTAACCTTGTAAAGTTAGCTTCATACTTTGCGACATTCTCATTCTCCTTTTGCCTCAGACTCAGAATTTTCCTTTCCATATCACCTCTATGGTCATGAGGAAAGTATGTTTCTATGAAAATTTCTTTAAACTCCCTCTATTCCATATTTGATACTTCATTATCTTCCTTTGTGTTTTGAATCAATGACCACCATTGATTAGCATCTCCAGTGTGGCGGTAAACTGCCATGACAACTTTTTTCCCTTTCGTTACTCCCCAAGTTGTGGAATATTTTCTCTAAGAAATTTATCCATTTCTCAAATACTAGTGGATTTGTACCCCCATTTAATATTGGTGGTTGTTTCCCCATGAAGCGATATAACATTGATCCTCCATGCTGCGGATCAGTGTGCTCCATACGGGTAAGGTTATTATTCATAACTTGAGTGAGTTTTCCCAGTATGGTGATTAGTTGATCAGCACCAGTTGCATCACCAGCTCCACTATAATTATCTTAAGTAGGAGGGAAATCCCTACATGGAGTGCGCTTATTGATACAGTTTCCATTCCTTCCACTAGGCGCCATTTCTAAAATAATGGCATAAACTAGATTAGTTTATGAATCGCAATACATAAATCCAAACTTGTAAAACACCTAACATAAATTGAACAGTTTGTGGATATAATCAATAATCATAAAAATGTTTTATTTGAAGAAGTAAATACTCATAAACCCTTCATAATGGTTTGTAAAGTAAATAAGAATTATCTTAAGCATATCCCCCGGGAGTGTCGTAACCAAGAGTGCAACAAGGCCCATTATCATGCACTAGTTCCCGTTTGAGTCTAGCTCAAAGCGGTGTTTTCGGGTTTTAGCCCTAGGTACATCTGTGCCAGAGCCGCCTCTACCTACTCGTATCCATAAAAGTATGTATTTCTTAGAAAACTCACAAAATCTCTACAATACCAAAATTCTAGGAAGTTCTTCTATACTAATCCTCAAAGTCTATCTTAGGGCTATGTGATGTAATCATAGTTTATATAAATATAGATTCCAAGGTTTGTACTAAACTTCCTCTGATACCAACTGTAACACCCCAACCCTAGTTAACCAGAATCGGCACATTATTATGTATCATTCGCATGATCACAAAATATCAAGTCTCGAAAGTCTGATTATTTTAGTAGCCTTGGAAGTACTAGATATATTCATAAGGTTTACATTACATCATAAAATAGAAAACTATAACAACATTGTTTCCATAGACAACACTGAGATCCCATAGACTATCCATGCAGGTCATTCATAATATACTTCTTCACATCTTGGAAAAAATAAAACATATAAAGGGGTTAGCTTAGATGCTCAGTAAGGATAACAATAGCAGAAACTTTCATAAATAAGAATAAAAATTTAAGGCAATGTATAAAACTAAAACAAAATCCTTTTAAACTTGAACTTCAGAATAATATGGAAAAGATAAAATCAAAATAACTCCATTTACTTACTCACATGGATATTATACTAGTCAAATAATCACATGTAATATCAATATCCACTTTCATAATGATGGAATGCATAATTTCATACATTCATAACCCCATAGTCAGGGCCTTGTGCCAAGACTACAAATAAGATTTTGTCAAGGCCTCATGCCAAGACACTAGTTTGTCTCATGAGACCTACCAATGCATTGAGGAGCTATAACAGGCTCCACCTGTCACATACTAAGTCTAATGCATTCCTCATATGAAAAGGTTTGAACATAACATAAACATTCATATTTAAACTAGCATACAAAATGTCAATACTTTATCCATAAACCATGAATGGTATAAAAATAACACATCCATAGTCAAACATATCACAAAACCTTCAATACAATATAAAAGTTTTGTATTATAATAAATCAACTTCAAATAAACCTAATGTCCCTCAAAGGATATTGACATTGATGAAATCAAAACCTTTTCTTTAGAGAAATATCTATTTCTATTTTGAAATCATTTAAAATTCATATAATTATAAAAGAAAACATTTATTTTGTAAATATTCTTATAACCTTGTAAGTGAATCTTTTATGATGTTATATTGGTGGAAAATATCCTCACCCACCGTATAAGTTAAAAAAAAGACATTCTTACCTTAATTTTTTCGAAAAGCTTATAGAGGACCATGTTTGGAAAACAACGAAAATATTTCTTTTAAACATCTTATAAAAAGTCAAAAAATGGTATAAATTAATTTAACCAATAGTCTATATAATAGTAAGAATGTTTTTAAATACATTTTAAGAAACATGGATGTGGGTGATAAATAGATCCCTATAGACACATACATAAAAACAACCTCGAATAATAAAGAGATTGTGTAATTAACCCTTACCTTGTATTTTTACTTGGTTGAGGGTAGGTTAACATCCTATATAATGGTGAAATAATTGTTATTAAATTATAAAATAATCATATACAATAATATGATATCATATATGATCTTTTAATATTGCTTTGTTAATAATATCTTAGTATTATCGTCATTTCGGGTGTTAACTGATTCATTTTCCTTTATATGATTTGTTAAGTATGTAATGTTTGTTATGGATAGGATGTATCTTATTCACATTCATAATGATATTAATTCTGTAAACATTATTTTTAATCATATAATAAATTTTTTCTTGAATGGATATGATGGGTAACGAATCTGATCACGTTCGTGGAGACGGTAATCCGTACGTACGCATGAGAGACAATATCATTCTTTTGATATTAAAATAATATATAATTGGATGTTATATCATATATAAAGAATCATTATCATGTTTTATTTATTATTTACATTAATTACACATCATTATTATACCCATCCAAATAATAATGTATTGAATAACAATTAGACCACGACATGGAGACGGTAAGCCGTACGTACGCATGTATGGTGACATGTCAATAAAATGATGGATATAATAATGAATTTGGTTGTACCATATTTATAATAACATCAAAATATATATAATATACTGGATTTATTATTTTATATTGGAAACAACAAATAAAAATGAAGTGGAAGAACAAAGGAACTTGAAAGAGGGGGTGAGATATTTACCTCTTCTTCAGGTTCTTTTTTTTTGATTCGATCAAAAGGACTTCTTTAAGATGGCTTTCTAACTAAAGGAAGGCCTCTAGGATTAAGGGAGGACAATTGAGAGGGTATTTGGGTAGAGTTTGGCAAACCCAAATGGATTTTAAGGTGTGAATTAGAGAAAAGGGGGAGTGCCCTTTTATAAGAGGGGTGAGGGGCACCTTAGGAAAAGCTAGAAATATTTTTTTATAATATAATCATTTTCAGTTTCTAATGGATCTGAAATAGATTATTTATAGGGTAATTTCAGGATGGGTCTAAAACCAGTCAACCAATAGTTTTTAGACAGGTTTGTGTCACTATATTAACTTTATCTTTTATATTTAACTCTTAGTTAAATAGATTGACATTTACCATGTCTCTTTGTATTTTTATATTATATAGATAATAAACTTACTATATACTTCCACAAAAATCACAATTGGTTCATTAATGATACAAATATCATTATATAAGTCTTTTTTACAAACCTTATATTTTTATGAATAGAATATCAATTAATAATATAATATTTGTTTTAAAAACTCTTTTATGTCAATTTTGACACTATTTGGTATTTTGTTTTTTCTAAATTCATAACATCATTATTACTTAAACTAAAATTCATCTAACCAACCCTAATATGTCATATTAACCAATAAAATTATTTTAATTCATAAAAAGTCTCAAATTACATTTATTTGGATATTTATAATATCAATTATTTTAATATTTCATTAATTAGGTAATTAATGTATCATCATTGTGTCATAAATAAATTAAATTATTTAATGTCTAAAAAATATAAATAAAATACTATTATGTATGAAATACTTTTATATTTCTAATGAATATTTATAGTTTAATTTATCTTATGTTTAAACCAATATTAAAAATGTTTTAGTTATTAAACTTTGATTTTAACTCTTTTAACTCTTCTTGGATTTAAATAATAATAAATGTCCTAATCTAATCCAAGTGGACCAAAAAGGTTCATATTTTATTCCTAAGGTTGTTTTTGGTCGAATTAAACTTATCCAATAGAATTAATACATGTTCTAGGGTAATAATAATATCATTTTTACCCTTAAATACCCTATTTACCTTTAACTGTGGTAAATAAAATAAAAAAGTTACTATTCACCAAAAATTATTTTCTTCTTATTGAACCACATTTTTCTTACTAATATCAACCGTGCCTCTCGGATTTTCTAAATTCCACTCACAGAAGGGGTAAAATTAAGTTTTATGTGAATTTGCAAATTTTCCAAGGTGGTGGGTAAAAGACGGTGAAATGTTCAATAAAATTTTTATATATCTAAAATTATTATAAACTGAATCCAATGAATTACATTGAACTTATATATGTATTATGTATATATTTTTACCTAAAATAAATTTAAATAAAATAAATATTTATTTAAATAAAAATTCAGTTTTAAACTATAACTTAGTGTTTTTCACTATTCATCAAAAATTGAAAGTTTTCAAAAAAATACTAAAAATTCACCCTAAGCTAATTTAGATATTCCAAATCCAAAAATAAAGTCAATTTTGAAAGATAAAATTTATAAAATTTCAAAAAAATGGGTATTACTATTGATAACGGCTAGTTTGATTGGTTGTGGTGTGTTAGATGTCGATGTTGCGTACAACACACTCTATTATATTATTCAAAGAGAAGCATACCGTGGAATATTGAGGTGTTAAAAGAAGGGTGAGGTGTCAAGAATTATGGATAAATTTGTATACAAGGGTTGTTCAAAATTTTAAGGAATATATATTGAAGATAATTCTTCACCAGTGGTATGTATGGAAGCTATCAAAATGTCTCTTTTAGTGGAAACACTCATTCACTATAAGGTATTCTACATGGATATGAATTTTAACTTCATAAATGGGGACCTAAAAGAAGATTTTTTCATTGTGAAACCTGAAGGGTTCATTTTGGATAAGTAAGAAAACATGGTTTGTACATTATAGAAAAATTTTTGTGGATCAAAATAGGCCTCTAGATCCTGGTATTTTATGTTAGATAGTTACGTTATAAAAATTCATTTTACTAAAGGGTAAGTTGACAAAACATGTATTTTTACAAAGCTATCCACATGTACTAAAATTTTCATAGTTTATGTTGAATTTATAATATTTAATAGTGATAAATAGACTTCCTATAGAGAGTTTTTGAAGTAGACGAAGTTATATTTTGATATGTCCATGATTTGTGAAATGATTTATTTTCTAAAATTATAGATTTCAAAAAAACATAATTGCATCATTTTATCCCTAGAGAAAAATTTCAGATAATTTTCAAAAAATTTTGGATTGGAGGATTTTAAGTAAATTTTAACACCTATAATAGTTGGAGAAAATATAATTATAGATGAAGTCGAAACCTATCTAAATCAAAAATACTTTAGGAGAATTATTGGAGATCCTATTTATCTAGCAACATCATGCCCATACATAGTGTATGTAATGAATATTTATGTAAGATATCAATGTGATCCTAAGGAGTCTTGCATTCTACTAGCTATAAGAGTTCACAGATATTTATATGGTACACTAGGTTATGGAATGATGTAAAAATATAGTACATAATTGAATCTTTTAGGATTCACAGATGTAGAATATGCTATTGATTGCACTTTTTAGATGCCTGCTTCTGTTGGAACTTTTTTTTGTATAATGTTGTGTGAGTTATAATTACAAGAATAAAAGTCTATTTTATTAATAAAAACTAATGTAAAATATAACAAAATGAGTCATAATTGTACAAATATTATGTGGATGAGAGTTCAACTAGATGATATGAAATTAAAAATTGAGAATATATTGAGGATTTCCTATGACAACCATAGTACTATTGTGTCATGACCTAACCCATCGAGGCCTACCTGGCCAGCGGTAAGCTAAGTGTAACCGCCCCAAGTCTGTGTACAATAAGACAGGGGTATAAGAATATCATAGAGTAGAAATATAACACATATGAGATGCATTTACCTAAGTACTGCTATGCACACACACACACACACATCTACAAGACCATACAGTGTTTAAACACAGAACAAAACAACTGATACCAATTCATGCAAAGATCTAAATCACACATTTAGAGTGCCATATAATTTAGAAAGAAGAAAGGCTAAATATAATCCCACTAATAACTAAAAAAGAGTCAAACCTTCTTATGAGGGTAATGTTTTCAAATGCAACGCTGGTATAAACCTAATCATTTTTGGTCCAATCTATTCTTCACCTGATCTTAGGCCTCCTTGGGATCCATCAAAAGTCCTATAATATTTACAAGACATTCCTTGTGTAGAAAAATCCCATGAAGTTAGGATTATAAAAATACTTAGTAGGACACCCCATACTCACTAAACACAAATCACTCATTATAGTCAACTTATCAATACATTGGTATTTTAATCAAGATATGAAACTTAAAAATAATAAAAAACCCGAATATACTAAAATAATAACATGTATTAAGAGGTATCAACAATGCTTCCATCCATATGATTAATCTTAATAATTTTTGGTTTCACTTGTTTGGTAGAATCCCCTTTATGATTCATGCAGTCACTGATAGAATTATTCTGATTGGACATGCTCATTAGGTCTCACTAGGTAAGTACTCACAAGATCTCCAATGATCACGTTTCTTAGTTAGTGGATCCCAACCAAGACCCTTAGGGGACACCACCAACCGTACTGGATCATACTTCTAGATATGTTATCAATTCCCTTTACATGGTGTTCATTTCTATACTATGAACCCCACCTTGGAAAGATATAATAGATGACCCCACCCTAAGATTCATAAAGGGATACTCGAGACTCTATCTAAAATGGAACCAGTAGAGGGGATCTCAAGTCTATGATAAGGACATAATATCACACCTTACCCAAATATGGATGATCCAAGGGATATCAATCAACATAACCTGGTCTATACTGAATAGATAACATGCCTCACATTTCCCTCGAAAAAGCACACAACATGTACCAGGGGCACACAGTGTGTCTCATCTACCTCAGAGTTTTCCTGCGTCTCTTCTTCTCAAACAACATATCAAAATTCATATACATGGATTTTACTTTTGTGTTACATGATGTGTGGATATCGAAATGGATATTGTAATTCTACTTATATATTCTAGTGAACATCTGGTCATGCTCGTGTACATCTAGCTATACCCATGTACTCTGGTTGTGTCTAAGAACTGAGCTATGGTAGTGTACTCTAATTGTTCCCATATTTCTATCCATATCCATGACTATATACCATACTGGGTACTTTCCATGCCACCATAATTGTTTCACATAGTGTGTTCTAGGAACCACCCGACATGTGTTTTTTTCTCTGCATGTAAACCCTAGAATTGTTGAAGAAAGACTGCACAACATGTGTGCTTTAGACTACACCCTGTGTCGTCATGAATTTCTCAGAAATTATAGGTTTTTCTCTGTGTATTCACATGGTCTTAAAAACCTTTATATAGCCATTATTCATGCTGAAAATCATGGATCTTGGGTGGATTGACTCTCATCATTGTTGATTTCCATAATCTGGCCTTTGACCTACTCGAAAACTATCTTCCGCCACATTGTTTTGTTATCGCACACCGAACCAGGAATCAAAAAAACCCAATCTGATACTGATCCATTTTCATCACCGCACTTCTCTCAATAACTCCCTTTTTAAGATCCATACCCACAGTATTGATTCACTGCACAAAATAATGGCCATTTTATGATCGAATACCCGGTATTGATCGAACTGTAAGCAAAAGAAATTACCAGAAATGAACATGTGATGAAATAAGGAATAAATTTTCAATTCACAAAATGATGAATGAACCTAAAATATGTTTTAAATTGATTATGATTTTTTATATTGAAAGAATAAACAAAGAGAAACAATGTAGAAAAATAACTATTTCCCAAATCCCAGGAAAATAAACACGCACCCATAACAAGATCGACCCAGAAATCAATATGTTGGTTGTCTGGTTTGATTTTTTAATGGGATAATAAAAAAATAATAATAAAACATAGAAAAAAATCTCTAACTTGGGTTAGGATCAATCAATAATTATTAATTGTCCTACATCTTCATTGTTGATGAAACCCACATGCTCTGATCGGTACAGTGATCACCAATCCTTGATCCACATTTATTTGTCTGAGAATCCCCAAAGAACATTCAACTAATGGATCCTATCAAATATCTAGGGTTATGAATATAACGCTGATATTTTACCATAATTGGGTTTTTATAAGTAGAGTTCTAGGTCATGGAAATTAACAAAGAAATTAATTTAATTTATTTTAATTATTTTTTAATCCACCATTGAAATAGTGAACCTAAGTGTTCAACATTCTCTAACTTTATGTTGTTACTAGGGTAAAACCACATTACGGATTCAAAGAGGATAAAATATTTTTGATCTAATAACCTTTTAATGATTTATAATACTATTTAAGTAAAACATTGTATGTTTGGTAATAATATTTATCATATTTATATAATATAAATACTGAGCCTCTCCAGGCTTCTGAATCTCACACCATTTCAGTACTTAGTTCCAAAAATATTATTAGATATATTCTAAATATTTACATGAAAAGACATAGATTTCACATATTTTATATATCAAATAACTAATCACAACACTTAAGAATAATTCAATTTGATATAATATTTCATTTCATTAATTAGAAGGAGGAAAATAGTGATTGGAAGCTAGAATATTTGTCCACCAAAGATTAGATTGCTGATGTGTTTTAAAAAATAAATGAAAAGAGATAGATTTTAAGAAATAAGACTGAAACTACATGTTCAACCTTTCATTCTCCCTTTTAGATGTGTGGGTAGAAATTCATACCCCCCACAAGTCTTTGGATTATGTTCTCTAGGGGGGGAGTGCACTATCTTCTTTGTCAAATAATGGGATCTATAAATATTTTATTTAACTTTGTTAATATAAAGCTATGATTAATATAAATAAGGGAGAGATAATGTGAATGAAAATAAGGATTGAGAGGTAGAACATATAAGTCACTCTGCCAAAAATTTCATGACACTGAGATATGGAATTCTCTACAAAGAACTGTCATAGCTAGTAGTGTGGATTCAAGACACTTCTCATTTTAAAAAGGTTGTGATTTGATGATCCTAGTATGAATTGTTAAATACTTAATAAAGGATTAAACAAAAATTTATAGGAGAGATAAAAATGTTTAATGGATTTTATAATTCAAAGGGAGATTTAAGAGCCTAATGGGGTTTTAAAGTATCATCTTTGTTTTCATCCTTCATAGAGAATCGTTGAAATCCTTTAAGATTGGTATTAAAGTGATACATATTTTTTTGAGTTGATTTGAATATTTGTGTGGTGTATTAAAGTAGTTCTAGAGTAAATTGATGTTATTTTGTAATTAGGTTTTTGAGTATGAAAATAAAAATGGTACGACTTTGTAAGAATAATTTTATACATCAAAAGGATCATCTACAATTGTAAGGATCAACTTAGACTTCATAAATATCATCTAAAATTTCATTAGGATCGTGAAATGCTTCATAATGATGATTTTTGAGTTTGAAAGGATGATTTACATATTTTTAAGGACCATATCTAACTTCATAAGTATTATCTCAGACATTTTATGGATCATCTCAAACATTTAAGGGATAATTTTTGACTTCATAAGGGTCATTTATCCTTATAAATAATCCATTGGTGTATAAAAATTTGAAAAAGGTATGAAATATATCTGAAAATAATAAGGACAACTTGTATACTTCCTAATAATCATTTAGAAACCAAAATTTAGAAATATTTTAGATTTTTTGAAATTGAAAACTGATATTTCTATAATAAAATATTCTTATGAAAATTAAATGTGATGATGTCCTAGATGATCTTCAGTGGATTAAGCATCACAAAAAATATTATGATTCAATCTAGTTTTTTTAAATGATGATAAATACTAAAATGGATTAACATTTTTGAATGCATGAATATGAAAAATTTCTATATTGAATGAATTTATTAATATTAAATGGGTTTATATTGTGTAGATCTTAGATTCAAAAATTATATTTAAATAATTGTGTTGTAATTGAAGCTAAGTATTTAAATGTGCTTGATAGTGAAAAGATGTGTCACACCATAAATAAAAACTATGGAACATGTCAATATAATTTTATTCAATGAATTTAAATGTGGATATCATTATTCTAACATTCTATAATTCTCAAATGATTTGTTTTTAATTTTCTTAGATAGTGATCGTTGCTGTTGAAATACCTCAGTATTTTATTTATCTGCTAAAATGAGAATAAGGGTATAACTAGAAAATCACTATATACAATTATTAAATGAGAAATAAATATTCAATGATTGTGGGAATGTGACAACAAGGGATTACAATTTATAAAATATGTGGAATATCTCATGGTATAATTTAGTTGTGAAAATTATTTTTAAGTTGAGATGGAAATTGATATCTAGATTTTTTTAATTTTGGAATATTGAAACATGCTCAGTTAAGGGGAGAGGGTTTGGGAGAGAATATATATAAGGAAAATAAATAAAAACCCTTGATATTTAGAAGATATTAAAATATATTGACTAAATAAGGGAAACTAGAACTGTGAAAGAAAATCATCAGAGTCTGGGTATTCAGTGATTTTAGATTGGGAATCAGATAATTAACTGATTTTTCGTGGACTAATGAAGGCTGAATTATCTAGGGTGAACACTAAATTTCATAAGTTGATGTAATTGAATAATTGGAAATTCTCAGATCAAATAATCATGATGAATCAAGAGGAAGATCGTCATTAGTTGCATAAGTTATCAAATTTTTTTGGGGAATACTGTAAAACATATCATTTCTAAAAGTAGAATCACCATACAATACACAAAGAAAAATAAATATTCATAAATAATCCCTTGAAAAGTTGTTATAGAAGATTATAAGACACACACACCACTCAGTACACCAATTTTACCTGACATGCAATCAAAAAAACTCTAAACTCACCCAATATTCAAGATAACTAAAAATTAAAAAAATAACGGAATGTACAAGAATTACAGTCACTTTTGTTAAGTAATGAAATTGGATCACTAATTTCAAGAAATATTCAATAGTGTCATACCGCATGTACTTATGGTCCCAATTGTTTATAATAAGTATCATATGTTTATATATATTTTCATCTATAAAAATTTCATTGAAGACCAACCATTAATTCTTGGCGATTATCGATTTTTTCTTGTAATGGATTGATGAATATTATAGTAAATGAATAATTAAATATGGACAACTCTTTTCTATAAAACATCAAGGTCCAACTTCCACTGAACATCATCTCAACCACTAACTAAGGCATATTCCCCTATTAGATGATAATGTACTCTGATTAGTCTTCCGTGGCTAAAGAGATTCCACTGCCACTGTCTACAACCCATAGACAAGCTGTAATTTGGTTCACACAATTCATTTGACTTATTTTGAATATAAATAGGTTTCACTTTTCAATAATATACCACTATAATATTTCACTAGGGAATCAATAGAAACTCTCCAGCACTTGTGCACAATCTTGTTCCCCTTTTGTAGTAGTGCCCTCTTTCTCCACTATCTGTTCACCCAAATCTCAATATGAAACAATTGTGCCTAAACATTTAGTGGACTAATATCTAGGTACACATGTCTATTGAATTTTGGTTCCTAGTTATCTTCTATAATTCTTGTACCTTTCCCTCTAGCATGTTATGAATAAAATGGTATTTTTGGTAAATATGTTTCTTCTTTTTATGAAACTTGTGATTCCAAGCCATGCAAACCATACTATGACTATAAAATAATAACACTTAACCATTTAGGCACTATCTGAGATCCTTTAAAATGTTCATCAGACATACCAATTCATTCTCATATTCTTTTTCATCTATATAATCAGATTCCAATATGAAAAAAATTAACAATCCATTTTATACTTAACATAAAATTTAATATTATTCCTCTAAAGGTTAACAAAAACCCTATGGTGCTCTTTTAGGTATCTAAATTTATAGAGAGCTAAAAATCCACATAACATCATGATTTATATTATTTCTTAATGCACAATGTCTTATCACTGCAAAAAAAATGTAATTTAGAGCCCCTTCCTGAAAGCGTTGCTAAATTAGCAACGCTTTCAGAAAAGCGCCACTAAATTAGCGATGCTTGTTGAAAAGAATCACTAAATTAGTGATGATTTTGGAAAAGCATTGATAAATTAGAGACACTTTTTGAAAAGCATCGCTAAATTTGTAACACTTCCAGATAAGAGTCACTAAATTAGCAACACCTCCTGAAAAGAATCATTAAATTAGCAACATTTCCTAAAAATTGTCACTAAATTAGTGACGCTTCCAGAAAAGCATCCCTAAATTAGTGACGCTTGATGGAAAGAATCACTAAATTTTTGACACTTCCTAAAAAGAGTTTCCAAATAAGGTACTCTTTCTGAAAAGTGTCGCACAATTAGCGACAATTCTTGAAAAACATCGCTTAATTAGAGATGTTATTTATAAACACACACACATTGATATATGTATATAAACATATTTATATAAATATATATATTTACACACACATGTGAATATATATAAATATAAATATATATTTACATATATTTATATATATAAAACATATATATTTTAAATTTAGTCATGTTTTTAGGAAAATGTGGCTATTTTAGTGATATTTTAACCAGTATTCTAAAACATGTATAATTATATATATACATATCTATATATATATGTATGTATGTATGTATATATATTTATAATTATAATTATATATATTCATACATACACATATATATTTACACACACACATATAAACTTATATACATATATAAGTATAGACATATAAGATATATACACATATATATGAACACACACACACACACACACACACGCATATATATATATATATATATATATATATAATATTATAAATATATAAATTAACATAAAATATAAACATATATAGATATATATATATATACATATAATAATAAACCTAAACACACACACACACACTCACACACATATATATAAACATAAAACACACACACACACACATATAAAATAATAAAATATTTTTTTTTATATATAGTCAAGTTTTAAAAAAATGTGACTATTTTGGTAACATTTGTACTAGTGTTTTAAAAGTTTCTAATTATGAGTGTATAAACACACACACACACACACACACATATAAACATATATATATATTAATATAAACACACACACACACACACATATATATAAATAAATATATATACGTATATATTGTTTTTTGAAAAAATGATATATATATAAGAAAGTAAAGTTATATACTAGTAATTTGAATGGTCTAGTTGGCAGGGTTACTTATTGATTTATGCTAGGTCAATGGTTTGATTTCCATAGAATTCATTTTACCTAGTTGGGAGGGACACATGACCATGGGACCACACTGGACAGGATGGGATGCAGTGGTGTGGTGGAGCGGGTGAGCATTGGATGTTTGTACTAGAGGGGAGAGGGACGATGAAGGGTACTAGAGGGGAGAAGGAAGGTGAAAGGTATTGGTGGGGAGATGGATGGTGAAGGGTACTAGAGAGGAGAGGGATGGTTAAGGGTACTAGAGAGGAGAGGGGATGGGGAATGGTGACCAGACAGTGAAGGGGACTTGGCGGGATGGCGAGGAGGTGGAGTACTGGAGAGGAGTGGAGGGGGGGGGGGGGGGGAGTACTGGAGGTTGGGATAGGGGATGGTGTGGGAACCAGATGGGAGAGGGGAACCCATTGGATGTTTTTAATTATTATAAAAATTAGATAAAATTCAAAAAAAAATACCAATGACAGTAGAAAATGTCGGTAAAAGACATGTAATTTTGCGATGTTTATTTACCAACATTTATAGAAAGCATAGAAAATTGATTTTTCGATAATTAGCGACACCTTAAAACATCACTAATTTTTTGATGTTTATTTACAGATGTTTCTAGAAAAATTCATCCAATAAGTTATCGCTAATTAGCTACAATTATAAGCGCCACTAAATCAGCGACGTTTTAAAGCATCACTAAATTATGGACACCTCATTTTGTGATGTTTTGGAGAAACATTGGTAAATGAATTAGAAATGATTTTAAACATCGCTAATCTTAAAAAAAACATCACTCATTATCATTTTTTGTAGTGTTTATTTTGATCTCTACAAGTACCAGATGATCCATTTCATATAATCCTAGTGTTCTCTTCCTGTATTTTACATGAGTCAGCTCACAAATCCCATTTTGAATGCAATATCCATTCAAGTGCATATCACATAATACATCAAACTTCCTAAAATTTATGGAAATAGAACATTCAGTATGTACTGGAACTTAAATTCTATTTTAGGTACCCTTTAATTTGAAAATATATGTTTTCCATCTAATGGTGTTTTGGTTGTCTTATATCCAGTCATCCCTAAACTTTAAATAAACATAAAAATATATTCCATTTGATATAGAACAAAATTCAAATATTTTATATCTCTATCAATCTATATTTCCAAAGTCTTCTTGGTATGGATGTGATATTTCATTTCAAATCTTCTTAACATGCCATGCTTCAAATTTTTTATCCTTTTAATGTATAAAAAAGCAAGTAAAATTTCATCTATATAAAAGAAAAGAATGATGGTTCCCCAATCATTCTACACCATTCAGTTGTAATAATTATCCATTTTCCATTGAGTGAAAACTTTTTCATCAATAAAAGCATTGAGCTTATGCTTCCACTACCATGGAA
Source organism: Viscum album (assembly GCA_963277665.1). Lineage (NCBI taxonomy): Eukaryota > Viridiplantae > Streptophyta > Magnoliopsida > Santalales > Viscaceae > Viscum > Viscum album. The sequence continues at coordinate 286,799,832 of OY728164.1, forward strand.
CCTGCTTTAATATATATAGAATTTTATTCAGCTTTACACCAATTATTCATTATGATTGTCTTCAAAACTCACTAGTTTCTTCATATAAATCATTTCCTCAAAATCACTATGACCAAATACTATATTTACATCCATCTAGTCAACGTACAAATTATCAGAATCTACTAGTATTAGCACCATCAATATGGTAGAAATATTAACTATTTGTGAAAATATTTCTCATAAATCAATTCGCACATTTTATTGAAATTTTGTCACCCCATAACCCTCCTGAAAACTCTTCTTTCAACTATATTCTTCATTTAATTGGAATACACACTTATTCTCAAGTTCTCTTCCCCCCATCGTAAATAGTCATATAACACATTCCAGTGGAATTAAATGAATATATTTCTTCATCTATCACTTAATCCTATTTTTTAGAGTCACTGAGAGTTGAATTCACATTGGTGATTTTAGGTTCTCCCAAACTTATTATTATAATAAAACTCAGGATAGCCCTAAAACTATAGACTAGCTATCTAATGTTGTAACTAAGTTGGATGAAAGTTTTTTGAGGTGATGAAAGAAGTTTTTGCTGATTGTTTTATATTTTTTAACATTAGAAAAATACACTTCACTTAGTAAATATTTTTTATTGGACAAAAAGATTATCATAATAAGAATATTGTATGCATTCTTCATAATAAAATACATCAATTTTGGTTTTTTGTTGTAAAGAAGTTTTTTGGGTGAAGTAGTTTTTGGAATAAAATTATGTCTGGTGTGAAGTTTTTGATGGGTATGAGATGTTTTATTACAGTCTGAATGTATTTTAAAACATACGATACTAATCCAATGATTCATTACTAGTTTTTAAGTTTTTTTGTATCATAAGTTGACTAAAAAACTTGTGATCCAAGTATTGTGAAAGAAAATAGGAGAATTTTTTTTATAAGTCAGAAAATTATAGGTTGATATAATGGTTCCAAACATCATGAATAAGTCATGATACATGCTAGATATTGTATAATAAGATACGATATGAATAAAATATATATTTTCCATAGTTCATCAGTGTGAGAATAACCAGATGAAATTTTTGTCTAATGGCTTGGATATTTCAAGTTGCTGAATTCAAATTTTTCCTCAAGTACTGACTTCCCAATCCATCATATTGGCCGATTCATTGGACTATACGATCCACCCAATGAAAAAATTCATAGGATCAATCATATATTATAAAGGGTTTGGAAGAAATATGTGGAAACTAACACTTATCCATCAGACACGACGTTCCATTGATCCATCAGATGAATTTTGACATCGAACCATCAGACTCACTATTAGTTTCAATTGGGAACCAGATTAAGAGTTCTATTAGAGGAAGATCAGAATTATATTGTAATAATTAGTAGAGAATTTGGTATCACTTATAAATAAGTTAGAGTTGTTAGGACCAATGATTGAGAAGAGATATAGAGACTGATTTATCAGATGACATCCAAGATCGATCAACCAGAAGATCCATCAGATGCATATTGACACTAAGAATTCATTAAATTTTGGACTTCATTGGATATAATTTTCTATTGGTATGAGTAATTATTTAAAAAATGAAGAAAATGGGAAATTTTATGAATAATCAATTGAAGTGTTTCAAGAGGGGTTTCAATGTTTTTAGAAGTTGAAATTATTTTTATGATAGAACATTTTCAACTGAAGAATCAGAGTGGTAGTCGTCAATTTTTTATTTTATAAAGTGGTTCAAGAAAATCAGAGTGATAAATTGTATCATAACGAAGATTTTTATAAACTAAATAATTTTTTATAATTTAAAAGTAGGATGATGTTGTGGGAATATTTGAAAAGTTTTGAGAAGAATCCTTATGTGTTGAGATGTTCTGAAATAGACAAAGATGAAGTGGAAATAAATTTGAAATTTGAGTTTTTGGAAATTTGGTTGAGTTAGAAAAATAATTGGTTTATTTCCCATACCATTTTTGGAGATCTTATAAATAGAAGTGGAAGTACAACTTACTTTATAATGAAGAAACTATTCACACATGGAAGAGAGAGAGAAAAATAAAAGTTTTTTGGGAGAAGAATAGTCTCCATATAGGTTTTTTAGGAGGTTTTCCAAATAGACGAAGAAGAAGAAAGAGGTTACCAAATCAGACCGAGCCATTAGAATAACATTTCTAGGAAAAAAAGAATCATTTCTGAATTGTTTTTGGTGTATTTTCTTTATTTTTTTGGAATGAAGTATCAGACAGAGGAATGAGAATGAACTATCATACTGTGTTTTTATACGAAGCCCAAAAAGTTTGTTTCTAACTGATTCTGGGTAGGAACATGAAGAATTGTTTTTTAAATATTCTTCTAAAGTAGAATTTGTTAAATCATCATAATGACTAGTTTGAAACAAACCAGTGAAGGTTTATTAACTTGTTACAAAACTTATTTTACATCCTTCATACTAGAATAAGAATATTCTCTATTGTATCAATCATAGTTCCACAAATATTAATGGGTATTTACAACTTATTTTATCCACACAATATGATTATTTTCTAGTGTATTGTCTGGAATTTAATTATTTAAAAACCATTCCAAGGACTAGATACTCTTATAGATTATTGAACCTTGAAAATAATTGTGTTCCTAGGGATGTTTGAATGTTTTTTTAGAAAATTGATAATTATATGACTGGAGGTGAAGGTTTTTACACATTAAGGTTACCAAGAAATAAAAATATACAACTGATTCAACTTCTCCTCCTCTTAGTGATACATTGAACCTGGTTGGTCCTTTTCATGTTGTATCAGAGTGAAGGTTTCCTTTGTTTACAATTTTTTGATGTTTTTGAAGATAAGTTGTAATGGAAAATTTTAATTGTGTTAATATTAAGGGGATTTTGGTCTTCGATGGAAAGAACTATATTATTTGGAAATATATAATGTTTTTATTTCTTATGTCTCTTTGGTATTATTTTTTTCAAACTACTACAAGAGGATTTACTCTTATTATTGAAAATGCTACTCTTATATCCAGGGATAGAAGAATTTGGAGAATGTTGGAAGATACAAGAATTATTTTATCTCATCACTTTCAGAAATTTAATCTCTTAGAGTTAAGGAAGTTCATACTAACAGAGGTATCTGGGAGAAATGAAAAAAATTATGATTTCAATATGAAGGTGAAGAAGGAAAAGTTACAAATCTTGAGGATAAATTTTGAAGATCTCAAAAATGGGTGAGTATGAATCTATTGGTGACTTATTTACAAAGGTTAATGATTTTGTTAGAACCATAAGACGTCTTGGTGAGAAATTATAAGATTAAACTATTATTGAAAAGATCTTGATAATTATTCCTTACAAGTTTGATACCAAAGTTTCATCCTTGGAAGATAGAGATCCAGAAACTCTATCTTTGGATGACCTTTATAATAATCTCATTAATTTTGAAATGAGAAGGGCGAATGTTTTGAAAGAAAAAAACAAGAGTGAATTGATTAATGTCCTACAAGGATTCTACAGAAGGAAATTCTAAGAAAATTATTGAATATGAAGAAGGTAGTGATTCTAAATCTGAAAATGAGGTTAGTAAAAATATTAATTAATTTTTATCACTTTTTTATAAAAATGTAAAATGACAAGCATGAAAGTGTAACAGTAAGATACCCCTAAAATTATTTCAATGTGGAGTAATTTTAGACTTTGTTATATATTTACATCATAAAAGGAAAAATAATATTGTGATAAAGATGATATAATTCCAGGAATATCTTAGAAGAAAAATTGTGATAAATCAAAATCTTATTAGAAGGGAAAAGATAAAAATTTCTCCAAATCAAAAAAGGGAATAATTTTAACTAAATCTGATGAAGAAGAAGATAGTGAAGTTAAGTCCAAAAACATTATAGATGTTTCCATAGAAAATATGTTTTTAGAAATAGTTATTATTGAAGATATTGGAATTAGTAATTCTGAAGAAGAAGAGACTGATTGAGAATTTCATCTAAAAAGGGATTTGAAATAATGTGTCAGAAAGATTGTATTACTAGGAAGAGAAATCAAGAATATGAAGGAGGAAATTACTATAATAAATAATAAAGAATTAATTTTTGAGGATAAATCTAAGTTGGTGGAAGAGTGTAATTGTCTGAATAATTCTCTTGAAAAATAAAATAATCATAGTGAACATGTTAACGTAAAGTTGAAAGAAAACCAAGAAGAGTTGGAACTTGTTCAAAAAACGTTTTATTTAGATGATAAGGGAATTACATGTTTCAATAACTCTCTCTCTCTAAACCTGATGAAATTTTGAGAAGGGAGAACCTGAGAATTATCTATTAAAGTTACCTTTAATGGTTAGAAATAATTATTAAAATGTTCCTATGAAAATAAACTTGGAAAATGTGTGTTTTTGGATAAATCCAAAAGAAATTATAAGTTCATAAGTTTCTAAAAATTCTTAGACTAGAGAAAAAGTTTCTATTACTTTTGATTCTGATTAATTTGGGAATAAATTGGAATTGAAGAAGAATATTATTTCTGATAGAAGAAATTATGGGGCCCAACAATGTTTTGATGTGAAAGATATGAAATTTGTTAGAATTTTTTTCACAATTCTAGAAAATTGGAAGTTACAGAGTAAAATATTATTTCAATGGATATTGTTGGTATTATAGTGTATTTGAGAATATAGAGAATATGTGTTGGTTCAACTAAAAATAATACAATTATCCCTTTAGTTTCAAAAACCAAGGATTAGGGGTAGTTAATCCCCTCGAAGAAATAGTTGTAAGAAAGTAGTTTTGAAAGTAGAAAAAATATTCCAATGTTGGGAAACTATTGGTGAAATATTTGAAAAACTTTTAGATCTTTCTAAAGGGTGTCTTTTTTTTACCAGCACAACAACAAGTTTATAACAATTTCCAAATGCAGGATGTAATGAAAGATAGAGGGAAAAAAGATGATGTCGTAGAAAATTCTCAAACAACTATAACAGGAGAATGACCTTATATTTTTTATATTTGGTGTTGTTGTCTTATGATAAGAGATTTGAAATTTTTGAATAATGTGAAAGATTTAAAAGAAGTAACAATTACATTTGGGAATGACGAATCTATCAGAATCAAAGGAGTTGGATCTACAATTTTTGGGGAAGAAAAGGTCAAATCCAATAAAGTGTTTTTTATTTATGGGTTGAAGCATAAATTGTTAGTTGTATCAAAACTTTGTGATAAAGGTAATAAATTGGTTTTTGGAAAATATGGTGTTGTTTTGAAAATAGACAGTGATGGAAAATTTGTTACTAATGTCCAACAAAAAAATAAACTTTTCTAAATTTGGCGAAGTATATAATTCGTGTTACTTAACCATGATGGAATAAAATTTTTTAGGGAATAAAATGTAGGGGAATATGTTTGAGATAAACATGAGAAATTCATCAAATAAATATAGTTTCAGTGATATTCTAGATACTTCAAGAAGAAGATATTGGCATTTCTCAATTTTTCAGAAAGGGATGATAACAATAAATGTACATAAAAATTTTATTATTCATTCAAATCGACCCCTTGAACTTATTCATTCTGATATTTATGGTCCAATAAGAAAGAAATAAAATTTAATAGATAAGTACTTCATTTATTTAATTGATGATATGACTCACGTTACTTGTGTAATATATTTGAAACATAAATCATAAGCTCCAAATATATTTATGAGTTTTAGTAGAATAGATGAGAAGGAATGTGGGAATTTTTATGAAAAATATGAGAACTGAAAGTGGTGGGGAATAGGAGAATGATGAGTTTATAATCTATCTTGAAAAAAATGGAATTCTACATAAGTTTAGTACAACATACACTCTAGAAAAAAATAGTGTTTATAAAATGAAGAATAAATGATTTGTTGAGATGGGACATAACATGTTAATTGATTATGTTATTTCTCACTATTTCTATAGGAAAGAAACGAGCATAGAAGTTTACATTCAAAATATATGTTTCTATAGGGTATGTTTTGATATTAATCCCAATGAAATTTTTTAGGATAAAACTCCATGTTTGAAACACTTAAGAGTTTTTAAGAGTTCCTCCATCATAATGAAAAAAGGTTGAAACCTTGGAATGCTTGATCAGATAAGTGAAGATAGAATATTTCCTTCCTATGCTCTAGATGGAAGAGGATATAGATGTTTTAAAAAAGAGAAATAAATAAATTTGACTTCATTTATGTAAAATTTCATGGAAAATATGAGGAATACATTTCACAATCACATATTGATGAGGAAGATTAAGAAGATGAAATAATGTTTTTTAAGAAACATGAAAAGGATTCCAAATTTTTTTTATACCAGCCAGATTAAAGAATCAGACTTAGTTATTTCTAGTGATGAGGAGTAATTTCATACATCTCATCCTAGGCTATGGAAACTGGTGGAAGATAAAAAAAATTGTTGATCAACATCAAAAGGTTCACACAAGAAGAACATCAAAGGTTTTTAGAAATACTTCTATATATTCAAAATTTGAACCAAATGATGAGAATAAATATTTGAAGAATTCATAATGTATTTGAGCTATGAATGAATAGTTGGATTGTATTATGAATAACAATACTTGGGAACTCTTGCCTAAACCAAAAGATAAAAAAGTTAATGGCACGAAGTGGATGTTCTGGAACAAGTTCAATGAAGATGGTGAAGTTATAATAAAAAATGAATGATTGGTTTGTAAAAGTTACTCACAAATTGAAGGTATTGATTTTGATGAATCTTTTTGCCCGATTGAAATCTTAGAAACAATTGAAATCTTTCCTGAAATTACATCACAATAAAGTTATAAACTTTTCAGATGGATGTGGAGTCATTATTTCTGAATGGAGAACTCAAAGAAGAAGTTTATGTTAAAAAACCATGTGGTTTCGTTATTGGGAAGGATAAAGGTTTTAGGTGTAATTAGGAGAAATACATTTAAGGGATAAAGAAATATTTAAGGGTATAGTATTCCAAATTAGCTACTTACTTAAGGAAGTTTAACTTTTCAAAAGAAAGAGTTTATAGTAATCTCTACATCAAACAATTTCAGGATATTTTCCTCATTTTTATTGTATAGGTTAAGGATATTATCATTGTTTGGAATGATGAGAGAACCTATGAAATTTTTTCTAAAGAAATTATTAAGTGGTTTAAAATGTCCATGCTTGGTGAAATGAAATACTTTATTGGGTTGAAAATCTCACAAAATAAGAAATATATTTTTATTTCTTGAGAAAATATACTAAGTAACTTATTAGTAATTTTTGGAATGGAAAATTAAAAACTAGTTTCCTTAAAAATCATAGTGAAACCAAGTTGACTAAAGATGGAGATGGTAAGGAAGTTGACTCTAAAGAGTTTCAGGAGATGATTGGAAGATATTTTTGTATCCGACTACCTCAAGACCAGACATTGTTCATATGATTACCTTATGTGAAATATTGAAAACTTATCCCAAGGAATCACATCTATTTTATGAAAAAATAATTCTTAGATATATCAAAGCCGTAGAAGATTTTAGAATCAGTTATTACATCTCGATAAGAACTGATTTGTTTGGAAATACAAATACTGATTGGGCAGGAAGTGTAGATGATATAATATCAAAATCTAGTAGAGTTTTATTTACGAGAGAGGGTTGTGTAAGTTTTTATACTATGAAACAAAATTCAGTAACTCTTAGCATGGATTAATATGAGTATGTTTCTTCCACTCAAGCCACAACACAACTTATCTGGACAAAGTCTCAGTTGGAAGACTTAATTGTTGAAGTGAAGCTACCTCTACTCTTGGGTTGTTATAATCAGAGTTCCATAAATCATACAATAAATCCAGTACATAATTATTGTTCAAAACATATTAATATCAAATATCACTTAATCTGTGAGCATACAGAGAAGAATAAACTCAATATGGAGTTTGTTTCTACAATGGAACAAGTTTCTATCATTTTTAGAAAACCTTTACCAAAATAAGAATTTATCAAACTAAGGTTGAACATGGGAATCCGATGTCTTTACATACAAGGTTGAGGTATGTGTTTATTTCCCCTATCTCTTAGATTAGTTGGATAGTGTTTTCAAGGTGGAGAATAGTGATTGTTTCATAAATCTATCTATTCATTTCTGCAAAACATTTTAAGGAAGAATATATATAGTATAAGTTATGGGTAGGTTGTAAGATCAAAATATATAGTGTATGAGATATTTTAATAGTTTGTTGAAGTGTTTGTAGAAAAATTTATATAGGAAAGATCAATATGTTTGAAGTACGGTGAAATTTTTTCAATGTTTTTTAGTTTCATGAAGATGTTCCTTAAGACACTACTTATAGAAAAAATCATTTTTCTAGTAATGATTCTTGTTTCTAGTAATGAGTTTTCTCATAGAGACTTATAATTTTTTATTAGTGACCCATTTCTTGAGGTTACATAGTTTGGTTATTTATGAACCTTTCTTGAAAAAAAATCCAAAATGGAGGACTGTTGTGACGAAGTTGGATTGATTTTTTTTTTTCATATGATGAAATAAATTTGTGCGGATTGTTTGGTATTTTTTTCATTAGGAAAATTCATTTCACATTCTAGGTATTACTGATCAGATTAAAGGAGTATTGTACATGGAAGTTCATACACATTCTTTATTTGAAAATCCATTAGTTTCAATTTTTTGTTTTGGAGAGGTTTTTTGGGGGAAGTAGTTTCCAGATTCACATTGTATCCAGAGTGTAGTTTTTTTATCAATATGAGAAGTTGCATCAGATTAAAATTGTATTTAAAAAAATTGGATACTAATATAACAATGCTTTTATGTTTTTAAGTTTTCAATATCATAAGTTGACTAAAAAATTTATGATACAAGTGTTGTGAATGAAATGAGGAGAAATGGTTTTGTAAGTCAGAAGATTCTATGTTGATCTAAATGTTCAAAAAATCATGAAGAATTCATGATAAAAGTAGGAGTTTGTAGAAGAATAAAGGACATGAATTCAATGTCTTCTGGTAGTAGTTCGTCTATGTGAGAATCACCAAATGTAGTTTTTGTCTAAAGGCTTTAAAATTTGAATTTTCTAAATTATAATTTTTATAGAAGTACAAACTGAATGATCCATTAGACTGGTTGGTTCATCAGACTATTTGATCCACCCAATTTAATATGCCGTTGGATTAATTATTAGTTAGAAAGAGTATGTAATAAAGAATCCATTGTTTCTACCAGTCCATTGGACATGGCATGCCGCTAATCTACTAGATGAATTATGACATTTATCTATCAAGATCACTCTTCGTTTTAATAGGGAAACATACGAAAATCTCTATTTGTGTCTTATCAAGACTATTTTATAAGATTTAGGAGAGATTGTTTCCCAATTATAAGTTAGTTGGGTTTATTTGGAACAATGATTGGGAAGTGATACAGAGGTCAATCCATTAGATGACATTAGAGACCAATCAATTACTTGATGTTCCATGATGTAGTTAACCATTTTCATCTCGACAAAAATGTTGTTTTAAATTGGTTCAAGACTCATCATACAAGACATACTTTTGATAGATCAGAAGGAATTTTGGACCGACCCATTAGATTCACACTAACAAAAATAAGTCATCGGATGTTGGACTTCATCAGATGGAATTTTCCATCAGTATGAGTAATTGTTGAAGAAATGAATAAAAAGTGAGTTGATATGAAGATTATTATCAAGTGTTGTCGAATGGGTTTCAATATTTTCAGCAGTTGGAACGATGTTTATGGTCTCAATCATTTGAATAGAAGTCTTCAATTTTTTATTTTCTCAAGTGGTTCAATAAAATCAGAATAAAATTCTATATTAGAATGGAAATTTAAATTATATTGAAGAAATGTTTGTATGTTTGAAGAAAGATAATGTTTTGAGAAGATTTAGGAAGTTTGGAGAAGAATCAAGGAGATTTGAGTAATGAATAAATATTCAAGTATAATGTGGAAATGAATGTGAAATTCATGTTTTTGGAAATTTGGTTGAGTGGGAAAAGTAATTTGGTTTCCCACCCCTTCCATTTTGGGTAGACCTATAAATAAAATTATAAGTACAACATACATTTTAATGAAGAAACTATTAATGTGTAGAAGTGAGGAAGATCACTAATGGTTTTTTGGGAGAAGAATAGTTTTCGGAGAGAGTTTTCTTGAGGATTTTTTTTGGATAGAAGAAGAATAAAGAAGATGTTACCAGATCAGACCAAGACATCAGACTAAAATTTCTAGGGAAATAAAGAAGAAGTTTGGAATTGTTCACAATGTATATTTTCATATCTTTTTCCAGAAAAAAGAGTCAAACATAGGAATCAGATTAAACCATTGGATTGAGTTTTTATATGAAGTATAAAAAGGATCATTATAAATACTATTGGTAAGAAAGTGACTAATTTTAATATGATAATTCTACTATATTGGAAGTTGATGAAGCATCAGAGTGACTTGTTTGGAACCAATTGGTCAAGGTTTATTAACTTGTTTCAAAACTTATTTTATATTATTCATGATAGAAAAGAAATATGCACTGTTTTATTGATCACATGGCCAAACAAGTGTAAGGTTATTTCCTACTTGTCATATCCACTCAAAAGGAATGTTTTCTAGTAGTTTTTGTGGTATTGGATTATTCCCAAACCATACTAAGGACTAGATACTCTTGTTATGTAGTGAACCTTGTAAACAATTGTGTTCAATTGGGTGTGTGAATGTTTTCTTCTTCAACAAAGTGAAAATTCATTAATAATAGGTGAAGGTTGCTATAAAAGAAATTAAATAGGAAAAAAAATCTATGACTGATTCACCCACTCTCCCCTTAGTGACACATTAATCTTGGTCGGGCCTTGTCATCTAATGTTATAAGATCTCTAAAAACATATGTGTTGAAATATTTTTTCTGACTCTAAATTTTTTAGTGATCTATATTTTAGAGATCTACTTTTTTATGATCTAACTTATAAATCGTTCCCTCAAGATTTAGTAGTCCTAGATATTTCGGGCACATCTTTCACTATTCCAAATTTAGGAATTTAAGTGATGCCATCCTAAATCTTCATAACTTTTCCCTTTCTAGTAGTCCCATTCAAATAAATGTTGACTTTTTTGGTTAATTATCTACCATAAAATTCTAACTCTATAAAGTTTACCTACTTATTAAGAACCATATCATTAATGATAACATCTTAACTTTAGATGACTTGTAACTTATCCCCATCCAATAGTCAAAATAAAAAATATTAATTGGTATATACCACAAGGAAACATTACATTGAATTTTCCATGATTTTATCTCAATATTTATCATCCACATAGATATATGTTGGACTGATAAAAATTTTAAGGTGGTAAACTTCTTGTTGTTTATGAGACCATAGTTTTTATAGATGTTCTTTTCCCATAGGAAAAAATGAACTTCTATCAACCAAGTATGTTATCACGGTCACTTATTTATCCCCAATTTTCATAGGCATTCCTATTTTTACTCACATAATTCATTAATTTTTGGTTAATATCTATTTCCTAGACTCTACCACACCATTATACCATAGTTTAACAGGTGCAGTTCCCTCCAACTAATCCCATTGTTCTAAGATAAGATTTAAAATTTCACTCAGTTGTATTAAGAACCATTTTGGAACCTTAGGAATTTTAACTCCTTACAAGTTTCCATATACTCCATGGCCTTTTATTGAATGGATTATATAAATAAATTATAATTATTATTCAAGAAGTAAACCTGTACTTCAATAGGTGTATCATAAATGAATGCTACAAAGTAAAGTGGCCCACTGTGATATTAGACAAGGAAAAGTTCCCAAAAAACTGATTGAACCAGTTCTAAATTCTGAGATATGGGTTTTTATCCATTAAATATGAACAACACCATATTTTATTTCCTAGGCACACAACTCGCACAAAATCAAAATTCTAAGTAATTGAGCTTCAACATGCCTTTTGTCATTTAAACTTTCATGTTCTTCTTACTAAGATTTTAAATTAAGAAATTCCACAACTCCAGACTATCTAACATTAAAACACTAAAGATTACCACTCCATAGGATCTTTCAACCAAATATAGCATCTTATCCATTATTTCTATTGTATCCATCATCGATCCTTGAGTGAACTTCCAAAATCTATCGGAAATGATTCTTCTATATCCAACCACATCTAGGTGGCCCATTTAAATTTGGTTCTTTCATAGCCCAATATGTGTCTTATTCTTTTAACAATAATAATTACCCATTATTCTTTTAAAAATTAACATCACCTTTCCCAATGAATTCCATATCTTCATCACTCACCAAGTATATTTTGATGAATATTGAAAAATCATAATTCACTATACATTCTTATTATTCTATTGAGTGAAATGATGCTCCAGAGTAAATTACCCATGACTACAACAGAATGTTGACACTCAGTAGAAACCATATACTTCCCTCAGTTGTAAAAAAATTTGATTTACCAAATATTTTTCCAATAGTTTCCTTGAGATTTATACAATCTCTCTTAAAGCACAACCTCTTACAATATTTCCAACATTTAGGGAAAAGACCTATTGATCTTAATTGAATTCACTCCTAATACATATTAACTAATTTTTTGACCATACATATTCTATAGGATGGCTTCCCTTGTTTATCTATATTTAGTTTACTTACAAATGGCGTTTTTACATCCCTCCTCCTGAGTTTTTCATTTTATATTTTGGTGAAAACATCTTTAAACAACAAGTTTTTTTACAGGAGTTAAAAACTTCTATTACCATGACAACCCATGAATCCCCCAGTGATGAACATAATAGATGATCCCATACATTATTCATGAAATTTACTTTCACATATTCAAGATGACTTTAGATCCAATTTAAATCATTCACATGATTTGGAAATGGTCTACCTTATGATATCCTAATACTAAATAACCTTAACATAATGGACACTTTTTAAGTGGCAGTGGATTGTGGTATATTCCTTTAAATGTCTTCATAATCATGACTATGTTATTAACTTCCCAAATATTAAAGTCCACATTCCATGTGAAGTTCCAAAGGATCAAATAACAACTGGGGGGTGTTGAATCAATAGTTCAATTTTATAAGTTTCAATAATTTTTAAAAATTACCCGTAAATATATTAAAGCTTATATCCTCTTCATATTTTAGTAAATAATCAAGCATGAATATGTAGGTAATCATCTAAAGCACATGATATTTACATGAATCAGCCTTAGTGTGAGAACTAACATCATTTCCATAGCCAATGTCGTTTGTCTATGGAAATTCACTAGTATGAAGAAGTGAATATTAATTGTTCTAACTCTTATTAGACACATTTTATCTCCCAATATGAATTAATATACTAACTAACTTCAGTTTACAAATGTTTCTTACAAACAATTTAAACCACAAAATAAAATATCACTAAAATGTTTTCTGTACAAAAATATGTCTAGAACCTCATTCTGATGACCTAATGATTGATTACCTCAATCCGATTATCCCATTATGATGGAATCATTATGATGAACCATTTTATAAAATTTCACTTCTCAAACTCTACCCATCTACTCAATCCAATCCTCCTCAGTTCGATCATCCTCAGTCTGATCTTTCATAGTCGAGTAAGAATATTTTTTCTATCTCATCTTATAACAAGATCTATATATAGAAATATAAATCTGAAACAAATTCTGTATCACTCTGACTTTTCCTTTCTAGTGAAAAAGTTACAAAGTATGAATGTACTCTGATTATATTTATAGGCATACTAGAAAGACAAATGTGGGAAACAATAAAACTTTTCCCGACTACTAAAATTTAAAATCTCTAAAAAAACACTCACATTTTAGCATAAACTTTGACTTTTTTAGACCTTCTTATGATTTGAATCATCTAGGGTCTTATTAGTAATCAAACATCTCAAAATTCCCAAATTTTACTCGGTACAATGGGACTTCCTCAACTCATTATGTTGTGAATATATTTCCCTACTCATTATGATCTGAGTTTCTTCCTCTTCTTATTACAATATTTCTTTGTTCCTCTGCTCATTATGATCTGAATTTCTTCCTCCACTCATTACGATTATAATTTTCTCCTCAGAGTAAGTCTGATTGATTTTCCACATCAGAGTTAGCCTGATGGAAATCATTATGATGGATTTACCATTATGATGGAAATTCCACTCTGCAACTTTGAAATTATTCAAACCTCATCAGTTATAAGTCAATAATACGTCTGAAAACTTTTGTGTTTGGTACTTATGGATCTGACGAAAACATTATCTTGATTCATGGAACAGATTAAATTTTTATGATTCCTCTATTTCATCAAAATATTTCATTATAATATTATTTAGGATTTATGAGAACATCAATATTGGAAAAATTTCATCAAACTTGAGGTTTGAACATTTAATAACTCCCTAACTCTTAGCATCAATATCTTCCTTAAATATCTTGACCATCATTTTTATTTCCTCACTTTTCATCCTCTAACTTTATAACCAACACCGAGTTTGATAAATCTTCAAATTCATGCTGATAGATTTGAGAAAAATGATGCATCTGATCAAAAAAATCGTCTTTATGAAAACTTATGTGTTTGGTTCTTCTTTGTTTGATCCTAGACATCTAAAAATAACAACCTTCACAAAAATAAAACTCCCCCCATTTTTTTGGGTTCAAACATTTTACTACTTTCACATGTTTTTTCAGAAACACACTTTTAGAAAATATTAGTTGTAAAAAAATACAGAAACTTCACTAAAAAAACATTACAATGGTCCATCATTATACACCTTTGGATTTGTTTGAAAATTTTCATTAATAACTTTAACAAATCAATTTTTAAAACACTTATAGTTTTTGACCATGAATTTTTGAGACAACACAAATTTTCAAAATTTTACCAAAACATATACTTTCTCAAAATATAAGTTCATTACAATGGTGCATCATTATACACCTTTTTATTTGTTTGAAAATATTCATTAACACCCATAACTTTTATCTATTTTCACTTTTATTTTTCTCTCACATTTATTTTCCTCTCTCCCATTATTTTATAAACACATATTTATGTTCATAAAATACAGATAACTAATAACTTATTAATGTGTAAAAGGTTTTTACTTTTTCTCAACCTTTTTCAACACAATCCAATGAATTTTAGGGGAATTACTTATTAGATTTAGTATATCTTTGGAGGAAGTTGAATATGAAGTTGTAGCCTCAACTCAACAAACCTTTATTTTGTTATTTTATTTTTGAATATATGTGAAATTTGATACTTTGTTGAGTTCTATTCTAGAAATAATTATCCAACAAAAAATTTGTCTTATATATAGTGAAACTGTGTGTCAATGTGTTTTGATCTTGAATGTTGGACAAGATTTTTAGAAATATCAACTGAAGTATGATTATCACAAATTATATTCAATGGTTTAGAAAAATTTACTTTAAAATCTTATAGATAAACTTTCATCCACAACATTTAAGTACAATCATGAGTAGATGAAACATATTCTAATTGAACTATTCTAAAAGTTACTGAACTTCTTCCCTTACTATGCTAACTTATACAACATTATCAGGATTTAATATTGTAAGGTAAAGTAAATTTCTTACCAACTATTGAAAGTATTTTTGATTCACACATTTTCCAGACTCATATTTAGTCAACTTCATCCCGACTGAGATAGAAGTAGATACCTATTTGGATTATTTCATTCTAAATTTTAGTAAAAATCCACCATTAAATGTTTCATGAGATAATAAAATGTATTTTTATTTTTATTGAAATTCTAAAACAAGGAAGAATATGAATTTTCCTAACATTGATATCTCAAAGTTCCTTATTTATTTCTTCTAAAAATGTTTTATAAACATCATCTATATATCCAAAAAAGTTATATCATCCACATAAATAATTATAATTAGAGTTCCAGAGTCAACATATTTCACATATAAGTTGGTTAGAACTTTTCCTTTAAAAAAATAAAAATCATAAAAAAATAATAAATCATAGAATAACATGCTTATGGAGCTTGTTTCAACCCATATAAAGCTTTCTTCAATCTAAAAACATTGTTTTCATCCTCATCAATTAGAAACCCATAAGGTTGTTCAATGTAAACTTCTTATTCAATTACTCCATTAATAAATGATGACTTTACATCCTTATAATATAATTTTTGATTCTAGTGAGAAGAAACTACTAGAAACATTATGATAGTTTCTATCCTTATAAAGGGGGAGAAGGTTTCATCAAAATCTATAACTTTCACCCCTACATAGCCATTACAAACAAGCCTGTCTTTGTTTCTTAAAAATTTTCCATGATCATTTAGATTGTTTTTGTAAACCAAATTTGTTTAGATAAAAATTTTTCCTTTTAGGCATGGAATAGATTCCAATGTTGAATTTTCTCAATTTGATCAAACTCTTTAATCATAGTAGTCAACATTTCTTTGTGTATAATAACATTTGAAAATGATTCTATATTAACTTTTATTTTGGGTGAAGTATATTTTTTTAATCTTAACATCATTTTCTTAAAAACTTGGGCCTTCTAATTCCCAAAAATAATTTTGGTCTCTACATATTTATGTAATGTAGGAAATTTCAGAGTTCCTCTTCCATAAACACTTTCCCCATCACAAAATTCATCTGAATCTTCATGAACATTACTTTTCTCACTTCCATTCTTATGAACAACTTTAAATGTTTCTTTCTAAAAACTCTTATAATATTTTTTAAATAATATGGATTCTCAAAAACTTTCACATAATATGACTCCAAAATAATTTTTACATATTTATTCCAATATTTTTAACTCCTTAAATTCAGTGAATAACCCATAAAATTTCCTTCCTCATCTTTATCATAAAAATTTTCCAGATCCAAATTATTATTTTTAGGTAAACATGGACTTCAAAAAAATTTTAAGTACTTCAATGAAGGTATTTTGTTATACCAAATTTAAAAAGAAGTCATGTTGGATTATAGTATGAAAAAATAGCTATTATTAATATGTATAATAATACTAACAACTTCTCTTAAGTAGATTTTTAAAAGTTTATATTATGCTAACATAATACTTATTATTTCCACCAAAATTATATTATTTCTTCCTACTACTCCATTTTTTTGGAGTTTAGGGGAAAATATACTGATGTTTGATACCATAATTTCTTAGATAACTTTAAAAAGTAATTTTATGAATTCAGTACCATTATTTGTTCTCAAATTCTTTATATAAACTAATATTTCTTTATCAAATTCTTTTTTGAAAATCCTGAACTTTTCCACAACCTATGACTTGTGTTTCATAAATATGATGTTTTTTATCTGAGTAAAATCATTAATAAAAATGATAAATGATAAATCTATTTTTTTGGTCAATGTATCATTTTAAGACATATTTTAGAATAAATAAGTTCCATAGGTACGGTAGAAAGAATCTCAACTTTCTTAGGACTTTTATTAGCCATCTTCCCTTTCCGATTAGTAACACAAACATATTACTCTCTTATTTTAAATTATAATTTTTTTGTATATAATCAAATTTAGAAAGTTTTTTCATCCTTTTCTTCCCAAGGTCACCATGTTTTCAGTGCCATAACTTATTCTCATTTTCAGCACTTAAGAAAGAGGAGTTTCTAAATTATCTTATTTGGAAGATATTCCCACTGGTTCTTTATTATTTTTCATAATTCACCCATCTTTCACAATTTTGATTACAAAATAATAATTTATAAAGATCAATTTTTTCATATCATCACAAAGTAGACTTAAACTAAGTAAGTTATGTTTTAGCCGATCCAAAAATAAAACTTCCTAAATTTCCACTTTTCTGTCCCAATATTTGACATTGTGCTTCCTCTAATTTTTAAGGGAAAATAATTCCAAAAGGTAAAAACAACTCTATTATGATTTTAAACTTCATTAAATATTTTTTAAAATCACATTTCATGTATGAAGAAAACCCACTATCAAGTAGCCATGTTTTTTTATGTATTTTTAAGGAAGTTTCAACAACAATGGCCTTTTATTAAACTTTATTCTTTCATAGTTTCTTTTCAATTCTTACATAAAAAACGTGTCCTCGAATATTTTTCATAAAATATTTTGAAATATGACCGAGTTATTAACATATTCCAAAAAATTCTTCTAGATACTCAAACTAATTATTTATTGGAATGTTTCTAACATCTTGATAATTAAAGGTTTCAACTTTCTGTAGGTTAGAAAAGTTACTCATTATACTTTTATTATTTCTTCCACTCTGCTCAAACATTCTTATAGGTGGAGATAAATTAGGTAAAAAATTATAATTACTATTCCCATAGATTTCGTAGCACCATAAAAAACTAAAAAATCTTGATTTTCTATTGATTTAAGATCAATCTCTATACAAACTTTGTTGAGGTTGATAACTTTTTCCTGCGCTAAAAATTTATGGATGTGTACCATATTTCCTCTTTAGTGAGTTTTCATAATTTATAGATGAAATAGGTTTTTCACATTCAATTTCCATCCATCTTTACAAAAAATTAATTCAGAACTTGAAATGTTAGAAAAAGGAGATGAAACATTGTTTTCATTGGGTAATTATTTCTTCTGATTCTTGATTTGAGCTATATTTACAACTTTATAATATCAGCCATTATTTCTAAAGAATTATTGAAGTCTTCTTTCATATATATTAATTTATTTTTTGACTCAAGAAGTTTATATTGAATCTTATTTACTTATTATTTCTTAGTTTCCAATTTCACTCTGAGATCTTTAACCATCTTTCCCTATTTGTAAATTTTTAATTTATAACTTAAGATCTCCTGAATGTATTCTTCCTCCTACTTGATGACATATTTTCACCCATTAGAAAATTTCTTCACAATACTTATTTATTACTCTGATTTATTTATTGGTATTTATGTTCTACTAAAGACATGCAATAAGATCTTTTTTCAGTTGATAGAGTCTATATGTTTCTTCACCACCTTCTTCACTATTTGAGGAATCTTTTATTTTCTCAACTTTTTCAATGAAGGTTCAGAATTTTCTAAACATATATATTTTGAAAAATTATTTTCTATTGATTCTAATTCAAATTTATTACTCCTAAAACTCTTTTAGTCACCAGTGAACTTTTTTTTATTTTTTGGATGACTATTATTCTTTAGAACTTTTGTTTCACTTCTTTCATCATGTTTTTTCATTAGAATCATCATGATATTCTCAAAATTTTTTCTTAGGGAACTTCATAGAAAAATGTATGACGCCAAAACACTCATAATATTTGAGATGATATTTCCTCCATACTTTCTTTTTCATCTTTGATAGTTTTTAGATATAAGGGACATTATTTTGTCATTAACATCTTGAAATTTCATCTTTCTCATAGCTTCAAAATCTATTTCATCTTTCATCTTCTTTTTGAACATTGGAGATTTTATCACTCTATATGTTATCAAAAAGTTTTACAATTCATCAAGAGATAAATCATCCATATATTATAAAGAGTAAATTTTAGAATCAAACCTATCCGGAATGTTTCTAAAGAGTTTCTTCATAATTGTAGAATCTTCCAGGACATCTCCAAAACCAAATATGTTGCAAACAATTTCATTTACAATGGTGAAGTATTCATCAATGAATTATTTATCTCTTATTATTATGTCTTCATAGTTACTACACAAGATCTATATATTTTCTTCCTTCACTTTAGTATTCCCTTTGAATATACTTTCCATATTTTCCCACATACTCTTTGAATTTTTGAGACCCATAACCTTTATATAAACATTTTATAATAAGGAAAGAATTATATAATTTATAGCCTTTCCATAAAATTATTTATTTATCGTGTCATAAAATGTTATATGAAAATATTTCTCAATAGGTGGAAAACGAATTGAAATAGTGTCAATAAATTCTAGTCCAAGAGATAAGAGATAAGAAATCATTATATTTTACAATCCATAATAATATTTACAAAAAATATATTAATTCCTCTATTTTTATAGAATTATGATTATACATGATAAGGATTAAAAAAGGGACCCATCCCTCTGATGAAAATTGAAGTTTAATTGATAGAATAACAATTGAAAAGGTGGGGTGGGGGTTGAATCAGTATTTAACTTTAATAAGTTTCAATAATTTTAAATATTAACCCAAAAAACATGTTACAGTTTATATCCTTATCATATTTTAGTAAATAATCATTCATGTAAAGGTAGGAAAGTAAGTAAATAAAACAAGATTTACAAGACTTAGCCTTAGTGTGAGAACCTGGATCGTTTCCATAGCCACTCCCATAGGTCTATGGAAATCCACTATTATGAAGAAGTGAATACAGATGTTCCAAATACCATTAGAAACCTTATATATCCTAATAGTAATGATTATAATGACTTTTCTTAGTTTACAAAGTTGTCTTATAAAAAATTTGTTCCATAAAAGAAAATATCAAAAAAACCATTTCTATAAAAAACTATGTCTGGAACCTCAGTCCAATGACCCTGGTTTGGATTTCCTTATTTTTATTTTCTTATTATGGTGGAATCATTACCATGAACAATTTTCTCAATCTTCACTACTCAAAATCTTCTCTACTTTTTAGTCTAATATTCCTCAATTTGTTATTCCTCGGTCCAATATTCCTAAGTCTGGTAATAAAACTTTTAACTCTCCAATCTTCTAATGAGATCTCTGTCCAGAAAGATAACTTTGACAAAAATTATGCAGCACTTCACCTTTTCTCCTATAGTAAATATTAAGAAAATTAAAAATGTATTGTGCTTCTATTTATAGGAATCCAAAAAAGTCAAAGGCAGGAAAATGAATAACTTTCCCTACTTACTAAAATTCAAAATATCCAAAAAACACACACTCGCACTTAAACTTTAACTTTGAATTTTTCAAACCATCTCAATATTTGAATCATCTTAATTCTTCTTATTAATTAGAATTCTCAAACTTCCCAACATTTATTTAGTATGGTGGAACTTCCTCATCTAATTATTATGCGACTTTCTTCCAATGCTCATTATGATCAGATTTTATTTCTCCACTCCTTTATTTATAACTTTATTTCTTTACTCATTATGATCTAACTTCCTTCCTCTTCTCATTACATACCTTTTATCCTCCTTAGATTCATTCTGATTGACTTTCCTCCCTAGATTCATTCCGATGGAACATCATTTCAAATGTAATTTCCCATTTTTATGGATTTGCGATTAAGATGGAAATTCCACTCCGTAACTTTGAAATCCTGCAAACCTTATCAGCTATAACTCATTCAGACATGTAAAAGTTTTTGTGTTTGATACTTATGTATTTGATGCAAACTTTTTCTTGATTCCATGAACCTATAAAATCTTTATGATTCCTTAATTTATTCAAAATATTTTATAATGACAGTTTAAATGATTTATGGTAACTTCAATATTGGAAAATAATCATCTGAATTTAGGTTAGAAAGTTTAAGAACATTCTAAATCCTAACATCACTAACTTATATCAAACTCTTCAAAATCATTCTTAATTCCTCACTCAAAAACTTCTAACTTTCTAACCAACACAGAGTATGATGAATCTTCAATTTCATGCTAATGTATCCAATATAGGTGATTCAATATATAAACAATATTATCTTTCTAAAAACATATGTGGTTGGTTCTTCTTTGTCCTATACTCTATGTTTAAAAAAAACATTCTAAGAAAAACATTTCCCCCTTGTGTTTTTTGAAGATTTAGAAACATTCAATTATTTTTCAAAAACATTATTTTATAAAGGATTAGTTTTCAATAATTAAAAATATTTTTTAAACCAAAGCTTCACAATGTTTCCTCACCATGAAAATTACATCCTGATTATACCCAATACTATCCATTCCAACCATTCCTCTTCCACCTTCTCCAAATTATTTGGATGAAATCCAAACAACTAAACATCCTAGTCATTTTTAATAAGATTATCCTCTATATTCATTCTCTAAAACAAAAATCCTTTCCATCAAACATATCAACACATAAATTAACTTCGAATGATTCCATACCTTTTAATAATTGTAAACTCCCACTTAAATTCAGAAGTTAGATAAATGATATAGTGAGTTTTACCTCACATGACATTAAGTGTGTTGATGAGGAAGCACTTAATTAAGATTTTTTCTGAATTGTTGGAAATCCAAAAAACAATTTATTACCTGACATTGAATTTCCAGAAAATTCATTTAGTGGAAGTATTTTTCATGAAAACTAACTCAAAACGGTGTGCATGAAGATATTAATACACACACTAATCACCCTACCAGGTCACCCTCCCACACACTAAATAAAATTATTAAATCAAAAATAATAAAATATAAATGTCATTTAAACATATAAAATAAATAAAACATTCAATATACATAGTTCAAACATTTTTTACATCCATAAGAGAAACACTTATATATTCCATTATGATGAACAAATCATGAATTAAAATCAATTTATCAAAGTTATAAAATTATATGAATAATTAAAATTAATATTCAATCATATCATACCATGTGTACGAGTCATTACAGTAATTTATAATAAGTATCTATTAGTCATTTGGTTTCCGTACCATATGAATTTTGTAGATGACCAACCTTTAATCCAAGGTAGTTGCTGATAAATAGTAAAATATACCTAGGAATTTAATATAAAACTTCAAGTAATAAATTTTTCTAAACATTAGCCATACCACTAACCATTCCATATTCCCCCATCAAATAATATTATCATCTGATTAATATACTTTTGTGGGAGTGATTTGGACATCACTTCCTTCACCACACAGTCAAGTTATATTCTAGTTCACTCTATCTGGCTAAAATATTCAGAAAGTAATCAAGATTAATAACCCACAAATTTATTATGATCTAACTCAACCAGTTATAACGAAATTTTATATATGTGTGACCCAATTTATGTCCAGTGTGATGTTGTGTTGTTTTTGGAAACACATTGGTTGAGGATGATATCTTCCAAACCACTTCTAATTATAGATTTATTATTAGTAAAAAATATATGACACCAAATAAACCCCATCATAGTAAATATTAGGTACCCACATTGAGGCCAAACCTTGTAAAAACTAAGCATTCCCTGTTTTCATTATTTTTTAGTTATTATTAGGTAAGGTTGTGTTTTATATTTGGTTTGACCAGTTCCAAATTGTTATTAAATATTTATTTATAGATAATAAATTGAAAATTTAAATACCAATGATTCAACCCTATTATATGTAATTAACCATTTCTTTGGGAATATTATATTTTATGTAGAATCATTCTTCCATTTATTTTATTCAATGATTTCAAATGTATTTGGTGGATGAAGTGTATGCGATCTTTGTGATTTTATTTATTCATTAAATTGTGTTTCTTCTTGGGTTATTTTCATCATTATTCCATATATCAATGTTATTTCATATATAGTTAAATGGTGTGTGTTAGGAAGAAAATTATCATGCAATTACATGAATATGAGTGGGATGTAGAGTTTAGTGTCTTAAATGTTTTTGAATTAAACTTATCCTAGTTCGGAGTTACATAATTAGTATGACATGAAGCTTTTTTGAGTTTCTTAGTGATTACTATGAATCTCCTATATTAATAAGGAAGTGAGGGCTAATAGATTGTCATTATAGTTTATTGGAACTAAATCCTTATCTCAATGTAAGGGTGACAAATTTGAGGTTTTTGATTTTTTCCCTATGTAGTAGTGATAGTGGAGCCTTTACAATTGAGGGAAGTGATAAAATGAAATGTTAACACACCAAAAGACATCTAGTGGTTATCTCTTATAAAAAACAAAAAATTGTTAGATTACTTTAAACTATCATTGCACAAAAAAATGGCTCCTTTTATTCCCTTTATTTTTTATAAACAAAAACATTTAAAAAATACTAATAAGTGACTATCAAATAACGATGAGTGTTTAGCTAGATTACTTGTAGATTACCCATAATATTTACTAAACTATTGTATTTAAAATGTTATTTTTTAGAGATAATAATAATCTCACACAAAAGTTTGATGTTGTTTCCGGGAACCCAAGAGTCCATTTAAACGTTCTACAAACTTATATAACTATATAATTTTTTTTTCATTTCAAAAAAACTCTCAAATAGTTGAATTCACTGATTATTGATCTTATATAAAGAGATCACTAGAACATCTATAAAGATGAATACAAGGTGTTTATTGGTATAATTAAAGGGATGAGGCATTCAAGGATATCAATGAGGATATCCAATAAGATATTGAATAATAATTACTTTAATCCTTTGCCAAAGTATTTAATTAGTACTCACAACATTTTCTAGAATTCTATCGACATGTGGAAATGGACCAAATTGATCCACTGCAATTATGTTCCTTTATTTAAAAATATTTACAAGAGGATGAAGATAATTTCAAATACTGTCAATTTTCTAACCAATCCAATCAAATTCTTGATATTTTTCTCAGGGAATAAGATCTTTAATTTGAATAAATAATGAGATATTATAAAATTAATGATTCATATTATTTTAATTATCCTCTAACTAAAATTTTTACTTACTCTATTTACTTTTATAGTAATAACTTGACATCTTGGTTATATACCTATAATATTTTAAATAAAAATTCATTTTTAGAGGTGGTCATATATGAAGAAAATAATGAGGAGTTAGATGTGAGGATGATTGATTCATATGAAGAATAAAACACTGAGATGAATTATAAACAAGGAAACAATTTCCTATAAAATTCAAAGAATTCACTCCAAAAAACAAACAGTAAAACTCTAATTGAATATACCTATAATATATCATAAGGTAAGGAAAAATATTACACATTTAACTTTCTCCTACCCTGGATATATTAGAAGTTTTCTACTAAACAAGGGATGAATAATAAAAATATTTCACAAGGGGAATTCTAGAAGAAATTTATAATGATCCTCAAAGTAAAGGGTGTGTGTTGGTTCCTACCGAAAAAGATTCATCCAATATCTGATCAGGAATAAGTATAAAACTATCCATATGTGGATAGTAAAAATATAACTCCTCTAAGGGGATTTACCTATGGATTTATTTATATTTATTTTATTTCCTTTATTTTTTAATATTGTTTTTTAGGATATTAGTTATTGGGTTACATTTCATGTCATTTGAAGCTAATAAATAATTTTTCCATTATAACAAGTCAGTTTGCACCTCTATATGTTTTTTCTTATATTCATTCCATTATAATATAATTTTAAATAAAATATCACTATTGATATAAATTGAATGGAATAAATGAGATAAGCATGTGGGAGAGCCTTCCATTGATTTTGATTTTATTTTTTATTTATTGTCTATTTTATTTTTATGGAGCTTAAATGAAATATATGAATTCCTTTTTTATGAGTAAGGATTTTTTGAGGAGATTTTATCACTTTTGGAACAGAATTATTTATGTTTTTATTGATGTGAATTTCTTTCCATTGATTTTTCTTTTTAGTCATATTTTTATTTTATCCAATTATAGAAGTCCATTCCCAATAACAACGGCCAAATATCAATCTCACATTCCTAATACATACTCTAAGAAATTTTATATGTCTTCATAGTGTTGTTCCCAAAGTGTTTGATTTAGTTTTTTGACAATATGTTAATATGTGTTTGGTGATGAAGATAAGTGATTATTAGAGGATTATTATAGATTAAATCCTAAATATATAAAATGAAATGATTTTTTCTCTGATCTTTAAGAAAGATAAAGTTCTTGATGGATCATGGAATATTTCCTAAAACACTTGATGAGATATGGAAGGCCGTAAATTGATCTGGAAGAGATGAATAGTTGGGTTATGATGAAGTACTGTAGCAACATAACCATTAAGTGATATTATGTAACCATTATATAGGTGTAGTGTAAGAATAAAGTGCTTCTGCATAAACCTAATACATATTCTACATAATCATCAAATGAGTCTGCATATTCCAAAAGTTATATTGTAGGTTCTATATAAACATGAAGTGTTTTTGTGTAAAAATGATGAACATTGAAATCATACGGAGAACAATAATGATTGAGAGGATTTGAATTAGTTGAAGAGGTTCTAAAGAAATTCGGGTGAAGGATGGATCAAAGTTGTCATTTAGTTGATAGTATTTATACTTGTGATTCATCAACTGATTATAACATTAAATGATTTCCTATTTGTGTGGTTGATCCATACAATAATTCTATGTGGTTGGTTTGAAGACTGTATATGAGGTATATCAAAAAAGATACATATGTCCAATTGATATAGTTGATCCAGATAGACAGACACTAAATGTACTCTAGGGTCGATCCAAGTGGGTAGTCGATTTAGATGTATAGTAAATCTAGATGGTATGATCAATCCAGATATAAAATTGATCAAGGTTTTTTTTCACTTCACCCAATCACTTTCATTATGGCCACTCTATATGGTTAATTATAATACTCACAGTCTATCATGTACTTTATGAATTTTTAAGAGAGTCTGCTAGGTGGCAATATGAGATTCTAGATTCTTGAAATCCTATAAAAATTAATATGATAATGTATTTAAGACAGTATTCATGTATCATGCTTGTTGATGATCATGAAGTTTTCATATTTTGACTATACTGAATAATATTCACGTTATGTTTTTTAATATAAATATAAAAGTTGTTATGGATGGTAAGATGGGAATATTGAATGTTTGAAAAATGGGGTGTGTGAGAGAATTATGAGAGGCATGGAACATCATTGTGTAAAAGACAGAAGGTCTGACCAAAGATAAGAGATTTGAAGACATAGATCTACATGATCAAGTTTTCTAAGTGTTGATAAGAACCGAATATATTATAAATTTTATAAAGGTGAGTAATTATAGTGATCATATTCCATATATGACTTGTTATCATGGATTTTAATTCATACATGATTGGACCAGATCCTATACTCTCATGGAGTAAGATCACAAAAAAGGGGAACTAAAGTAGTCTAAAATAAGATGGATATCATTATCACTAGATCACGTGTCATGCTCTATATCATTTTTGTTTTATATCATGTGAGGGTTTGATATATCATTGAGTTGACTAAGATCCTCAATAATTTAATGATTTTCAATTAAGAAGATAATAAATCATAAAAAGACCACTTATTTACCCCTCTCAGCCGCCAAACTAGCATGGGAATAACAAGCGATATTTGAGAAAAAGTTCCCTCTAAATATTTATGTTTTTCACTTCTACTTTTATTATCATTAATGAAATAAAAATTTTAAGAATTTTTTGATCTGCCTCAGATAGAGAAAAAGGAAGGTACTCCTATAAATATCAATAGGGAGATTTTGTACATGACTGAGAAAAATAAAAGGAAAAGAGAGTCGAGAAAGATAAATAATAGTCTAAAATAAATGATAGGAACCAATAACTGAAGGTAATCAGAGTTGTATATGTGATAATTATTAGTCTGATTATGATTCTTTTAATAAAGAAAGTTCAAGATGTGCTGATTATGTATTATATAATGATCTTGATAATAAAATTGAATATTATTTTAAGAAAGTCACCGAATAATTGAAAAGTGTATTTTTGACACTATTATGGGGATTCTTTTCAATAAGTCACATCTTGAATTAAATATTATTGAATTAGATAATTCACGAGGTTAGAAAGTTAAAAAGATTGTTTCTCTCATGGAAATAGTAGAAGAGAGTGAGAAATAAATATCACTTTGCAATAGAATATGTCTCCTTGTTGAATAATGTTCACAAATATATATTTGTTAGAAATAGTACATTGAAGAAATATTTGTGGAAATGTTTCCATGAACTTAGAAAATTAAATAAAATCTCTATGGATATCGAAGATGGTCTATTAGTGGTTATGTTAAAAATTAAAAAAGCATTTGAAAATAAATGACTTGAATTTTTAGAATTGAATAATTAATAAATAAAAAAGACAAAAAAGGATTGGGAAGGAAAAATAATATCCAATTAGGATGATAAAAACTCCCTCAACATGTAGTGATTTAATCATGAACTAGGTTCAAGAAGATAGAAATCCACACATGTTTGGCCTTCATTGATTTTTGAGTGGAAGGATTATACTACACTAATTTCCATTATTATACATGGATTTAAGAGGAATAATATCATTAGAAATAAGATCATGATATAATCCACAAACAAGTGGTAATATCCTCTAAGTATAAGGTATCTCATTTCCCATAAATTGTCTTATGCACTAATTTTTTTTGAGTTTTAAATCGAATTATAAGAAAATATGGATTTTGAAAAACCCTGATAAACCCATTACATCATAAAAATTGGATTTAAGAAGGTTCATGAATAATATCCCCTAAAATGAGACTAAAATGCTAATAATAATACCAAATAATAGAAAACTATTAAGCCTAGACAACATACTATCTAGAGAAAATAACAAAGATATATAGGGATTTTTTGGTGATGTAAAAATATTGTGCTAAGGAATAGTAATATTAGAATAAAATCTAAATTTAAAGAGATGTAAGAATACCCAAATAAAGTGGGAGAAAATATATTTAAAGGAGAAAACCTTCTGACCAAAAGTAGAAGTTAAAAGAAGAGATGCATGAGTTTTCTTTGAGGAGGAACCCGAAGATAAGAATTTCAAAATATATTCCAAATAAGTCAAAGAAGAAGAAATAAGGGGATATTACCATCCTTGTTGATAAGGTGGAGAATAATCCAATAAATAAAAACATTAAAATGGATGTTAAATTGTGTAAACGGTGTGGAAGAATTTGAAAATATCCACACAACTTTATAAAGATACTTCCTGTATAGTTGGTGTGGTTTAAAATTAGTGGGAATGTATCCAAAGCTTCTTATGTGGAAAAGGTAGTTTTATATAAAAGAAAGACTAAAGTTGAGCGGACATAATCATATTAAAATATAGTTAATGAGAGTTATTAAAATACATAATCTATGAAGTATTTTAATACGAAGAAGAGCACACTAAATTTGGAGATTAGAAGGAAATAATATCATATGATGAGAGGAAACTTTTAGATTTAATGTTACTTATAATAACTTGAAAATACCTCTTTATTCTATATTATTAGTATTTGTTAGTAATAACTTGTAGGTAATTAAATGAGAGATGTATTTTATTCATTGTTGGTCAAAAAATAAGGTTGGTTTCATGGTACTTTAACTATCATGAAATAGAAAAGTTAGTGAATCCCTTAATAGAGAGAAAAAATAAAGGTAGTACTGTCAATATTTCACAAGATATGTGAATCTAGAAAATATTCAAATCCACCTAAAATCTGTAGTATGACACATGAGAATCAAACTTTTATACCTTGGTTATTATTTTATTGAACATATGGGGGGAGTTTATTGAGGAAAAAAAAGACAAAGGGGAAGTTTTATACTTCTCACTTGAACTTTTTAATGTTTTGGTTGAGATGTGTGAATGATAAATTTTTTGCTAATAATTATATTTAAGAAACCCCTTAAATGATAATATTATAATTATATAACAGGGTTGTTTTTTTATGGTTAACATTGAAAACCTTTGTCAAATATTTTTTTTATATTCCGTGTTTTCCTAAGTAAACATAGACTGGACTAAGTGAAGGCTCTTTACTAAGGTAAATAATATGGGGGTTAATAGAGGTTGAAAGATATAAATAATACAAGTAGAACCCACTGTATCATTGAAATTATTATAAATTAGGGGGATTAATAGAATATTACATATATACATAAGTTTTTGGAGGCATTGAAAACAAACACTAAGTGGGAGATTGTTCTTCCAAATTGATTGATTATAAATATTTTTAATATGTAAATATATTTTCAGTGATTTAGAGAGGTATTTTTTGGAATATTTTTATGGTGTATATCCTATATGTATAAATTGTGATTATTGTTTCAATGATATTCAAGATTAAGTAAATTTTTATTCAATGGTGGAATATTTTTTATAACAAATTGATAGATGATGGAAGCAGTGGAATTGATCTAAAGAAGATTATATATTATGTAATATTAAAGTACTAAATATGTGTAATAAAAAAGAGATGTTTATTAATCATTATATAGGTGTATCATTACCATAATTTGATTCTCTATAAACATCACAAACATGTCACATAACCCTCAAATGAGTCTACATAAGAACGGAGTATTGATGTAGGTATTGTGTAAACATGAAGTGTTATTATTTATCCATGACATGTGTAGACATCATACTGATCATAATAATGACTTAGTGTAAATGAATTAGTTGAATAATTTATGAATAAATTTGAGTAAAGGTTCGATCAATGGTTTCAGGGTGTTGTTTAGATTTGTATATATGATCAACCCCCTAACCACAGTTTTACACAATCGCTTACCTATGCTGTCAATTTTCTCACAATGTGGTAACTCTTTATAGTCGATATAGAGATTGTATATGTGATCAATCCTTAATGAATCATTTATTCTATTTATAGTGATTAATTCAATCGATTTACATGGTCGATCTCAACAGACATGCGGTTCATCTACACTATGTTCAATCTAGACATGCATTAGATCGATATAGTGTGGTTTATCTAGATGTGAAATGGATCAAGATAGTGTGGTCAATTAAAATGAATTATTTCTTTAATTCACTCTATGAGTTTGGTATGTAGACCCCCATTTAGTCACAAACTTAGTGAATTTTCAAGTGATTTTACTATGTAAAAATTTGAGTTTCTAGATTTTGGATATTTTGAAGAAATAAATATGGTTACACTGCTAATATAGTATTAATGGATTATACATCATTATCAATCAAGTGATCATGATTAAATTAAATTAATATTGAGTATGTTTCCACACTAAAATTAAAAGGTCTATGTGGAAATGATGAATTCTACAATATGTATAAATATTTCGAAGGAATTAAGTAGATAGAATTTGTAGATAACTCAAAGAAGGAAATTACCTGAATAATATAGTAATTTTAGATGAAGATTTCATTCATATTTGAATGTGTTTAAATGGGAAGATAAATTTAAAAAATCTTTGATCAATTTAAATTACATGATCATGCATTCCAAATATTATGGTGATTCCATATTTCAAATATGGTGAATAATATTCAAGTGTTGCAATTTTTTTACTATAAAAATATAGGTTGAAAGTAATGAAAAAATGATAACATTGAGAGCTCATAAAAGGTGTGTATTATATAATTCTAATAGAACTAATACATTATGTTTATCAAATAGATATGTTGAGATCTAATCTTGGAGATTTCAAGATATAGATCTACAAGCTTTGGTTTTCAATGTTCTAAGAAGAATGAAATATATTATAGATTTGAGAAAGGTGAGAAAGGTTAGAGACCACATTCAGAATATGGAATGTTTACATACAGTTAAGGTTGTATATATGTAAACTAGATCATGTACACTCATGGAGGAAGATAATCACAAAGAGGTGAAAAATCATCCCTATAAATGAATGATTTTTTTCTATCACTATATCAAAACCAAAGGAGCTTATAGATAATTTTTACAACCAGTTATTGAAGATGATTTTGGATAGGGGTATAAATCATCAGTTGATGCTTTTAGGTTTTTTGGAGGATATCCAATAATTATTTGGTAAAATTTGGGGAATCTAACCAACATGTAATGGAGTAGGATTTTATACTTAACCTTTTATATTTTTTTATCCATCTTATTATTATTGTATATAAGGTGAGGCTGTGAGATATCATTGAGTGGATTGATAACATTAACAAGTTTAAGAGGTTTAATTTAAAGTAAAATAATTTTTTTAAAAGGTTACTAATTCACCCCTATAAGTTCTCAAACTATACTAGAAATAACACACAATACCATAGACATCATTACTGAACTCGGGTCATGTGTTTTAATCTAGAACTTTATTTTATAATTAAGAAAATATATTTGAAAAAAAAGAGTGTTTCTATTATGATCCAAGTAATTTCATTATTTTTATATCCATTATTTATCCACTTTGTGAACCACATTTACATTTACCTTTGTTATCCTTTTGTAAAACATTAATGGGATGACAGGTTGAGCCACAATACAAGACATATATTTACTTTACAACTATGTCTCATAGTGTTGTGCATGGTATATTTCAAGTTAATTGTGTGGGAGGGGCTATTTCAATGATATTGTTTGGAATGTATCTCATTTATCATGAGAAGAAGGTTAAGGCAGAATTGTTTTTTGAGAATGTATATAGGGTTCAAAAACATCATTAATAATCTCATATTTCCCCTCTTAAACTCATAAAAAAGGAAAAATAAAAAAGTGTATATAAAAAACAATTCAAAGAATTGGGAATAATAAAATAAAAAATGAAAAATTAGATAATATGAAGTATTATGAATTGATTTCAACATAGTAAATTTTAAAACAAAGTATATGGATTGTTGGGTGTTATTAGTTATGGGTGATTATGAGTGAGGTTTATTTTATTATGATTGAAATATTATAAATAAATTAACTTTAGAGTTTTAGATATCCACTTCAAGAATATGTTTTGTTATAATAACCTACCAGCCGAAAGTTTCCAAGAAAACCTTAAAAATACACACAATTAGTATATTTTTCTTTATCTATTTCTTTGAGAAGATATAATTTTATAAAGCTTGTGGTATGACATTAATGTTCTTGAGATGGGCATAACATTCTATATGATTCTAAATTTAGAGGCAAGTGACATAATTTTTGTGGAAGGTAGGTTGAAAAATAGACATAGGTGGACATGCGAGGTTAAGATAAGTATGGATAAGAGAGATAAAAATTTAGGGAAGTGATCACATAAATAAATAATGATAAAAATAGTTTCAAAAACAAATTTTAAGTCCTATCAAAATGGAATGGGTTATTAATTGTGATTAGGATAGTAAATAATTTCTTAGGAGTTTGATGATTTAGTTTAAGGGAGTGAGGAAATGTAATTTTTCATTTTTCATTTGATAATTTATTTTTTTATATCCCAACAATATTAATAATATAGAGTTATTTAGTATATATTTTGTAATTTTTTTAGTGTTATAATTAATTTCATTTACCATCTAAAATAATTTTTTTGAAGATATTTTGAGAGTTTTCTTGTCCAAACATTTATTACTATTTTATGATTTTCTATAGGTGATGAGAGATAATCCATGGAATAAAAGAAAATACATGGTCTATTATGAATGGAATCGAGTCATATTCAATGAAATGGTGGTGTACATAGTTATGAAACCTGATTTATACTAGATCAAGAATAAGGAAAGTAACGGTAATGATATACCACTACCAATGTCTTAACCAGAAACTTTGACAGATAACTATCACTGGCTATGAAATAAATCACTCCTTCAAATTGATGAATTTTTTTAGTAATAATGAAGTAACTTATCTAGAATATTTATTTAAATTTCAATGTAATTTAACATACCATATATTATGATTAAAAATTTATTTTTAGAATTTTAATCAATGTTATAGAAATATAAAACCTGAAAAAAACATATGTAAAGGTTTTAAAAACAATTCCTATATTTATTTTAAATTTTAAAACACTGCAACACCTGTAGCATTCTTAGAAAATGAAATCTCTATCCAAGAAGGCTTTGTAAGCTTTCAAAATTCTAAAAATCCACAAATTTTTTTAGTCAATCTGGTCTTGAGCCACTTTCCCATCATCAGGAAACAACCCTTATTACCACTACTATATATTCTATGATATTATATGAAACTATTTATTAGTTCTAAAAACACTAAAAAAGGAACACTTTTATTAGATCTAACTAAAATAACTGATAAATTATTTATTTATTATCACTAAAAAAGCATTGATATAATATGATTTATTTATTAATGATAAAGGGAACCATGCATAATTTAATTTTTATATTCAATTTTTTATATTTTAAAATATTATTTATATAATGATACTTATGTATATTTTTATAAATAATTTATATAGTTAAATTTATACCTCTTTTCAAATATATACATAATTATAATTACACACACACACACACACACACATATTATAAAATATAGTAAGAGGAACGAAAAAAATTATTGGGTCTAAGAGGACTCCTTAAAATAAAACCATTGGAGAAAGATCTAGATGAACTTATGAATGAAAAAATAAAATTCCAGAATGAACCTGTGTAATAATGTTTAGAACATGAAGGGAAAACTGATCCCAAATCACCATGTTGAAACACCCTTCTTCCAAAAGGTGGTAAAAATTACCAATGATTACAAAGATAAAATTAAATAGAAGGTAAAGAAAAAAATAAGAGATTATGAGATTTGTAATTGTAGTCTAGTCTATGGAGAAATTATACATTACTTATATTTTTATAAAATAGAGGATTATTACCATAATCAAATCATGTGATTAATTTGATCACACCCTAATGTTTTAGTAGTAACCTGTCAGTGCATCCAATTGTCACTTATATTTGGTTTCCATAGTATGAAGTCAACATCAACCAATCTTTATGAATGATATTCTATTCAATCAAATATCTACACCACCTTAACTTTCCCACTTGGTTCATAGTGCTAGACTCTTGAAGATCTCATGATCCCTTAGATCTCTTGCATTTATTCTAGCAAAAACCTTCACATGGTTTAATTTATAGTAACACCATCTATTTATTCATTTGATTTTCCAGGCATCAAATCATATGAATTTTGATTTTTTTATTCCATTATCTCTTTAGTTTCTAGAAGTTTAGAATATTTATTTTCTCCTTTAATTGTTCTGGTTCTATTATTAGGAAAATGTTTTCCACACAAAGGAAATAGCCAAACAATCTCCAAGTTGGAAATCATCTTTCTGGGATCCAATAACTAAGTCCCCGTTCAAATTTAGAAAACCTCCATCCATCATATAAACTTACACAAAGTAGAAACATGGTTTCCTACCACATATTCTGGTCAAACCAATCTGTATAAGGTGAAATATCACCTCAAAAATTACTAAGTTACCATTTTCATCAATATGTTTTTTGTATTCAATGCTCCTTTTATCTTCTAAAAATATAAATCCCCATCCTCTAATAGCTTATGGATGAAGTGAAACTTAAACTTAATATTCTTATTCTAAGAATGAATCTTTTGATTTTTGGCTAAGTGAATCAAACTTTGTGAATACCAAAAGATAATCCCATCACTTTGCCTCCATATAATATAATCTAGTAAACCCTTTTCCTAGATCAATTTCTTCCATGCTTCCATCATGGTGGAAAACTTTTATTTTTTCATTGAGAAAGAGACCTCCAGTTAAAGATTTGATATCCAACTATGTATCATTTATATTAATGTAAACAAACATCCAAAAGAGTTTTTTTAAGAATCAAAACCTACCCCAAAATCTTAATATATAGAACCTTGAAAAGAATCATCCATTATAAAGAAAATTTTAAGGCTTACAGAACCATTTAGGTACTGAAGAATCCATTTCACTACCTCCCAGTGTTCTCTTCTGGCATTTGACATGTATCTGATGATGAATCCCACTACTTGGTAAAATTCTAAAATTGTAAAAACCATTGAATATATCACACTTATAATAGTTTATTCATATGGGAATTTTTCCTTGAATTCATCTTTGGTTTCTGTTTGAGATGAATTCTCAATTCTTAGCTTGATATGTGTGGCCATGGGTGTGGTCATCAGTTTTTCTTCACTCATGAAAACGTTTTACACTACATTCTAGATGAATTATTCTTTATTTAGGTATAAATTACTAGAACTTAGGTATCTAAAAGTCTATACCCCAAAAATACACTTTTTTGTACAATAGGTCCCTCATCTCAAAGATTACAGACAACTCCACCATAATCTAATTGATCATTCCTTTCACCAGACATACTATAAGAATGAAATCCACATAAATTTGAAGGAAAATTAATCTCCCATCATCAAACACCTTTTGGTAATATAAATGATCATAATTTCCCTAAGTAAACTTCCTTTAAAACATGAAACAATTAAAATTATGATTCTAATTCCTAGCACTTGATTCATTCCATAAATTCTACACTTTATCTTTTACACAAGATTATAGTGTTGATGTGTTTCAAAACTATCTCCATTTTCTATAAATATTACTTCATCTAAGTCCTCATGATGAATTTATACTTGACCTTCATCTGATCCAGATGTAATATTTCATAAACAACCATTATTATCACTATTTTTATATTTATGTGCTTCACTACTTAGATAAAAAATATATGATAATTAAACCCCTTCCATTTGTTGAAATACCTCCACAGCTATCCAGGACCTGAACTTCCAACCACCATTTTTATATTATTTTAGTTAGAAATCACATTTATTTTATAAGACTTTCTTCCCAGCATGTCTTCCCATCAACTACCATATTTATAAAACAACTAGCTAATCAAGTTCACCCCTCATCTTCAACTCCCACTACTTTTGGTCTTACAAAATTATTACCATGTATAGGATTTTTGGTTATTTTTCATCCATTATATAAAGATAATGATTTTTTTTAATAATTTTTCACTTAGATCCTTTCCCTGGTAGACCTATGTAATTTTCCCAGTGAATGAAAATTTTACGATACTCTAACATTCATAGTGTGAAAATATCATTCTTAAGCTTCCACAATCCTTTAACTATGTATTATTTTAGGACTTGGAAACATTGTTAGAATTTGAAATCCTTTTGAAATATCTTCTAACTCATTTGGTGTTTTAAAACAGTCATGCTTCCATGATTCTCCAGAACTTTCATATCTTCCGGATGTCCATATAGGTGAACCTCAACTTCTTGTAATACTCTTCACTCATCAAAATTACATACTTGTTTTGATACTGTTACTTAATTTGTTCATTTACAATTATATTCTGAATTTTGAAAACATTCTAAAGACCGTTATCCAAGATTCGAGAACCAAATTCTTTATTTCTATAACCCACAAAGTGAAATTCTTGAGACTTGGCATCTAACTTGCCAAAATCGTTAGAATTAACATATATATAATCAAGTATGCTGGAGACTTTTATATGTTTTAAGTCATCTTTCCTTCTGAAACAAAATTTTTCCACCAGTTATTGTACAATTGTAGATGATGGATGTAATGACTGATATTTTCCATGTCTTATTTTGGGATATTATATGGTTTATTTGGGATACTAATCATTTATATTCCGTGTGATTATGAGGACCAATGTTCTCATGATAAATTTTTGAAATATATTAAATATATTAAATAACATGTGCACACATTTTTCTTGAAAAAGTGGAATATATCCTACATGAGAGTCTGATCCAGACATTCTAGGGCATCGTTGAGTTTAGAACGTGGGTTTTACCATATGAATTATATAACCTAATTTGACATGGGGAACCTGTAAAAAAAGTCATCATAGGACTAAATGAATAAAATATATATAAAAAAATTGTTTTTTTATTTTTGGTGTAGTGACCAAATTATCTTATAAATATATGGTTGAGAGTCCTTTATCAGGGTTGGCCACTCAAACCCTGTAGATCTAAGTGACCATTGGAGATATTTCTTAGTGAAATATTATGGATTGGGAAAGGATTGTGGATCATTTTACCAACCGAGATTATGGATCTTGGCAAAAATGGAAACACATAACTATTCTTCATCAACATTCGATCCAAACTCCAGGCAGGATGTTGAATTTTGTTTTCTACAACATTTTTATCCCCATATGGACATATGTAAATTACATTAATTTAATTTATACACACATCATTGTAATATTTAAATTTATGTAATTATATTTGTTTGTTGTGTTTTATTCCTCTTTGATTACCTAGTCCATGATAATGAATCAAGGATGAATGAACAAAGGCCAAGGTTCATTTATCATGTTTTTTTGGATTTTGAATTTATTCCCCCACTTTTTGAATATTCATCACAACAATTTATTTTGGCTCATGGTTCGATGAATACTCAGTATTCAATCATTGCAGGACTGTTCTTCAGTCCAAAATATCAATATTGTGGGTGCAGTTCATGATTGATGGTGTCGTCGTGGTGCGACGACAGTGGTGGATGGTCAGAGGTAGATCAGAATGGATTTCTGGTATCCGTTCAACTCAATTTCTATTTGGTGTCTATATATGATGTTATTAGATTTTTCTTCAAGTATATATGAACCTAGATTTTGGCCAGCGATGATGAAAAGGCTCAGATGACCCCTAATCTATAGATTCTAGAAAGGGTAGCGGCTCTGGAGATACATAGGGATACACAGAGGATTGTTAAATGGATATATAAGATCTCTATCAATATAGAATGTATTAATATATTACACAAAGTGTAGGAACCCCAGGCTTTGGAGATAGGGTTTTAATTGTAGTTAAATATCCCATTCCATGTGATATGGTCACACATAGTGCGACTCCTTCCTAATGGATTTGGGTGTAATTTGAAATGTATCAGACATGGCCAGTGGCACACTTTCTACTTGTTCACTAACATGGATAGGTGTATACAAGCATAACTAGGTTTAAAAGAGTTGGTATATGGGCATGGATAGTCATACATGAACCTCATCAGGCAATATGGAAAAGGTGTCGAACGGCCTCTACACTCCGTGTACTGCACTCATACATCATGTATGTTGAGTTTTACGTTTTGTTTGAGGCCTTACCACATGGTCATACCTGGGGATCATTAGACACACCATGTACACCTAGTACACACCATGTACCGTATTTTAGGGTGTTTGTATCCCTTCATATCATTAGTATGTATCAATATTTTTTTATTGTGTTTCTTCATCCATTCCCTTGAGGGTACAATATGACATTACATCTACATCACATGATTATGATCACCTCTGGAGTATGTGTCATGGATAGAGTTTTTGGTGTCCCTCCATGAGTATAGAGTTTGATCCTCTATAGTATTTATACCCTAGGTGGGGTTTGTGAAATTATAATGACCTCCTTAAGTAGGACATTGACCATCCATCTAATAGTTTGTATTAGTATAGTTTGTGATATCATTGGAATACGATCCCCTATGTATCGAGTTGAGCCATACTGGGTTCATGGTGTCGCCCAGTGGTTCATTGAATGACCCCCTAATTGAGTATTTGGGTATTTCAATACTTGTGATATTTCCTGGATGGGGAACAATGATGAAGACCTCTTTGATGAGAGTCTCCGGTGATAGCATGGCTCATGGAGTGGATTCATCCAGAAAGAGTGTTGCTTCGAGAAGAATCCTATGACTGGAAGTTGGTAATGACCACCTAATGAAACGGTGTCCTTCATGAGTATATTTGGGTGTTTTATATTATAAATTGATTATTATATATTGTATTGATTTGAAAATACTTTGTGCTTTATGTTTAAGGTTTTTAGGGTGTCCTATTGGGTGTAGTTATACTCATACCTGCATAGGCTTTGCCTACATGTGTCATGTCTTATGTAGAGGATGACCCTTTTGATGGTGTCTTTGGAGGACATGGAGTCGGTGGAGCATATCTTGATCTAGATAGGTTGAATTGTTTCTGTAGGACTATGCATTTTATTGTAGTCATCCCCTTGGAGCAGGTTGGACTCTTTATAGTTTTTGGTTGGGCTTGTATTAGGACCCCTCTTCACTTTCAATACTTTACTATCATACTCTATTGTGGGATTATAGATGTATGTTTGAATTTTTTTTAGTTGTTTGAAATATAATCTTTATATGGTCTTGGATATATTTATATGTGTACAAGTACTTTTTTTAGCGACACATTTTTGTGGGATATGCCTACTCGACGCTGGTCGTCAGCCCTTGGCCTATCGAAGGCATTTTTGGGGTAGTCATGGGTCGGAATTTGGGAGTTCGGGTCATGATACATTGTTATTAGAGAAATAAGTTCTACCTTTGTACTAGATTTGGTAATATTTTTTGGGGGAAATAATGTTTAGTGTTTTGAGATAGGCTTTCAGTTTAGGTACTCTAGTGTTGGTGTGGCAGCCGACGAATCCATACACTAGGAATCTAATCACATTCCTTTCAAATAGTTACATGTAAACATTGGTTATATGGAAAATATTTTTACATGAATCCTATATAAATGGGACGTGTTTTCCATGTCCTTCTTGAGTCATCTCCCAAGATATGCTATTTTTATAGTGGTATATCTTATTTTATTTCAGGATGCGTCTACCTAGATAGACACCAGGATTTCACTACATGATTATAAGGATGATCCTATGAGTGATGATGATTCACTATAGGGACTTATATCAGAGATAACACCTCTGAGTAGTTTACCTACTACACCAACACCCATTGAGCAGAAGCTAGCACCGGTACTACCAACAAAGTATGCATGAAGGCTGAGTGTGTTACATGAGTTTTAGAGGTAGTGACCTCCCATGTTTTGAGGTTAGAGAGACACCTAGGTGGTAGAGTACTGTATAGAGGTGGTCACTAGAGTTTTTTAACTTGTGAGGAAGCCTACTGATTAGATTAAGGTCCTCACAATGAGTCTTATTCTTGTCTCTACTGAGAAATTGTGGAGCTTAGTGACTCAGTCACAGGAAGATACATCTCTATCCTGGTAAAACATCAATCATATCTTTAGGGTGAGTTATATTCATCCACATTATTATCAGTTACCATATAGAAGATTCTTAAATTGTAGCAGGAATGTTTGATCATGAAGGAGTACTGGGCGAGGTTTACTAATCTCACATGTTACTCAATTGATATGGTTCAGGATTTGTTATTTTGATCATGGACCTTTGTGAAGGTCTTATGTTGGGACGTCTAGGATTCAATGGTATCCCTTTGCATTAACACCTATGATGGGGTGCTTGAGTGGGCCTTGGTGGTGGAGAGCTTCCTGGTAGAGTAGGTAGTGATAGTGGGTGTTGATAATGGGAACCCAGGAGATGAGTCATTAGAAGATGGTAGTGTATGATAGTCCAAGGGATGCAAGCATTTTAGATGCTTCAGGAGGTGATTGTAGGAAATAATTTCAATGGTGAATGGATTTCATGATAGATCAAATTTTCCAAGGGAGAGGTGGTGTTTCTCCTACGATGACAGGGGACATCTGGCTTGAGATTTTCTGACCTATCATATAACTTATCAAGAGATAGTATATGGACCATTGAGGTAGAGATAGAGGTAGGATCAAGGTGATTCAAAGGGTTTTGTATGTAGCAGAGGGTCTAGTAGAGCAGAAGGAGGTCGTCGGAGGTCTGACCTATTACCACCACCACCACTAGGTAGTCCATTCAAGGATCAGGGGGATGGTGGTCAGGGATGAGGCCATCTGAAGAATATAGAGGCCTATAACCGTGAGGCTCTCTGGATTATATGAGGTATGTTATTTGTATTTTATACATTATATTCAGTATTGATAGACCCATGTATGAGTCATTCCTTCCTTTCCACTTCTCTAGTTTGAGACTTAGAGATTCTGGTAGAGCCATTGGATCGACCTTTGCAGTTGGAGACTCCAACATGGGGTGACTAAGTGATTAAAAAAATCTTATTATAGAGCGATCTAATTCTTAGAGATGAAAGTTTTGTATGTTATCTATTTGTAGCAGTGATGATCCCCTACAACTTCAGCTTAGATAAGAAATAGATATCCATAGTTCATACCCATATTGGATGTTTTAGGATGAGTATGTGGTGTGTATGTGAAAATCGTACTAGGTTATCCTTTTTGGTTGAAAAGGCAACCTTGGAGAAGTAGGATGAGGTTAGGAATATGATAGTACAGCTAATTACTCACTAGTTGGAAAGCATGGCTCTTGGAATAGTGGATGGTTTGGGCTATTAGTTTCTTATAGTGTTGGAAGAGTATAAGGATCTCTTCCCTGTGTACATACCATGTTTACCACCCCACTGAGAGTTAGAAATTTTCATTGACTCAAAACCTGGGATGACCCTGATTTCTACACCCACATATCATATGAATGATTTATAGGTTCATGTGTTGAGGTTGTAGTTGGAGGACTCTTAGAATATGTGATTTGTGAGACCCGGTTTTTCCCCAAGGGCAGCCCTAGTGTTGTTCATCCAGAAGAAGGATGTGAATTTGCGGTTATGTGTGGACTATCGACACTTGAATCTAGTGAACATGAAGAATAATTATCCACTTATGAGGATCAATGAACTCTTTGATTAGTTCAGAGGGGAACAATGGATCTATAATATTAACCTCAGATCTAGCTATCACTAGCTATAACTATGGAATAAGGATATATCGAAGAAAACATTCAGATGTTGATATAATCATTATGAGTACTTGGTGATTCCATTCAGCATGATGAATGACCCAACCATGTTTATGGGACTGATGAACTGGATCTTTCATCCTTTCTTAGACTAATTCATGGTGGTTCTCATCGATAACATCCTAGTGTACTCATCATTCGAGGAGGATCTTGTGAGACACTTGAGGCTGATCTTGGGAGCATTTTGAGACAACCATATTTATGTGAATCTCTCAAAGTATAAGTTCTGGATTTTAGTGGTCCACATTTTCCAACATGTCATATCAGAGGAATGAGTAGAAGTGGTCCTAAAAAATATTGAGTACGTGATTCTTGGGATCCACCCCATAGTGTTACTGAGGTGCATAGTTTCCTTGGTTTGGATATTTACTATTGGAAGTTTGTACCTAATTTCTAGAGAGTTTCATCACCATTGAACACTTTGAACTATAAGGGTTTTCCTTTTATGTGGATGAAAATGTGCCAATAGTTATTTCATAAGCTAATACAGAGGTTGATGAGTACTCCAATATTGAGATTTCTATAGGAGGGTGTAAATTATGAAATTTTATGTGATGTATTAGGGGCAGGTATGGGTGGAGTTATAATGTAGAGTAAAGAAGTGATTTCCTATGGTTCATGTCATTTGAGACCACATGAGTAGAACTACATGACCCATGATGTTGAGTGAGCCGCTATAGTATTTTCCCTAAAGATGTGGTGACACTACCTGATGGTTGAGCAATTTATCATCTACTATGAACACAAGAGTCTCAAGTATATCTTCTCTTAGAAGGATGTTAACTAAAGATATAGTTGATTAATTGAGTTCCACCAAGACTATGAATTCGAGATTGTATATACCCCTTGGAAGGGGAATATGGTGGTAGAATCTCTAAGAAGGAGATCATGTTCTAAGTTATTGGATTAGGTGTCGGAGTAGTTGGCCTCATTGTAGTTTTCCTTAGTGGACAAAGATAGTGCTTTATATCATTAGTCAATGGTTGTTACCCCACCACATTTACAGTGTGTCACGGATTCCCAATATAGAGATAACGACTTTGAGACCTTACATACTCAGATATCCACTAGACATGCTCCTGATAGATATTATTAATGTGGGGAGCATACTATCCTTTTCAGAGGTTGGATGATGGTACCATTGAAATTGTGGGAGGAGGTGATTCAGGAGTTTCATACATCCCCTTTGCCGATACATCCATGTGTGGAAAAGATGTATCAAGACCTCCTACACAAGTTATGGTGTCCCAGAATGATGGATTGTGTTGTAAATTTTTTCTCTCTATGCCTCACTAATCAGTAGGTGAAGCCTGAACACCATGTTCTAGCGGTTTTATTTCAACCCCTTGTGGTGAAATAGGGGAAGTGGGATGGGATATCGATGGGATTTATGACAAGGTTACCACGTACATCCTAGATACATGATTCCATCAAGGTGATTGTAGGCTGACTCAATAATTCAACCCACTTCTTAGCTACTGAAGAGAAGAGATCAATAGAGAGATTGGGATGGATCTACATACAGGAGATAGTCTGAATTCATGGAGTTACCTTGATATCCATTTCATACTATCATTCTCTCTTCACATAATGTTTGTGTAGAGAATTTTATGAGGCCTTCGGGACTCAATTAATCTTGAGCACAACTGTTCAACCCAATATTGATGGCCAGACTAGGCATACCATTAAGGTCTTGGAGGAAGTGTTGCAGGCCTATATATTGGAATTTTTCCATAGTTAGGGGGAGCACCTAACCTTGGTGGAGTTTTCTTACAACAACAACTACCATTCCACCAGGAGTGGCT
Source organism: Viscum album (assembly GCA_963277665.1). Classification (NCBI taxonomy): domain Eukaryota; kingdom Viridiplantae; phylum Streptophyta; class Magnoliopsida; order Santalales; family Viscaceae; genus Viscum; species Viscum album. Next base: position 286,844,012 of record OY728164.1, read on the forward strand.
TTTTACCGGTGAACCTTCATGTCATAACTTTGTTGGACTGATTCAGGTGAGTCATCAATCATGGGCCCGAAGTTGGTGTGAGATACTATAAAGATGGTGTATATCTTCTAGGAGTTAAAGGGGACTGAATAGAGTTGACAGAAGTCTTATAAAGATTTATTATATTGACATTTGGAGTTCTTGGAGGGAGGCCATGTGTTCCTGGGGGTCTCTCATCGATGAGGATTGAAATGATTTTTATTTAGTAGAAAGATTTATTTGAGATTCCTTCACCCTTTCTAGATACTGTGTAGAGTTGGTGAGGTGGAATACCACATAGCTCTATCTCCATAGTTGGATAGGGTACATGAATTATTCCATACATCGCAGCTTGGGAGGCACGTGCATGAACCATCGGTTGTTATCGTCTAGGGAGAGATAGACATCGAAGATATATCTACCTTTGAAGAGTACCTAGTAGAGATTTAGGATCAGTAGGAGATGATACTTCTTGAGTGATTAATTACCATTGTGAATGTCCAGTGGAAACACTGGAATCTTCTGGAGATCACTTTAGAGAAGGAGACCTAGATGCGATCCCATTACCCTTATCTTATTAAGTAAGTTTGTCTGTTTTAAGGATGAAAATACCTAATGTGTGGTGAATGTAATGACTCAGATTTTATATGTATTATTTTTGGATTTTATATTGATTTTTTTGAGACGAGACACTAAAATTATGTGTAATTTGGAGGCACAATATTCCTAGTATAAATGTTTGAAATATATTAAATATATTAAATAATACACGTTCTTATTTTTACTTAAAAATTAGAATAAATTCTAAATGGGGGACCAGATCAAAAATCAAAGGGCACCGTTGAGTTTGGAATGAGGGTTTTACCCTAGGAGTGAAAAAACCTTTATTAGTGTGGGGAGTTTGTAAAACAATTCGCTACATACATAAATGAATAAAATAAATAATAAATAATTTTTTTATTTATTTATGATGCAATGACCAAATTCTCTTATAAATATATCATTATGAGAAATTTCTCAATATTTAAATATCAAAACTTGGAGATCAATATGACTATTAGATAGCTTTCTTGGCAAACAATGACAGATCGGGACTTGATCGTGGATCGCTGTGCCAACAGAGTTCTTAGATCTCATCGATGATGGAAACTCAGAACCATTCCTCATCAATGATCAATCCAAACTCTAGGTATGATGATGATTTGTGTCTTTCATCCCTTTTATTTATCCTAGACCAATGTATATCAATTCCCTAAACCAAATTGATACACACATCATTGGTAGATTTAAATTGATGGAATTATATTTTTTCTTTTCATTTTATTTCTCTTTGATTGTCTATTCAAAGACAAATAATAGTGGTTGAGTGAACAAAGGTTGAGGTTTGTTTCTCAAATTTGTTGGATTTTTTATTTCTTCCCCCTTTCTTCATAAGTTCATTTTCGGTGTTTGTTTTGGGTTGTGGTTCGACAAATAGATGATATTTGATTGTTTCTTAACTGTTATTTGGAACAATGGTTCGATACCACTGGTGCAATTAATGATCGATGTTGTTGTCAAGGTATAATGATAGTAGTGGATGATGAGAGGTAGATCATAATGTATTTTTGTTTTCTGTTAAACTTGGTTTCGATGAGGTGGTTACAGAAAATGTGAGGGGATCATTTTACAAGAAGATCTGAACCTGGATTCTAGCTAGTGATGATGGGAAGTATTGTATAACCCCTGATATTCATGTTCTGAAAAGCACAGTGGTTCCATCATTGAGAAAATTGATGCAGATGAAGTTCCAATGGATATGGAGAATATGAATCATTATGACGTGTATTTCAGGATTACACGCTATGTGGTACCCCCAAGATATGGAACTAGGGTTTCAACTAATGTAAAATATCACACACTGTTTGACCCCTCTATGATGGATCAGTGTGTACATAGAAAGTATATATACTTGACCAGTAGTACATGGATACTGGCTTTGCAAGTGCTCAGAAATGGATATGTACAGGTGTACATTGTCATGGTAGGTGTACACAGGTTAGTACATGGGCCTGAATAGCCATACATGGAAATGGATAGGTGAAATGGGTTGGGTGTCCAGTGATATCTACACAATGTGTACATGAATCCCAATCCTTTAATATTGTTGTTTACATGCCGTGTGAGACCTTACCACATGGTTAGACATAGGGATAGCTGGACACACTATGTACGCTATCATCACATCTTATACCCCAATTAAGTGTGCATTTATCCCTTTTCTTATTTAGTCTAGACCTGTCTTGGTTGATTGTGTTCCCTTGGTCCATTCCCTTAAGGGTACACTGCTCCATTACATCCACATAATGGGATTGTGATCACCTCTATAGGATGATTCACATTTATAGTTCGTGTTTTCCCTTCATGGTATTGGAGTGTGACCATCTATCATCTTTATACCCTTGGTGGGTTTTGTGGAATTGATGTGACCTATTGATCAAGGTGTTAGTCCTCCATCTAGAAAGTTATATTGGTAGTGTTCATGGTATCGTTGACATATGATCCCCTATGTAGTGGAATGATCTGGATTGGGTTTTTGGTGTCCCTCGATGGTTCTATGCATGACCCCCTATTTGAGTATCAAGGTCTTCTGAGACCAGTGAGCTTTCATGTGCAGGGCTCAATGATCTAGACTTTTTCAATGAGATTATCTGGTGATTGCATGGACCATGGAGTAGATTCTCCAAAAATTATTTTTTCTTAGAGATGAATCCTATGGCTATCAGTTGGTAGTGATCTTCGGATAGTGTCATTTCCTTACTTATTATATATGGGGTTTTTATATTATACATTGATTTTATATCTTTTATTGGACTGACTTTATTTGATTTTTCATTCCTAGTGCTTTTAGGGTGTCCTACCAGGTATTGTTATACTCACCCCTGCATGGAATCTAACCATATGGGTTACATCTTATGAAAAGGATGAACCTTTTAATGGTGTCCTGAGAGGATGTGAAGTGGTGAAGCCTGGCCTGAGCTAGATAGATTGGGTTATTTTTCTGAGAGTGTTCATTTGATAGTAGTCCACAACCTTGGATAAGGTTGGACTCTTTATATTTTTTAGTTGGGCTTATATTTCAACACTTCTTCACTTTCAGTACATTATTATCGTACTTTATTGTTGGATTATAGATTTATGCATGCATTATTTTCAGTAGTTTTAAATTTTGTAATTGTGCGGACTTGGAAATGTGTGTGTGTTTGGGTATATTAGGATAATGCCTCCAATTTTTAAGACATTCCCACTCATAGATAGTCTCCAACCCCCAGCCTATCAGAGGCGTGCTTGGGATAGTCCTAGGTCAGACCCCGGTGGATCGAGTCATGACAATGGACTTTAATTGGTTATATAGGTGGAGCATTTCATCACTTCTATCCAAAACATATTTAGAAAGCCTATGTGAATATACATACTCTTAAATTTCTCTACTACAGTTTTCTTAATCATTTTTACAGATCCATTTTATTTTATAGTTCATAAAATGGTCTTATCAAATCAAATCCATACCATTAGTAAAACCTATAGAAAAGACTAATTTTGTACTCACCACCATTTTCCAACCATAAGAACTTCATAGTACTTTCAGATTAATTTTTCACTATAATCATCCATTATGAAAAATACTGAAACAACTTGTACTTATTCCTTAGAAATTACACCCATACTTCATGTTTTAAATCATCTATGAATGAAACATTAAATAGTGAACCTCTATGAGAGTGTGTTGGATCTAACCCAAAAACATATTTGTAAACCACTCCATCTTTTGGTGATTTTTTCCATTTTTTTTAAAATATACCTTCCACTACTTTTTGAAAACAAATTCCTCAAATGTTCCAAATTGGTTTCTCCAAGTCTTCAATAATACTTTGGGATATAGGGTCTTTATACTCTTCTCACTATGATTTCCTAGATAGTCATTCCACAACTTAGTAGAATTTAATTCCCTAACATTATTTTCACCTTTTGATAGTCCAATAAGGTATAAATTTCTTTCATTTACACCCTTTGAAATCAAATTGAAAATGTATGAATTTTTTTATAATCCATCCACAAACAAAGTAGAGAATACTAAATTATCAATTCGACCCATTGAAATAAAATTTTACATTAAGATTACTATGTTTCATATGTCCTTTAACTACATAATCCTTCTATTTTTGGTATGGATAGAAAAATGTCCATTCCAAAAAAAACTAAGAGATTTTTCACCTACAAGAAAATACTTTTCAAATATTCCTAGAGTATAGTTTCCTATACCCATTGTCTTAGAATTTGAGGTAAATAAATCTCATAGTATATAAGCCAAGACCAAAAAAGGAAAATGGTTACTTAGGAGAAAACCACTCTAATCTATCAATAGATGTTTCACAAACCCATTTGAATAAGAATACTTTTTGGAATTATCCCCTCATTTATTAAAATCCATCATTAGGTATACTTTTCTCTCATAATACAAACACATGGGAGAAAAAACAACCAATATTCTCCTATTTCAATTCCTCCTACCTTTCCCCTTTTTATGAATTTTTCATTTGGTAGCTCATCCTCTTCGTCCCACCTCATACACTTTTATGGAATAATACTAGATCTCCTTTTGATGAATTTATTAATTCAATATCAGGTCACAGTGAAACCCAATGATTCTATAAGTGAAGAGAGTAACAACAGTACCCAAACTAGGTATCTCAATGTTTCCTTCACTAAATCCAACCAATTGAAAATAAAATTGAAAATTTTAATAATATTGGTTAAAAAACATCCTCCTAATTTTCTCATACTGAGAAGTATCCTTAGAAATAAAATATTTTTCATTACCATGGGCTTCTCAAAAGATCCAATTCGTATATTTTTGTTATATGTAAATCTCTCTTTTTTAATTGGGTTAAGAGGGAACTCTTAAGTGACATAAAGGACCAAAGGTAGAAAGATAATATTACATGGAATGGAGGCCTAGGGGAAAATATCTTATATATTTTTAAAACCCAACAACACTAGAATAGACTCTCCCAATCACCCCTTCAAGTCTATATAAAATTCACCACTTGATGTTACTAACAACATGAAATTCCCGTTTTAGGTATATAATGGACAATGGTTGGTGCTATATCCATACCTTAATATAATTTCTCATTAGATTTTATAACAGACTACCTCTTACCTAATTCATCATCCATAGGATACATTATTTATTTGAACATGATTTGATTCACGGCTAGGAAGACCATTGGCAAAAGGACCATAATATTTTTAGCTCATAGGCCCCGTGGCCTAAAAGACTATGGATAACTAAAATGACCTATGTCCCAAGGGGATAAATATTTTGGCCAAATACCCATTTTGTCTGAGTTGTTCCACAACTACTGTACTTCTACAATACCTGATACAATACGGCTATGGTAACTCAAAAATTATCTTCCACCCAGATTTGAACCTAGGTCTTTCATGAAGGTTTCAAGATTGCTTACCAATAAAACAAAATCTCAATACTATGGTGTTTTCAAACATGTTTTCTAAGGTCTTGATAAGTTTTTTTGTTGTTTTCAATTCATAGTTACTATACACCACATTCTGGGAAAGTGAAAAATTTATCAATCTAAGTAATTTCTTCTCAAGCCTATCATATTCCTCCATTTCCATCACTTACTATTTAGATATTATTAAAAATATCAAGATCCTTCTATGGTATATTTTCCAATATATTTGATTTCCAGAATCCAAAATCCATTCTATAAAACTTATCAAACTGGACATTGATCTTCACTAATTCTATTCCTAAGAAGATGTGAACACCCACTAACTTCTGAAAAACATAATAGAAAGAGAGAAATAACATTTTACCCACATTATCCTACCAGAATGAGGGAAGAACAATTTCTACTCAACTGTGATCTAAAATAGCTTAATCAGGGATTGGTCACGCTGATTAATCCAACCTTAAGCTTTGATAACTTTTATTGGGTGCCATATGATTACTTCTAATAAAACCTCTAGAGGAAGCACCACCACAACATATGAAAGTATAAAAAAATATCGATAATGAACTCATGAAATAATATCTAGAACATGAAAGGAAAATACCTACCAAATCACCATACTACTACACCCTTCTTCCGAATAACACAAAGAAGACAAATGAAAAAAATGATTGTCGAAAATATAAGTCAAGGAACTACATAAGAGATTATATGGTTTATACTTACATACTACTCCATGGAGAAATGATTCTTTACTTTGATTTAGGGAAAATAGAATATGATTACGATGATTGAATCATTTCAAAAAGTGAACACAACTTAATTTTATAGAAGTAACCAACTAGTGCTTCATATTCTCATTGACATCTGATTTTCACAAGATGATTTCCACCTCAATCAATCTTCATGGACGATCCTGTGTGAATTTCACAATCAGGATCCAAGTATCACTGAGAGGGGGAGGGGGTGAATCAGTGTTATCTTTTTCTTTTTAAGTTTCCTCTTTTTGAAACAACCTTCGCCTCCTGTTAAAATGTTTCTTCCCTGCTAAACACACACATCCACAGGAACACAAGATTTACAAGGTTCACTACTCAACAAGAGTAGCTACGTCCTTGGTGTGGTACGAAAACAATCCAGTACCACACAATCCACTAGAAAACAATCCTTTGATGTGGAATACAATGAGTAGGATATACCCTTACACTTGTGAAGCACTTTGAAAAAAATCCAATAGTGGGTGTGCTCCCTCTTAGCACAAATAGGGTAACACAATGTTTCAGTGCTTCTTTACAATTGAACAGATGTATTCTCTAAAGTACAAATCTTCAATTTCTTACCCAGAAGCCGGTAAGAACTCTCTTACGCACTACTGAATTTTTGCGAAGACCCCAAATCATTCACGCAGCCTTTAGGGTTCATTGCACGCAATTCAAATGGATTGCACGTAAAACCCCTTTTGGCGCAAAAAAACCTTTTTCGCGCAACTCCCCTTTTTCACGCAACGTTTCACTTTTTGCGTAGCTTCCCAATTTTTGGCGCAACTTTCTTTATTTCGTGAAAACCTATTTCTTTTCGTGAAACTTACTTAGCGTAAGATTTTACGCGCACCAGAGCTCGGAATTTATTCTAAGTGTTGATCAGTAACAAATGAGAAGGGTTAGCCTCATATTTATAGGCATTTTTGACCCCGCACGAAAAACACTAATCCGCACGTAAAACCTCCTTCATGCGCGTAAAAAATCTTTTATGAAACTTCATATTTCGCGCCATGGTTCAATATTTCGGGCACCTTATGCCTTTGTAATTTTTCATCCTTCTAAGCATGAAGCACCAATTGCGCGCAAAATTCCACACCGCATTCCATATTGCACGCAAATTCATCCTTTCACGCGACATCGTATTTCGTACAATGATCCAATTTTTCACGAAGGTCATGCCTTTGCAAATTTTTGAGCTTCTGATCTCAAAACATCTTTTGCACGAAAAACATAATTCCTCTATTTCACGCATCCCACATATATTTCACGAAACCCACTACTATTTCACGCACCACTTTATTTTTGGGCGCAACCTGCCTAAATTTCTGCGCACTCCATGCCTTTGTCATTTTTCGATGTTCTGACCTTGAATCATGCCTTGCATGCAAAAATCTAAACCATCTTCAATCTTGCATGCTCCATCCATTCCCAAACACATTTCTCTCTTTACTGTACTTTTCTTCTGTCCCCATATTGTCTATTGCTTTGTCATTTTCTCTCTTTACTGCTTCCCATGACCATTCTTATGCTCTTATCATGAATCCCACTATCATGATATTTATCCTTTGATTGATCATATTTAGCATCATTAGAGTTGCAATGGGAACTGAAACTTCCCTATCCTCTAGCAGCATCATTCCTTCCAATCAAAACGTTATATGACTGGCATCATCATTTCTCCCCCTTTTCTTCATAAGGCTTGCATCACAAGTTCTCCTAACTCATGATATGTGTGAAATACATACCAACAATGCATTGTTTTATTTGTGTTCCTTCTACAAAGTGAATTGATTTATCTTCTTTGACAACAAAATACAACACTCCGCAAAGGAAAACTCTTCAAACTTCCTTCACCATTCAACTTGGTCCCAACACTGTGTTTAATTAAGTATCTCTATTGACTCAACATTCCCACCTAGTGAACATTAACAGATACCCATAGATCCTGTAATTCCTCAGCTTTCTCGAACATCATCCAACAATCCCCTTATGATTGTTTGAATTTCAATAATACCTTCTGTTTTTAAATCTGGTCCGCTCACGTTCTAGTCATCCAAACATTATATTTGTCATTCCACCATCCACTTTGGTTTAAGAAGTTTGGTCTCCAAATTTTCTCCTACTGTTTCTCTAGTTTCATTAGCCTGGAAATGGTTTCCACACCATAAAAATATACCAAAAAAATTAATATTTTAATTTTTTTCATATTTAAATTTATATATTTATTTCATATTATATAATTTATAATATACGTATATATTCATAATATATATGTGTGTGTTTATAATATACACACCTATATATAATTATAGTTATATTTATTTATTTATATGAATTTTACATAGAATATATGTTAATATATATAATTATAAATTTTACCTTGCATATTTATTTTATATATACATACTTGAATTTTTTTTTATTTCATGATAACCTTGCTTTTATGGGTTGAGTGGGAACCCTTACATGTCCCAAAGCCCCCTGCGGACTGAAGACTCATTGCAATGATGGCCTAAAAGACCTATTGCATGAAATCCCATTACAAAACCCAATTACCATTCTATGAATACTAGTACTATAATGCTAGTTACTGATATAGTGCCAGCTATAGTACACACACATACTATAATACTCATCTTTTCTATAATTCCTGCTAAAGGTACACTACAGTATCTTCAGAAACCCTACCCAAAGGAGGCCATCAAGATTTCAACTATTTATTTGAAATTATAATCACACAAACACACACACACACACACACATATATTATAAAATATAATGAAATGAACTATATAAATAAATATATAATTTTGTTAAATATTTTTCATATGTAAATTTATATATATATATATTAAATGATTTTTAATATACATAAATATTTTCAATGTACAAATATATTTATAATTGATAATTTATTTGGATTTACATATATTTATATGTGTGATTATATATTATAATGTATATAAATAAATATATTTAAAAAAAATGGCACATAAAATGTAGATTTAAAATTTTATTTTATATTAAATTAAAAATTTATATTAATTTTATTTTCATTATAAATATAAAATATTAATATATTAATCAATAAAAATATTTAATAAGGTATTTAAATACATTAAACAATGTATATGTAAATATAATATATTAAAATTTATTTGAATAATGACCACTAAAAATCTCTCGATTTTCAGCACTAACTTTGATCAGTGCTAAATAAAACTTATTGATAAATGGGGGACTTTTATAAGCGCTAGAAAAAAATTGATAGAGGTAAGTTTTATCTATGTTAAAAAAACATTACTAAAAGGGTATCCATTGTAAGTTCTATTTATGTACTGATAAAAGTCCCTCCTTTATGAGAGCTTTTCGTTTAGCATTGATAAAGGCCACAGTGAATAATTAAATTTATATACGCATATTTTTTATTTTTAAATAATATATTTATTGTAATAATTATGTATATGTAAATATAATATATAAATATGTTTTATATAAATTTTTTTAAACAATATTATCAATCATATTTTCATAATTGTTTTTTAAAAAATTATCAAATTTAAATTAGTCAATAATTTTTTTATTAGTTTATTTATATACCTTAATTACAAAATACGTATATAATTAATATAAATAAGATATATTAATATTTTATTTAAAAAATTATATAAATATATAAATTAATATATTTATTTGAATATGTGATTCATATTTGAATTTATATATTTATATTCATATTTAACAATTTAAAATATTCATACATGTATTTTTATGTATATGTATGCATGTGTATGTATGTGGATGTATCTGTATGTGTATGTATATGTGTATGTGCATGTGTATGTGTATGTGTATTTGTATATGTATCTGTATGTGAATGTGTATATATGTGTATGTGTATGTGTTGTAAATATGTATGTGTATGTATGGATATATATATATATATATATATATATATATATTTGTATGTGTACATGTATGTCTATGCATATATATGTGCTCATGTGCATGTGTATGTGTATGTGTATATAGGTTCATGTAGTATGCTAATGTATATATTAATATGTATATGTGTGTATGTGTGTGCATAGACATATAAGTAGTTGTATGTGTGTGTATACATATATGTATGTGTATGTATATGTATATGAATGTGTATGTGTATGCAAATACATGTATGTGTATGTGTGTGTACTTGTATGTGTATGTGAATATGTGTATGTGTATGTATATATGTGTACTTGTATGTGCATGTATTTGTACATATGCATGTCTATGCAAATGCATGTCTGTATGTGTAGGTGTATGTGTGTGTGTGTGTTTATGTTAATGTGGGTATGTGAATGTGTGTATGCTTATATGATTGTATGTGTACATGTATGTCTGTGTGTATGTATGAGTGTATGTGTATGTGTAGTGTATGTATATGTATGCTTATGTAGTGTGTGTGTGTATTCATATGTATGTATATGTTTGTGCACGCATATGTATGTAATTATATATTTGTGTATGTGTATACATATGTGTATGTGTATGTAGATGCATAAACAGGTGTATGTGTATGTGAATATGTATGTGTATGTGTATGTGTACGTGTATGTATATATGTGCATATATATGTGCACGTGTCTATACATGTATGTATATGCATATGTTTGTGAATACGTGTATGTTTGTTTATTGATTTACTATTAGTTATTCATTTTTAATATTTCTCAATTTTTAGTATTTTCTGTAATTTATTCATTTTTAATATATATTCATTTAATATTATAGTAATAAATTCAATTTTGATATTTATTAATACATTTTTAAATAATTATATATTTAACTAAATTATAATATTTTTAATTATTATTAAAACTTATATTTTTTAACAATTATTTATATTTTTATATACAATCAACGCAATGCATACATTAATAATTAACAATAATAATAATATTTATTTATTCATTTTTATGAGTTTTAAATTCATGTAATTAATGTTATGAATTATCTTTTGTTATTTTTTTTGTTATTTATTTAATTTATTTATTCATTTGTAATATCATTTCAATTTTTTTTTCACTTTTGATATTTATTAATTTTTAATCTTTTTGGAATTTAGTCATTTTTTTAATTTATACATAATTATTTTCTAATTTGTTATATTTTCAATCTGTTTTTAATTTATATGATTAATATTTCTTTATTTTTATTTAATAAGATATAATATTTTTAATATATTTTAAATTTATATGATTGATTCCTATAAGACCATCTCTAAGACATGCCATTTTGGCATGAAATTAAACACTAATGCACATCATCGCCAACACCATTTTGGTGTTTATGTAGTTAATAATGTTATTATATTAAGTTGATTTTTAAATATATAAAATATAAATGTTATTGAAATATTTTCTTACATATTTTTAACTTAATTAATCAGAATATATACTCACATTTATTTTAATTTATTCATTCTGAATATTTAAGTGGGTATTTAGTTTAATTTAATTTAAGTTAATAATTAATATTTTTGTTTAGTTAATATAATTCATTTTTAATAATATTTTTTATTTATAGAATTAAATTTGTCGATTTATTCATTTTTATACATTTTTTATGTGTGTGTAAATCACATAATTAATGTATGAATCCACTTTTTTAAATATTTTTGTAATTCATTCAATTTTATTTACTCAATTTTAAGATTCTTTCATTTAATATTATTAAATTATTTGTAATATTTATTACTTTTAAGTATTTTTGGAATTAATTTAATTTTTATATTTCATTATACATAATTAGTACCTAGGTTTTAATATTTTTAATATGATTTTAATTGATACGATTAATACTTATACAATTTCATTTATTATGCTGTAATATTTTAAAAATGTTTGAAATTTATGTTATTAATTTATTTAAATGGATTTTTTAATATTTTCTTCATTTTTACTTGTTTACAATTCATTTAATTTATCTTAAAAATTATACATAAAAATTTAGTAGGTTTTAGTATTTTTAATATGGTTTTAATTGATATGATTAATGTTGATTCAATATTATTCATTAAGTTGTAATATTTTTAAAATATTTGAAATATAAAATTAATTATTTAATTGAATTTTTCAATATTTTCTTCTTTTTTGTATGTGTTTACAATACATGTAATTAATCGTATGAATTTATTTTCTTAAATAGTAATGTTATCTATTAATTTTTTATTTATTCATTTTTAATATATATTAATATTCATATCTTTTGGAATTTAATCATTTTCGAGTATTTATTTATATATATTTATTTACTATGTTTTAATATTTTTAATATATATTCTTCTCCATTTTAATATATATACATTTTTAATTTTTTAATAATTTATATATAAAACATCCCATTACTTGTTTTCAGAAACTTCTCAATATTTTGTTTGATCAAGCTTTGGTTGTGTCTTGCCTTGGGATACTTTTGGGGGATATTTGGAAATTTGTGGGGGGTGGGGGTTTACATTATGAACGATTGGATAATGGTTTTCCCAAACCTTGCACCCCTCTAGTGCGAACCATGCATCCCAGAAAAGTGGGGGTTTTCACATTTGGTGCATGGTCTAACAAACAATATACCAACCTAGTAGAAATCGTGCATCTTGGACAGTGACTCCAGAAGGACGCACTATTGGGGCACACAGTTTTTCAAACCATGTGACCCTCTATGGGAACCATGTGCGTTGGGTTTTATTTATTTCCAAAATTGCTAAAAAATTCTCGAACCCCCCGTAGTGAAACCCTTCTCGACCCTCACTGCACCTAACTCGGATTCCATGGCTTGGCAAGCTCTCTAAGGGTGATTTTCCACCTCAAACCCTATCCTTGGAAGATCAGAGCATGGTAGATATTGTTCGATCTCCTCAATGTAAGTGAATATCCCCTCATGTGACTTCTCTCGTTCTCGTTTTCTCTCTTCCTTAGAGAGATTTAGATCTTAATATTGTTGATAGATCTAAACACTATTTAATTTAATCTTTATTCCATATTTTGTTTCTTGATCTTTATCACCTTTATTCTTCATTGGCGTTCCTCGTTGCGGGAATTGTGTGTTTTGATTTCGTGATTAAAGGTAAGTGGTTCTTTTTCAAAATTTCCACATAATTAAATTGTGATTTGATTGATTTGTTTGAATTAACATTCAATTGATTTATGAAAAACCAATTTGATTCAAATTTTAATTGGATTTTCATTTGGTTTTGATTTTTGGAAAACCCCCAAATTCTATTAGAATTGGAATTTAGGTCGTATTTTGAAATTGATGCATTAATTTGGGAATTATTTTGAGGAAAATGGATTAAATTGCAATGATAAAAACCTATGATTGGTTTTTTTGTTGAAAATGCAAGAAATGATGAAAAACCCATGTTTTGGTTTTGATATTGGATGGGAATATTGAAATAAAAAATTGGGAAATTGAATTATGAATAGTGATTTGATTTGAAATGAGATGATTTTCCTTTTTTCTATTGATTAATTGAGTAGATGTGGTCATATGTAGTTAGTGTGTTATTTAGGAGAAACACGTTAGGATGATGTTTCCATTGCAATTGGTTGACAATGAAAACTCAAACAAAAACATATTTCAGAAGATATTATCCCTGATGGGATATTGATGAATCATTTTTGGCCTAAGCCCGAGGGACCTATGTACATACACTTTCCATGATCCCTGATATGAGATGTGTGAGGATCCCATAACTAGACACCATCATCCTTTTGGGAAGATTACTATGGTTCTTATTGTGACTATTATGATATATATTACATTGATTATAGAACTATTCTATTCATTCCAATTTATTTATATAAACTATTTTATATGGAATGTTTATTTAAGAAATTATTTGAAATGTTTTCCATCATTTTGAAATGAAATCATGTTTTGTTTTTCCATTACCTATTTTATGTAAATTGAAATCATGATTTCAGTTTATTGTTGTGGAATATGTTTTAGAGCAGCTCGTGAGACCCTACTTGGCTTCATCACTCACACCGTACATTTTTTTTCAGGAATTTGTAGATTTCATTCCTCTAGGTCCGAGCAAAGGGAAAGTGCAACATAAAGGTGGTGGAAGTTATTTTTCCTTAATGATTAGAGGGATGTTTTATTTGGGTTTTTTTCTATCTTCTAGGCACTTTGATGATATAATATTTTGGGTTTTTGTATACCTGTTTGGTTTGTGGTAATTTCTCCCTTTGGAGTGTTGAGCATACTTACTTGTATCTTTTATATTCCACAGTTTTGTGGAAATTTCATTCCATCCTTTATCTTGTATGATGCTAGGTGCTTGTCTTTAACCAATGGAGAGAAGGAGCACCCTTTGGTCCATGTAAGATTCATCTCAGGTATTAGGGTACTTGGGTATCTAGGCTGTTTCAGGACAAATTGGTATCATAGGTGCATGTTAAGTATCTTTCCTTGATGTCTATATGCTATTTGGAATATCTTTTTGAGACTTAGGTTGTAGTTATGAATGGGTTCCTGGGAAAATCCCATCGTAACGAGCCTTTAATCACCATGGGTGGTTTGGGAAAGGCATATTGAGGAATAATTTGATCAAGTTATAGTCTTTTCCCTACTTTTGATTTGGAAATTTGAAATCCAAATATTGTTTTTATTGAATTTGGTTCCCCAGAACCAACTTCTTTGTTCTTTATGATAATGTGTATTCACGTTTTTGAATATTAATAAATAACTTATAACATACAGATTATTCTTCTGCGTGACATAATACGTGATAATGTCCTAAGAGTAGCTATCACACTAAAAGGTCATAGTAGTTTACTGCTATGATGAGAACCTGGAAGTGATACCACACTATTCTGGAATATATTTTCTATAGCCAGATGATATCATTTGATGGAAACAAATGATATAGGCTATTAGGGGTAGAGACTTATAGGACTTTAAGGCACATTCTCATGGTGTACACCCTTGGTAATATCTAGTAGGATATTATGAGAACGAGACCCACCGGTAGAAAATCCACATTTATATATGTCACTGGATGTTCCTATATGCAGATGTGTGTATTGGTTCTTATACATTATGATTATTATTAATGAGTATTATGAGTCACACACATATATTTATTGATGAAAATCACGATGGAAAGTGTTCACAGAGAGGTGGGATATATTGGGTGTGTCACGAGAAATATTGCTTTAATGAATAATGTAAGAAATGATTTGTCCCTTCTATTTATTAACAAAAGTTGATATCTTAGGACCTTTGATAGAAATTATATAGACTAAATAAATCCATGGACATGGTGTTCGATAGGTAATTTTATTTTTAGGAAATCATAGAAAGAGACATCAAGCAATTTGGTTGATGGCACTGAACTGCAACCCACTTAATTAGAGATATCATGATAAAGGGATTATATTACCAAGTAAGTGCTTGTATGAGGTAACATGTCTTTTTGGAATTAACTTCTTTCTCAATGGGTGCCTTAGAGTGTTTCCATATGCTAACCTTGGACTTTAGGCTACTTCTCCTAATTCCACTGAGAAAGAGGCCTAGAGATTCACACATGAAGTGTATCCATAATCATAATTAAATAATATATCATAATTTGTTATTTAACATGATGAATAAATATTATTCCCTTATGTGGTTTAATAATTATTCATATATGTTTGATAACATATATCCCGTCACTAGTTATTTTAGAGAATATAACGTGATCAGAATATTTAATAAATATTTATATGTTTTTTAGTGAATATAATATTTATTTATTTATTGGTGAATAATATATTGATATTTATTTAATAAATAAATAGTCATTATTCAAGGCCTTATAAATACTATGGAGGAATTGAGGACTGAGTTTAAATGGTAAAATTAGAAATAATAAATGTTCAATATTATTTGATTAAATAATATTTAATTTTAATTTACAAGTTAAGCACACATTGAGAAAAAATAATAATACTATTATTATTTGAAATGGGGCTTTAACTTGGGTTAAATAAATAATTAAGGTTACTTTTGAAATTATTTTATTTGAACACTAGCGAAATATATACCCAGTTATGTTATTTTCTCTATAATCCATTTCATTTGTCTTGGTTGTGCCCAATGGAATTGGAGAATCCTCTCAATCCTTAGAGATATACATTCTCCAAGAATGTTCCCAAGAACAGAGAGCAACCTTCCTCCACCAGAATAGGGAGAATTCTTTGGAAGTGGTTCTCATATAAATCAAATACAAATGACGTAAGCATAATGATATGTCATACTAGAACCCGAATATTCCTTCGACGGGCTCTAGAGATTCATGGAACAAGTGTGGATCACTGCTAAAGGGAATATTCACTTGATTACTATAATGAAATAATGGTGCATCAAAGATCTATTCCCAAATCCATCTACAAAGAAATAACTCCAAAAAGAAAATGCTTTATTTAATTTAATTAATTATAAATAATATGTGATGATCCTCCCTCTAGTTGTAGCATGATTTCCCTTGTATGTTTTCTTTATTCAATTCGATAGATCTCGACATTTATGATCATTTAGATCTCAAATTGATAATCAATCACGATAAAAGAAATTTGGGAACCACCCATCGCACACATCCACTCTGCCCAGAACCTATAAGTGGTATCAGAGAAGTCAGAAAATTATTTTTAATTATTTAAATATTTTTTTTGTGATTTATGAATTTTAATTTAGTTTTTATATTAAATTTTAATCATTATTTTAATCAGAATAATTATATATTCTTCTTCCACCTTCATTTATCTTATATCTCATCAAAACAATTAATTTTATGATTAAAATATATTAAAGTAACTTATCTAGATGTTCCATGGTTTCTATCCAGACAACACATGACTACACACCCTCTAACTAGAATTACATGTCGTGTATTCATGTTCAATGCATCATAATTGACTCAGAAATTAATTCATCATATGCATTAATTACATGATTTAAAAAAACAACATCTTGACTAAAACAAAATGTCACACTCAACCGGTGTACACATCGTGTAGGCCATGTACATGGTGTGTAGTCCCTTTGAGTCAACGGTAGGACATGTATTTCAATACATGGCCTATGTGACTGGTTACCATGTCAGTTTGAGATCACAAGGCACATAGCCTATTAGACGCGCTATGTAATCCAATTTTCTATGCATGATTCACACACTGAGACTCTAGAAATGTACCTTAGATAGACAGTGAGAGATGTACAATCCATGTAGCTCGGATGCACATGCTATGTAATTATACCGAGTTACATTGATTTAAAATTTATTTTTTATATAGAGTAAACCTTGAGACATGCACCTGCGTATGGTTGTAAAGATAGGACACACCATGTGATAGGTTTTAATATATTTAAAAATATTTAATTAATATCTAGGTAATTTTTATATCTTCATATCATGTATGAGTCATATTACAAGTTTTTACTCTACAAACATTGAAGCATAACATGTGACAGAAAATTCATATAATTCTTGTAATCATCTTTGAAGTGCATGTTGTAAAAGTATGTGATAATTAATGTATTCCATATGTAATAATATTAAAATAGTATATGAGTGTAGTACTTGTTGAGTAGAATCAGATGGGTATTCCCCATGTTTCCTCCATGGTACATTTATGTACACAGTTAATTTTAAATAAATTTATATAAATTTTTTAAAATTATGAAGGATTAAAATCTCAAGTAAATTTAGATGAGAATTAATATAACATAATATATTAATTAATGATGATAATTAATTTATTTTAGCACGATTTATCTTAAATAAGAATGATTTAGAATTGATGGCTAGTTTTATTAAATATTTAATTTGTTTTTTCATGTGGATGATCATGAGCATAGATCAAACCTTTGTATGTGACTTGTTTCATTTATTTTATTATTAAATATAAGTTTTGGTCTATATGAATTCTCTCCTCTAATTATTTTGGGCCCGTGTTCCTGTGGTTTTATTTATGTAAACCCTTTTTACCTCACATGCAAGTGAGTAAGATAATATGTAATGGATGAAGCTCCCAATATTGGGGTGGCGGTTCAAGTTCAAAGTCGAGGTGAAACCAAAATAAGGAGATGCATAAGAGACATGTGGAAATTTTTAACATGAACCATAATTGGTTCAAGGTGTTTTACCCTAGGTCTACCAGTAGTTTATCAACCTCCAGATAAACTAACCACTAGTAAAATCTCACGATCATACTTCTTTATTTTCTTATTTATGTCTGTTGAATGATTATTTCATTATTTATGTTTTTTCATGATCATATAAATTAACGAAATTAATAAGCATTCAATATATAACTAAAAAAATTGGATTATGTGTAAATATTTTCTAGGACATAGTTAATCACTTAAGTAAATCCACTTAATAATAAAAATTACATAATAAAGATAATAATTATAAATTTATGCATAAATGATAATGTCTCTAAATTATATATATTAATTCATCATGGCTTTCCATTAATATGGTTAAAATCAAACCATATTTCAATGTGCTTGACCATCCAAAGTTGGGGTTCTTTTAATTATAGTGGAATTATAACAAGAAGTTTTGGGTTGCATTAACTTAGTTCACGTCAAGGGTTGACTACCAATGTAGGTATTAGTGTGACTAAGAGGAAAAGTTTGATGAAATACAATTTAAGGATTTCAGGATTGGGGAGTCCACTCATCGGATCTGGGAACTGTGAGGTAATTTAGTTGGCATTTGTAATGAATTCCTAAAACCATTCAACTTGCCTGACCAACCAATATTGGGGTTGTGAGAAGAGGAATATGGATCATTTACACTTTAATATACATGAAATAGGATATTATGAAATCAATGATGAGAGATATTAGGTTTTAATAAAATAATAGGAGATTAATAAATAAAATATATATTTATTTGTCTAAATTTTATTAGATAAAGTACTAAAATTCTACTTATATTATTTTATAGAAACAAAAATAAAATAATATCAAATATATCAGTGTGATCAATACTTGATAAGGACAACCTTCTCACCGGTACAAATTCCTATGAATGGAAACAGTGCCTATGTGTCATCCTTCTACATGAAATGAAATTATATGCACTGGAAGAACCTCTTCCAGTTTCCCATGGTAATGAGGTAAGTGATAAAGAATTATATCTCTATGATAAAAATCAGAATTATGCTATAGATGTTTTGTGTTTCATGATATCATCCTTGTCCAATGAAATTCTTAAGAAACATGATGTTATGTATTCCAATAGAATGATATCTCACATTCAAGATCCATATCAAGAGAAGGAAATACAAGAGAGGTATGAGATCTCCAATGATCCATTTATAACTAATCTTAGAGAGTGTGTGCTATATGGGCCACATGTAGTCAATCTTACTGGATACATTTAATTCTTGGACATCTTAGGGATTAAATTCCTAGATGAGTTTCATACAGATCTCATAATTACATTACTTCCCAAGAATTTCTCTAGTTTTATTGTTAATTAAATCAAGATAAATAATGAGAAGAGCCTTTCATAACTTCTTAATTTGATTATACAAGGTGATAAGGACATGTGGCATGATGAGACCGTGGTCCTTATGGTAAATAATAAAAGGTAGAACAGGGAAATGTTTCTTGAGGCCAATAAACAATCTAAATCTCTAGAGTAGCATCCTTTAATTAAGTAGAGTATCTAATGGTAGGGCAAGAAAAGGGAGAAAATATGTTTTGTGTGTGGAATGCCTGGATACTGGAAGAGGAAATGTACCCAAATTCATGGAGAAGATAAAGGTTCATGTTCTATCAAGTTTAATATACCAATATCTACACATTGGGTATTAGATACATCTTGTGTGGCACACATATGTGTTACAATGGTGGAACCAAGTAGATTCCGAATGATTTCTAAAGGAGAGGTAGATCTGAGAGCTTCCAGTGTCATAACACTAGATTCTCTAGCCATGTTGACTTCCACTTTTCATTACCAACATGAACGATTTTGGTTTTGAAATATTGTTATTATGTACCTGCGGTTACCAACAACATAATTTTCGTATCATGCCTAGAAGCAGATTGGTTTATTTTCATGTTTCGAAATAAAAGTTGTTTCTTTTATAAAAAGAATATATGTTATGCTACAACACATTTAAATAACAGTCTTCTTGTATTAAATTATGAAAACTAAGTGTTGGAAATTGATAATGAATCATGTACACAAGAATCATATAACACCCTACTTTGGTATCACCATCTTGGTCATGTAAATGATAAGTATTTGAAAAAACTATATCAAGATAGTTATTTAGACTCTTCTGAACTAATACCACTTTAAAGATATCATGATTGTTTACATGGAAAAAATGAAAAAATCAGCATTTGGTGGATTGGGTGAAAGGGCCACCATGATTTTAAGATTGGTACACACTAATGTGTGTAGACCATTTACATTATAATCTAGAGGTGGATATTTCTACTGCATAACTTTTTTGATTGACTTGTGTAGATATGGATATTTCTACTTAATGAGGTATAAGTCAGAGTCTTTTGAAAAATTAAAGGAATTTTAGAATGAATTTGAAAATCAACTCGGTAAGAATATAAAGATGATTTGATCATATAGAGGTGGTGAATATATTAACCTAGAGTTTATCAACATTCTACATGAGTTTGGGATTCTATCTCAGCTCACTTAACCTTATACCCTATAGTGTAATGGTGCTTGTGAAAGGAGGAACTGTAACTTTTTAGACATGGTAAGGTCGATAACGAGTCATTTAAATCCTCCATTATCCATTTGGGGATATGCATTACAAACTATAGCATACACATTAAACCAAGTACCAACTAAAGGGTGAAATGGAATTCTGTTTGATCTATAGAATGGAAAGAAACCCATTTTGTCACACACACATGCATGGGATTGTGATGCATTTTTTAATGTATTATCTGGAAACAAACTAGCACCCTGGGGAACAAATTGTATTTTTATAGGGTGTCCCAAAAAAATAAATGGATACAAACTATAAAACCCCACATAAAATAAAGTGATTGGTTCCTGAAAAGATGTTTTTCTTTAGAGGAGAAATTTTTTAAAAAGGATAGAGGGGGAAAGATTGAATTTGATGAATTTTATTATCAAGATATACAAGAGTTGGTACAGGAATAGATTTCACATGTTCCCAAAGAATAATTAGTTCTTGAAACACAAGTACTGCGTAAGAGAATAAGATATGTAAGGGAAATAGAGAGATATAATTTTCTAGTTATAGAAGATGGTGACTCATTATTTGCTGACTATGATAAAAATCTCTCTAATAAAGAGTTATTAGAGTGATCAAAAGCTACAAGATGGAAAGAAACATGGAATTCAAAAATAGATTCTATGTATCAGAACCATGTTCGGGTTCTGGTCGATGCACCGATTGATGTAAATCCCATTGGATGAAAATGAGTATTCAAGAAGGAACTAGGCATGGAGGTTAAAGTAAATAACTATAAAGAAAAGATAGTTTATAAATGGATTAAACAATGTCAAGGAATTGACTGTGATGAAACATTTTCATCTATTTCCATGTTTAAATCCATCATAATTCTACATACTATTGCAATATACCATGACTATGAGATTTGGTAGATAGATATGAAAACTGCATTTCTTAATGGGAACCTTTAATAAGATGACTATATTATACAAACCTAAGGGTTTTCAACTGAAGGTGATTCCAAAAGGATTTAAAACTTATAGAGATCAATTTATGGATTGAAGGAAGCATCCGGGTCCTGGAACATTCGATTTGATAAAGCTAAAAGCTAATTGAGTTTTATAAATAATGAATGTGATCCATGTGTTTATAATTAGTCTAGTGTAAATGTGTTCACTATCCTAGTAGTATAAGTTGATGACATATTACTTATTGGAGATGAGATAACTATCCTATAGTATGTTACTGATGGGTTAAATAAGCATTTCTCCATGAAGGACTTAGGTGAAGCATCCTATTTTCTAGGGATCAATATCATTCCTGATATATCAAAGAGGCTTCTTGGAATAAGTAAATGTACATCTATTGACCATATAAGAAAGATATTTCGTATGGAAAAATCCAAAAGGGGATTGGCTCTAGTGTCACATGGTTTACATATTTCTAAGTAGACATGTCCTCGAAAACAACATGAGACAGAGAGAATGTGAAATATCTAATACACTTAAATTATATGATCAATCATGTATTCCATGTTATGTACTAGACTTGATGTTGCATACGCATTGATCATTGTAGGTAGATATCAAGAACATTCAGGAGAACAACGTTGGTCTACTGTTAAGGCTATCCTTAAGTATCTGAGAAGAACTAAGGATATGTTCTTGGTGTATGCATGAGATTAGGAGCTAGTTATCAGGGGATATATTGATTCTAGTTTTCAAAAAGTTCACAATGCTCTGAAATAATAATAATCAGGATATGTTTTCTATCTCAATGGAGGAGGTTTGAGCTATAAGAGTTCAAAGGAGCCAGTTGTTGCTCATTCTATAGTGGAATTTGAGTATATAATGAATTATGATGTAGAAAAGGAATATGTTTTAATTAAAAACCTTGTCTAGAATCTTGATGTGGTACCTATCAATAATGATCCTGTCACATTGTATTGTGAAAATTCTACAGCGGTGGATCTTGAAAAAAATAAAGGGTCACGCCAATGGACAAATCATATACTCTAGAAGTATTACCTCTTGAGATATTTCTACCAGAGGGGTGAAGTTATAGTAAGTAGAGTACCCATGGAAGAGAACATAGAGGAACCCTTAACTAAAGGCCTATCTCAGTAAAAGCTTGAGTATCACGTGAGAGATAGTATACTGATGGTTGTTAGAAGTTGGCTCTAGTGCATGTGGGATTCTATTGGAGTTGGTTCTATAGAACCAAATTCTATGTACTTTATGATAACTTTTTTTTCTTCATGTTTTTGAATATTAGTAAACTAATTATCACATAATGGTTGTTCATTTACATGATATATCATGTGATAATGTCCTGAGAGTTTCCGTCGTACTAAAAGGTCAAAGAAGTTCCTCGCTACGGTGAGAACCCAGAAGTGCTATGATAATATTATTGAATATATGTTCTATAACTGTATGATATAATTTTAGGGACACAAATGATACAAGGTTTCAGGGGTATAGACTCATAGTACTTTGATTCACCTTCTCATAGTGTACACCCTTGGTAATTTCTAGTAGGATATTGTGAGAACGAGACCCACAGAAAGGAAATACACAATTATATGTGTTATTGGATGTTTTTATATTCAGATGAGTGTAATTAAAATTAGAATTTAATAATATTATTAATGAGTATTATGAGTCACACACTAGGATGTATTGATGAAAACTGAGATGTCATATGTCAATAGTGAGGTAGAATATGTTGGGTGCGTCATGAGTAACATTGCATTAATGAATAATGTGAGAGTGGATTTGTCCCTATATTTATTATTAGAAGTTGATATCTCAATCCCTTTGATAGAAATGATATATCCTAATTAAATCCATGGCCATGGTGTTCGATAGGAAAGTTCATTTTCTGGAAAACAAAGAAAGATACATCGAGCACTTTGGTTTATGGCACCGACATGCAACTAATTTCATTAGAGAAATCATGATAACGGGATTATATTACATAGTAAGAATTAATTTGAGGTAACATGTTGTTTTGGCATTAAATTCTTTCTCTATGGCTTCTTTGGTGTGTTTCTAGACACCAACCTTGGATTATAGACTGTTTCTCCTAATTCCATTGGGAAAGAGGCCTTGAGGGTCACACATAAAGTGTGTCCAAAATCTCAGTTAAATAATATATTATTATTTATTATTCTAAAAGATTAATAAATATTATTCCCATATGTAGTTTAATAATTATTAATGTATGCTTGATTTCATATTTCCCCTTACCAGTTATTCGAGATAATATAATGTGAGCGGAATATTTAATAAATGTTTATTTTATATTTAGTGAATATAATAATTACTTATTTAAAGGAGAATAATGAAGTTATATTTAATACTAAATAAATAGTTATTATTCAAGGCTCGATAAGTATCATGCGGGAATTTTGGATCGAGTTTAAATGGTACAAATATTAAATATTGAATATAATTTGATTTAAAAAAAGTTAATTTTAATTTCTAGGTTAGGAGAATATCGATAAATAATTATATTATTGTTATTTGACATTGGGTTTTATTTAGGATCAAATAAATAATTATTAGCACCAAAATAAGGTCCTTGGAAAAGTAAGAAAAGGACACTAAAAATGGTGGAAAAGGGGCTACTTCATGATGAAACTTCACAAACCCCACCAACCCCGCGACCGGAGAAAAGATTTGGGTTGTCTCCGCGAATGCCACAGAGAAAAATAGACAGTCACCTATGCAAGTCTAAGGAAATTGATGGAAGTATCTACACCGTAGAAGTGAAGAACTATCATTTGTGTGATTCCTTAAAACTTATTGAAAACCTCTACAACCACTACGGAATGAATGAATGAAGCCTCTGCACCACAGTGGGGATGGTGGTCGACTCCACAACTCTGAGAAACATGATGAAATCTGCCTCCTGTGGTGGAGCTCCAGTTGCTTCATTGCATTCCATCAGAGCATCGTGCCTCCCCTCACTATCTATAACTAACCTAATCCCCTCACACCAAATGATTAGGACCCCAACCATTCACCTTCTAGATTCCCAAATCCCGAAGCACCCTTTTCACTAAGAACCATCATAAAAATTAATCATCCGAGGTACTTTAGCATTGTGAAAACCCTTTATCTTTGCTCATATTTACCCCTTCTTCATGATGGCATTCCCATCATGAAGCCTATTGGCCATCACAAAGGTAGGAGACCCCTTTTGTACATAGGACTTCACAAAGAACCCATGATTTGTGAATCACCCTACAAATACATGTGTACTCCATGATTAGGTTAGGTCACTATGCTTCATAAAGCTATCCTATTTGCAAATACATATCCTCTATGAGACCTTTTTCTCTATAAGACCCTATGATCTACAATCCCATGAGCTCTGTGAGGCCCTATGATTTGTGATCCACTGAGTCCTGGTAATGATTGTGCTTTACGATCCCCTAATCTTTGCAAAGCCCCTCTCTACAAGGCCTCTTCCTTCACAAACCCCTCTTTCATGCGACCCTCCAGGATTTTACAAAGTGATTTCAAATTCCTTGGGTGGTGCTTCATGTTGTGTTTCCATTCCTCATGCTTCTTCACATAGGCACACTAATGACTATTTCTTTTTCGCATAGCTAGGCTAATGTGGACCCCTCAATGGATCACTCCACAACCCCATCTCTATACGGAATTGTCGATGAATTCCCTTCACCAAGGGTTAAAGTGCACCGATTGTGTAAGACCTAGGGGTGAGGATTGAACCCACCCTCATCTGAGCTGTAGGATGGTAAACTACCAAGCATCCATGTCTTTAACACATGAAATTAAACTTTGATCATCACATGAGTGACATTCCCGAGACGACCATGAAGGGGATGTGCAACAGAACCCTCTCACTCCTCCTCTACCAGTAGGATTTTTTTCCATGTGTGCCTCAGGTAGCTCTTGTGTAAGCCTCAAAACTCCTTGACAGGGTGCTCTATGTATGGTGGTCGTATCCTCCCCATACATCTGGATCCCTACTCGGGCTTCCCTCCTAGAGTAATTCCCAATCTTCCTTTCCTTGGGCCACTAGCCATGTGTAATCCCTACACCATGCCTCATCCCTGCACCTCTCATGATAGGATCGTCAGGTCCCTTGCTTCCTATTATTTTTCACACAGAGCATGAATCAAATGGGCTTAGAGTAAGAATCAATAGTAACATCTTTTTTGGGTCACTAACCATATGTAAACTTTGATCCTTTACCCTTTCCAACACTAGTAAAAACCTTTTTTTACGTCGGTTTTTTAGAACCGACGTGAAAATATCTAAAAATTGATTTTTCACGTCGGTTATATAAGAACCGACGTCAAAAATACATTTTATCTGATTTTTCACGTCGGTTATTATATAACCGACGTGAAAAATCAATGTACACCACTTTTCCACGTTGGTTATTAAATAACCGACGTGAAAAAACATCTTCCAGGAAAATATATTATAATTTTCACTTTTTTTTCACGTAGGTTATTAAATAACTGACATGAAAAATCAATTTTAGTGACTTTTTCACGTCGGTTATTTAATAACCGATGTGAAAAATGTTTACCACAATGTAGTTGATTTCTCAAGATTTAATTTGACAGGTCACGAAGCTCAAACATAGTTATGGATTAAAAGTTATGGCCTTCAGAAGTTGATCATCTCTAAAAGATGTCTTAAGGATGTCCAACTTCTGAAGGCCATAACTTTTAATCCGTAACTCCGTTTGAGCTCTGTGACCTGTCAAATTAATGATTGGAAAATTAAATACATTTTTGTAAACTTTTTTTCATGTCGATTATTAAATAACTGACGTGAAAAAGTCATGAAAATAATTTTTTCACGTCGGTTATTTAATAACCGACGTGAAAGAGAGACGAAGACTGATTTTTCACGTCGGTTTCATAATAACCGATGTGAAAAATAAGTTAAAATTTTAATATCTTTTCACGTCGGTTATCATAAAACCGGCGTGAATGATATTTTTAATATCCCGCTAACGCGAAATTTCAATTTTTTTACATCGCGACATCGAAATTTTGAATTGCCGCCATAAAATTTTAATACCGCGTTTCCTCATAGAATCTCAATTATATGTTTCCATTATACACCCATCCTAATTTGACGATGATTTATTTCAACCATTATCGTTCCCCCAAATCGACTCTTTTTCTCTCGAACGTGAATCAATTATTTATTCTTTCTGCGATCTCGTCAAGGTATATTTAATCATACATCCATGGTTTATGGTTTTTATGATTTTTTTATTAATTGATATACCATTTTATGATTATTTCATTCAACCATCATCATTCCACCGAATCAACTTGTTTTATATTCAACGTGAATCAACGATTTCTTATTTCCTCAACCTCTTCAAGGTATTTGTAATTATTTTCCAATGATTTATATTTTCTACGAGCAGTTTTCTTAATTGATATACCATTTAACGATTGTTAATTTATTATAATGATGTATGATTCTTTATATCATGATAAAACTACAAATCCCCCTACAGATTCAAAAATTCCTTCAAATATGAAGCTACGGTTCGCTCATTCAATCTTTCCTTGAAAAAAAATATCAAACTTCTGATGGTCATAACTTTTGATCCGTAAATCCGTTTGAGCTCTATGACCTGTAAAATGAAAGCTTAGAAAATTTTCTACAAGTTTATAATTTTTTTTACGTCGTTTATTTAATAACCGATGTTAAAAATTACTTTTAACGTCGGTTATTAAATAACCGAGGTAAAAAACGACTTATAACGTCGATTTTTTCAAAAACCAACGTAAAAAATGGCCCATTATCGCCATTTTCCAAAATTTATTTCACGTCGGTTTTTTAAAAACCGATGTTAAAAACTATATTACCCCATTTTTTACGTCGTTTATTAAATAAACGACGTAAAAAATCATATTTTTAACGTCTCTCGCAATAACTTCGCCTAAAAACCAACGTTAAAAATCAAAAAAAAAACCGACGTAAAAAAATGTTTTTGTACTAGTGCAAGTAGGTATGTAAGAAGCCTATATGATGTTCAAGACCATCACTCATTGGTCCCAACCACTTCATGCCAGTGCACCTTCATCACACATGACATTAAACTGTTTGTCCCTTTCATCCCACAAGATGTTAAACTATATGCTTTTGAACTACATGGGTTTTGATCCATATCTCCTAGACAAGTTTTGTAGGAGGCCTCCCTGAGGTTAAACCCCAAACACTGGTAAGCTTCATTGTCCACATTGTTGGGACCCACATCCTTTGTCCGCCCCTTAGTTGTGTCAGATTAGTTATTGGGCTGTCTCAGTTTACACAATCTACCCATACTCTTCAAACCCAGAGTGTCCCAATTATGATGGGATGATAACTACGTGTAAGCCCCATACATGTATTTGGGGTTTTTGTACTTTGTGTACAATCAGATTCTGTGCCCCACCCCGAAGGAAGTAGGTCCTCCCAGTCGAGGTATGATTTACTAAAACACAAAGGCTCAAGGGAGAGATCTGGATGGGACATGGATGATGGGCTTGAATCTTAAGGAGGTTTTCTACATACCTTTCTTAAGGATCACAAAGATAAAAGTCCACATAGTTCATGGATGGGGTATAGAATCAGGGTGTACACAGATGAAAAAAACCCAAAGACATGCTTGGGGCTTACACGTAGTTAGAAGCCCATTACAAGAGGGACACTCTTGGTTGGAAGAGTATGGACTGATTATGGAAAGTGAGATAGACCTGTAACTTATTTGACACCACTAATGGGTGAAACAAGGATGTGGGTCCCAAAAAAGCGGATACCAAATTTTACCGGTGTTTGGGTTTGAACCTCAGGGAGGCCTCCTATGTACCTTTTCTAGGAGACAGAGATAAAAAAACATTTATTTTTAAATCATATAGTTTAACAACATCCAGGATGAAAGGGGAATACAATTTAATGTCTTGTGGGATGAAGGTTAACTGACGTGAAGTGGTCTGGACTGATGGGTGATGGGGTTGAACCTAAAAGAGGCTTCCTATGTACCTTCCTTGAAAGGGGGTTAGGATAGAAGTCTACATAGTTAGGTTTAGATGGGATTGGGGTTTACGTATGGTTAACATCCCAAAAAGGATTTCATGGTCAATTCTTACTCTATTACCATGTTTGTCATGCTCAGTGTGAGAAACAAGTGGCAGAAAGGGACTTGATAATTGTGTCACGAGAGGTACGACCACGAGGAATAATGTGGGGATTATGCATGGCTATTGGCCTAAGGAAAGGATGACTCGGACTTCATCCAAGAGGGAAGACCAAGTAGGGGTCCAAATGTTCTAAAAGAATATTTTCACTATACATGGAGCACCCGATCAAGGAGTGTGAAGGCTTATGCAAGGGCTGCCCGAGGTGCACATGAAGACAAAGTGCAATGAGAGAGAAGGAGAGAGAGGTTGCTTGTGTACATCCCCTTCATGGTCCTCTTAGTATTGTCATTGATGAGGGGATCACAATTTAACATCATGTGTTGTGGATATGGATGCTTGATAGTTTACCGCCCCACAGCTCGGATGAGGGGGGGTTCACTCCTCACCCCTAGGACATACATAATTGGAAAACTTTGACTCTTTGTGAGGGGAAGGCACCAAAAATTCCATATGAAGAGAGGGTTATGGAGTGATCCATTAAGGGGACCACATTAGCATGGCTATGCAAAGAAGAAATATCCATTAGCATGCCTCTATGAAGAAGAAAGATGAAAAGCAACACAACATGAAGCACCACCCAATAGACTTTGAAATCACTTTGTACAAGACTAGAGGGTCACCTAGAATAGGGGTTCATGAAGAAAGAGGCCTTGTAGAGAGGGGATTCACAAAGCTCAGGGCATCCGAGAGAACAAGTCTTCATAGAGCATAGGGGATCATAGAGAATAGGGCCTCACAGTTCTCAGAGGATCGCAGAGCACAGAGGATCGCAGAGGATAGGGACTCACAACAGATATGGATTTGCAAAGAGGATAGCTTCATGAAGCATAGTGACCCATTATAAGCATGGATTACACATGTATTTGGAGGATGACTCATGAATCTTGGGTGATTTGTGAAATCTTTAATACCCAAAGTGGTCTCTTTCATTTGTGATGGCCAATAGGATTCATGAAGGGAATCCTTTCTTGAATCATGGGTAAATATGAGCAAAGGGAAAGGGTTTTCTCAATGCTCAAGTACCTTAGATGATTCATTTTTTCGATGTTTCATAGAGTAAAGGGTGCTTCATTATTTGGGAATCAGGAAGGCGAAAGGTTAGGGTCTTGATCCTTCATAGTAAGGGGAGATGGGTATTTATAGGCTGCGGGGGGGTGGGTGGATTCTTTGAGGGTATATCATGAAGCAACTAGAATTTGGACACTGGAGGAAGATTTCATCAAGTTTCTTAGAGTTGTGGAGTTGACCATCATCCCCACCCTAGCGTAGAGGCTTCCTTGATTCCCTCCACTGTGGATGAAAGGGATTCCTTCATGTTGGAAAGAATAACATAGGTGACCATCCTTCCCTCCATAGCAAAGAGACTTCCATTAATTTCCTCATACTCACAAAGGCGACTATCTCATTTTCTCTGCGGTGTTCACGTAGACAACCTTGATCATTACACCAGCCGCGGTGCTAGTGGGCTTTGTGAAGTTGCATCACAAAGCATCCCCTTTTTCACAAATTTTAGTGTCCATTGATTATTTTTTCAAGGCCCTGATTTTGTAACCAACAATAATTAAGGGAAGTTGTGAAATTATTTTATTTTAACACTAGAGATATATAAACCTAGTTATGTTATTTTCTCAATAAGACACTTCATTGTTTTTCATTGTGAACAGAATAATTGTAGAATCCTCTCAATCCCTATAAATCTCTCCTCTCCAAGAATGATACCAAGAATGGGGAGAAACCTTCCTCTACTAGATCAATGAGAAAACTTTGGAAGTGGTTCTCGTAGCTATGAATAGAGGAAGAAACATGTATAAAGATCTACTGTTCTATCACCAAGATATTCATTCTGCAACGTATAGAGATTCATGGAACACGTGTGGATCACCCCTAGAAGGAATCTACACTTGATCCCTAAAACAGAATTGTGGCACATCATTGATCTGTTCTGAGATCCATCAATGATGAAAGAATTCCAGAAAAGGTAGTTAATTATTTAATTAAATTAATCATAAATAATATTTTATGATCATCCCTCTCATTCCAGAGTGATTTCCCTTGTTTGTTTTCTTTTATTTAATTCCATATATATTTTTATTTATCATTTTTTAGATCTCGGATTAATCATCTATCATGAAAAAATGATGTTAAGAACCACCCATCACACGCTTCCACTTCGCTTGGAACCTACAGTTTTCTTATCAGATGGGATTAATTATCTAGTTTATCTTACATGAGTTTTGGATTTCTGTAACCTTTTGATGTAATCAATGCTTCTTTTTTATGTTGCGTAGAATCATGACTCTTAGAATACATGTGGACATGCCTCAGGATGAAGCAGCTGGTGATCCACAATGAGAGAATCATCCTGTGGACCAGAATATGGTCGAGATTATTGTGTATGTTGTCCAAACTCTGGGAAAGACACCTGAACCTGTTCCCATTCAGGATCCAACTGTGGAACCTTAGAAGAATGAATCGAGAAATCAGGATCAAGAGTTCCTTCCCATGAATCCACCAGTATTCAAAGGCTCAAATGATTATAAATAGGCATAGGATTGTTCAGAAATATAGATATTTTATTTTATTTCTTATAAATTCCTAATTTAATTAAATTGAAATGCACCACCTTCATGCTAGACAGACATAGTAGGAGATGTTGGGATGCAATGATGACAGTGAAGAAGAATGAGGGTTTTGAGTGTAAGGACTTTAGGGTCATTTTCACTGAACTTTTCTATACAAAGTCTATGGTAATGACTAAGGCTATAGATATTTTCAAACTTGAGTAGGACGATAGGGCTGTGATAGAGTATGCAAACCGCTTTGTTGAGGTTGTGTAGTTTTCAACCGAGATTGTATCAAATGAGAAGATTAATACTTGACAGTTCGAGATGATCCTTAGATCTAATATTCATTCTCAGGTTTCATATTAAGACCACTTATAATAACAACATGATGGATATGTCTTTGATGGTTGATATTGACCTTACTGTTATGTCAAGGTTGATGAGAGTTCTATTTTCGCCAAATTTGCTTTCAAAAAAAAAAAAGAGAAAGCATGATGAGGCACATTGTGGATCTTAATATTAATGTTCTTATAAACTTTCTGTAGTTCCTGGTAGAGGTTCTTTTACTTTCATCTATTGTGGAAATCTAGGCATTCCAAATGGGTTGGAACTGAGGCACCCAAGATCTACATCTCCTATGGATGTTCAGGATGATTACATAAATTCTATTATATCATTTCCCTACATAGTGAAACAAGATCATTAGAACAAAAAAGTGATGGGGTGAATTCAAATAATTTAAAGACTAAGGGGTTCCATCTATATAAAAATGTAAGAATTTTTCTTCATGCTGTAGAAGAGTCTCTAGGGGAAGCTCATACAAGTCCAATAATTGTGATAGGTACCATCAATATAGCTTCATATCTAGTGACTGTTTTATCTAATATTGGTGCATCATATTCCTTCATCACTACAAAAACCATTAATTTATCTACGTTTTGAAAAGAAATTCCAAATTTTTAAATTTAACGACGCTTTCCTAAAAACTTCACTAAATTAGTGAAGCTTTCTTGAAAATATCACTGAATTAGCCAAGTTTCCAAAAAACATTTCTAAATTAGAGACGATTCCTGAAAGAATCACTAAATTAGCGACCTTTTCATAAAAAAATTGCTAAATTATAAATGCTTCCACAAAGGGTAGCTAAATTAGCAACACTTCCTAAAAGTGTTTCTAAATTAGCAACGATTCCTAAAAATCACGGTTAAATTAGGGATGATTCCTAAAAAGCATCGCTAAATTTGTGATTCTTCTTGAATATAATCACTAAATTAATGATACTTCCTAAAAAGAGTCTCTAAATTAGCAACGCTTCGCGAAATGAATTTCTACGTTAGGGACGCTTTCGGAAAAAACGCCTCAAAATTAGCGACACTTCCTAAAAATCATCGCTAAATTAGAGATGCTTCTTGAAAAGTGCCGCTAAATTAGGGGACTTTCCTAAAAAGAGTCACTAAATTAACAACGCTTCCTAAAAAGCATCGCTAAATTAACGATGCTTCCTAAAAAGTGTCCCTAAATTAGCAACACTTCCTAACTAGCGTCGTTAAATTAGCGACCCTTCGTGAAAAGCATAGCTAAACTATAGAATCTTCATGAAAAGCATATCGAAATTAGTGATGCTTCCTGAAAAACTTTTCTAAATTAGCGAGGCTTCCAGAAAATTTTCACTAAATTTGTGACACTTCCTGAAAAGCATCACTTAATTAGCGACGATTCCTAAAAAACTTCGCTAAATTAGAGACGTTTTGTGTATACATACATTGATACATGGATATAGACATATATATATAAATATATATATATTTATGCACACATTCATATATAAATAAATAAATAAATAAATAAATAAATATATATTTATGTATATATATATAACATGTATATTTTAAATTTAGTCTTGTTTTTAGGAGAATATAGCTATTTTAGTGACATTTTTACCATTGTTCTAAAACATGGATACTTAAATATACATATCTATATATATATGTACATATATATTTATATATTTATATATATATTTATAATTATATATATGCATACATTCACATAAATATTTACACACACACACATATATAAACATTTATACATATATAGATATAAATGTATATATATTAATATAAACACATAAAATATATACATATATATATGAACACACACACACACACATATAATATAAACACACACACAGACATATATATATATATATATATATAATATTTTAAATATATAAATTAATGTAAAATATAAACATATATATATACACACACATATAATATAAAACAGAAACACACACACAAATATATATATATATATATATATAAACATAAAATAAACACACACACACACACATATATAATATAAACATATATATAAATATAACATAACATAAACATATATATACATATATAAACATAAAATAAAAAAATAAGAAATAAGAAATAAAAAAATAAAAATAAAAAATAAAAAATAAAAAATGTATATATTTATAATATTAAAATTTTAATATTGAAATGTGTATATATATATAATGTAATACAATTAAATATTTTAAATTTAGTCATGCTTTTAAAAAATGTGACATTTTTTGTAACATTTGTACGAGTGTTTTAAAAGTGGATAATTATGTGTGTAGACACACACACACAGATATATATATATATATTAACATAAATATATATATATATAGATATTAATATAAACATATATGTATATTAATATAAACATAAAATATATATATATAATATAAACAAACACATATATATAATATAATATTAACATATATATTTATATTAATATATATAAATATATATACATGTATATTATTTTTTGAAATACTGAAATATATATATTTATATAAATATATAAACAAGAAAGTACAGTTACATAATAGTAATTCAAATGGGTTAGTTGACAAGGGTACTTCCCTGTTTAAGACAGGTCGACGATTCGATTCCCACAGAATTCATTTTACCAGGGTGGGAGCGACCTTTTCGAGAAACGTAGGTAAATGAATTAGCAACATTTTAAAATGTCACAGATGAAAAAACATCGCTAATTATCTTTTTTTGTAGTGTATGTCGACTTATATTTTCAAGCTGCTAAATCTTCTCATGAAACTTTTTTCTTATGTGATGGATATTATTATGTCCCTTGGAACAAAGAGAGACTAGGGTATCTGTTTTCCTTCATCTATTTTATCTTTATTGGATATTGAGATTACTATGGATTTTTTGGTTCTTTACATGAAACCTATTGATTTCATTTTTAGGACAGATTAGATTATGGAAAATAAGGTCCAAATTGACTACTATCATTAATGGGTCTCCTTTTCTGATCCTTATGGGGTGATCCATGTCTTTCTGAGAGAATAACACTTCAGGTCAAGTAGAGCCAAAACTTCTTTTTCAAAGTTGATAAATTTATATCAGTGTTTTATTTTGACATGGATTCAGATTACTTGAGTTATGGTCCCCATCCAATTATTATTGATTTTCCAAAGATTTTTCCTTATGACTTCTCTTATTTTCCACCAGTAAGAGTGGTAGTGTTTTCTTTTGATTTAGTTCCTAGTACTCAGCCTATGTGTTGATTACCAAAAACTCGATCATGTATTGGTAAACAAAAAATATCCATCACCAGAGATTAATGATCTGTTTGACTACTTTAAGGGGGATACGTGGTTTTCAAAGATTAATATTCTATCAGGATATCACTAGTTGAGAATAAAATAATCTAACATTCAAAAAACCATCTTCTAGATAAGGTATGTCCGTTATGAATATGTCGTCTTTCCATTTCCACTAACCAATTACCCTATAATATTTATGGCCATAATGGACACGATATTCCATGAGTATCTTGACACATTAATTGTGATCTTTGTGGATGACATTCTGTTTCTCTCTAATTCAGAGGAGGATTATGTACATCATCAGAGAGTAGTTATGGAATTATTGAGAAATCACTAACTTTATACCAGGATATCAAAATAAAATTTCTGGACTTATGAGTTGAATTTCTTAGGAAACATGGTCTTAGAACATGGTATCTTAGTTTACCCTAAAATGGTAAAATTTATTATGACATGGGATTAGCCATGCAATGTTCTCAAGATTCAAATCTTCCTGGGTTTAGTGGGGTTTTATGACTGATTTGTAAAGGTTTTCTGAAAGTTGGCTTCTCTGATAATTTATTTCACACAGAAAGGGGTAAAGTTGGTTTTGATGGATACATTTCAGAGTTCATTTGTTTTTGAAACATATTTTGAATTATTCACAGCATTTTACTATTCTAGAGGCCAATGTAGTCTTTTGTGATGCATCTAGATTAGGTTTTGGTTGTGTCACGATGTAGGGTGATCATGTTGTAGCCTATGCCTCTTGGTAGGTTCGGCCACATGAGAATAATTATTTGACTAATAACATTGAACTCACAATAATGATGCATGAGATTAAGTGTTGGTGAAATTTCCTTTTTAAAGAGAGGTTTACCCTGAATTCCGACAATAAAATCTTTAGTTATATCTTCTACAAAAAAATATTTGAATCTCTTCCTGAGGTTATGGGTAGAGTACTTGTAGTATTTTTATTTTGAACTCATCTATACCCTAGGGAAAGGTAATGTTGTTATAGATACATTAAGAGGGAAACTTATGGCCTAGGCTGTGAAAGAATCATAAGAAGAGTGGAACTTGATGGATCTTTTTTTCACTGTAACATATTGGAGTTTCAAAAATAGAGGTCGAGGTTGTCTTGGATAGTTTTCAATTTATCTCTTCTATTATCAAGATTTTTCTTCTAGAACGACATCTTGATGGTGAATCTCATAAAATTAGGAAGTATCTTTATAGCGAGGAGACTGTTGTTGAGTTCTCATTCTGCATGGAGGGTATTCTATGTTTTGGAAATAATGTTTTTATGTTATTAGCCATGAGAAAACATATGATGGTGGATTTTCAAAATTCCCAATGGGTAGTTCACCTAGGAACCACTAATATATTTTAATAAATTTGCTGATGATTCTGATGGCCACGTATAAGATAATACATATCTAACATTGTTTCAGGATACTATACTTAAGGACGTGTACCAAATACCTTTGAGTTTTCTTAATCCACTTATATTTCCAACTTTAATGTTGGATGAGATTTATGTGGATATTGTGGTTGGGAATCTATGTACCCCTAAAAATGAGAATGTGACATGGATTGTGATTGATAGGCTAACCTAACCAGCTCTCTTTATTCCCATCCATGATACATCCAATTTTGAGGTGTTATGAAATCTCTATAATAATGAGATTGTTTTTTATGGAGTTCCTTATACTATATTCTCTGATAGGGATCCTTATTTTACCTCCTGTATTTGGAAAGTCCTTTAGGGGGTGATGGGATCTCAAGGTCATTTCAGTATGGCACACCATCAGTATATGGATGGATGGGAATATATGGATATATAGATACTTAATGATATGTTTTGTACATATTTACTCAATTTAGTAGATCTTGGTATGACCATTTTGTATTTTTTGAGTTTGGTTATAAAAATAGTTACTATTTCATGATCAGAATGGATCCTTTTAATTCATTTTATGGTAGTTCATGAAAATATTAATTGTGTTTGTTAGAGACCAGTGAAAGTTCATTGGTTAGATTGAGAGTACTCTTGGAGACATTGGGAAATATTTAGTTTATTATTCAGATAATGTTGATAACATAGAGTTGGTACAAATCTTACACTGATCATCATCATAGAACATTCTAGTTTTTAATTTGTGATATGGTATTCTTTAAATTTTCACATTGTTTAGGTTATTGATATTTTTGGAGGAAAGAGATTCTTCTTATCATTTTGTGGGATATTATGAGGTTGTTGAGATGGTGAGGATAGTGGCTTTCCATTAAGAACTTCCACCACAATAGATGTCGACACATAATGTGGTTCTTGTATCAGAGCTATGAATGCATCTTTCTAATCCATCTCATGTTTTGAGATGGAGTGATCTTGATGTCAAGCCTAATTTATCCATGACTGAAAATTCAATCAATATTGTTGATTATGAGTTAGAGGTACTTTGTGGGAGGATGATACCTTCGGTCCTTGTACATTGGAATTAAGGTTTTGATTCTTATGAGGCATGGGAGAGGGAGGAACTGAGGAGAGAGTAGTGAACTCATCTTTTTGATATAGAAACTTCTTAATAGGATTTATGGGGACATAAACTTTCAATAGTTGGGAGGTTGTAACATAACATTACTTTTTTTCAAGTACTCTTCAACCATTATTTTTTATCATTCTTTAGTGGCATCTTGTCTCGGGTTATATTGGTTCAAATTTGTAAATTTGTGGAGGTTTTTTGGGGTGTGAAAAGTTAGCCCATGACTTTTCCGAAACTTTATCCCCTTCATAGAAAACTATGAAACCCTAGAAAATAGGGGTTTTAATGTTTGGTATAAGGATTGAAAAACTATGTTCTAACCCTGTAGAAACTGTACGCCTTGGACAATGAGTCTAGAGGGGGAACATGGTCAGGGCACAAAATTTGTTCTACAGTGCATCCCTCTATTGAAAACACTATGCGCATGATATTTTTATTCAATTTTTTTTAAAAAAATTATTAAACCCCCTAATTTAACCCATGATCCATCCCCACTAAACCAAACTCAAATTTTATGGAAATGAAATATTTCTAGGGGTGATTTTGGCTCCCCTAAACACTATCCTTGGTGGATCGAAGTGTGGAGGATCTCATTCGATATCCACTGTGTAAGTGAATATCCTATCATGTTTCTTCTTCCACTCTCTATTTATATCCTCCTTAGTGAATGTTAGATTTTTTTGTTGTTTATGGATATAGAATATATCTATAGTTTTCATTCTTTATTGATATTCCTCACAATGGGAATTATGATTTGTGATTTCATGATTAAAAGTAGGTGGTTCCATTTGAGTTTTTCCATTTAATTAAACCATGATTTTCTTGATTTGATTGAACTAGATTTCAATCGTTTTATAAAAACCCAATTTTATGAGAATTAGAATTGGAATTTGATATGGTATGGATTTTGGGAAAACCCACCAATTCCAATGGAATTATATTTGGGGTATATTTTGATATTGATGGAATTGATGAATTGATTTGAGAATTATTTTAGGGGGAAATGGATTAAATTAAAATGAAAAAAATAATATGACTGGTTTTGTATTGAAAAGAAATGAAATTATGAAAAACCCATGTTTTGGTTTTGAAATTGGATTGGTATATTGAAATAGGAAATTTCTCAATTGAATTATAAATGATGATTTTATTTGAAATGGGATGATTTTATCTTTATCTATTGATTCATTGAGCACATGAGATCTTGGATAGTTAGTGGGTTATTTGGAATAAGCATTCTAGGATGATGATTTACCAGAAATGCATTTATGATGAAAACTCTAACAAAAACCCAGTTAGAAAAATATTATCCCAAATGGGATGTTGATGAGTCCTATTCAACTTGAGCCCAAGGGATGTGTATACACACACTTTCCATGATCAGCGATATGAGATGTGTGTGGATACCATAAGTAGACACTATCTTAATTCAAGTAAGATGACGATGGTGCTTGTTTTAATTAATTTTATATATATTCCTTTCATTATTGATATGTTTTATTCAAACCAGCTAATTTTTATAAACCATTTTATATACATTTTTTAATAAATTGTTTGAAATTTTTCCACAATTTGGAAAGTAAATCATGGTTCTTTAAATATGAAAATGTATTTTCATACCCTATTTTATTTATATTAAAAGTATGATTTTGGTTTATTATTATGGAATATATTTTGGAGAACTTAGTAAGAACATAATATGCTTTATATCTCACACCATACCTTTTCCTTCAAGAATATATATATTTTATTCTACCAGGTCTGAGAAAAGAGAAAGATCCACTTGGAGGCGATGGATGTTTTTGATCCTTTGGGCTTGGAGTGATATTTTATTTGGTTTTTTTTTCTTTCTGCTAAGTAATTTGATGAACTACTTTTGTTTTTTTATGTCCATATTTAGTTTCTGGTACTTTCTCCCTTTGGAGTGTTGAGTATACAAACTTGTATATTTTACCTTACCCTATTTTAAGGAAATTACATTCCCTCTTTTATCTTTTATGATTCTAGGTGCTAATCGCCAACCCATTTGGATAAGTAACTCCCTTTGGGCCATGTCAGATCCATCTTGGCTATCAGGGTACCAGGGTATCCGGTCTGGTTTAGGACATTATAATTAATAAAAATTCTCCATTTTTTTAATAATTTTGTTTTTTTTTCATTTTTAATTATTCATTATCACTCATTTTTAGCATTCACACATTTAAAAATATATATTCATTAATAATGTTAATAATTTTTTATTTTTTTTATAATTTATTCATTTTTAATATGTATTAGTTTAATAATTTTTTATTTTATTTTAAAAAGTTTTTATCAGAACTTAAATAAGAGTTGACGAATATAAGATTTATCAATTCTAAAATAATAAGTGTTGAAAAAAACATATTTATCAATTAAAAAATTATACCACTGATAGAGGCACATTTTATCAATGCCTAATACTTTAAAACTATTAAAACTCATATTTATTTGTGGTTAATAAATCTATTCTAGATTTTATAAATTCATCCCTAACAGAAATCACTTATATACACCAATAAATCTCTTATAGAGGTTGACCTTTGTCACTGCTCCCCCTTGAACTTCTCACATGAATCAACCCTCTCAAAACCCCTAGGTATGTGATTATCTATAATCCTATTTATTAAATATTATATTACCAGTTCAACATCATAAATGATTTCTTTTTCCTCTAAAATGAATGCATCCTAATGTGGTCGAGTTGTAGTAAGCCTGTCAATTATCGGATTATCATCACCTAAATTCCATTCCCTTATAGATTATGCTTGTTTTTATAGTCTCTAGTATTAGAAAAGGCACTCAACCACATGAATCATTCACATGAACCTTCTTGAAAGGTTATTAATTTTAGAGTTTCTACTGACTTGTGAGTTAGATTTTATTTCTATTAGTTGTTTTTGGAGAACCCATAGCATGCACATTTTTCATTTGAATCAATTCACCTGATTTTTTATTTTCAGTGCCCATTTATATATTTTTTAACTCATAGTAAATTATTCCTCTATTAAACGCATATAGGATTCCTTGCATTTTTATATTATCCTATGTTGTAATAAGTAAGTGAGTAATTAATTTATATTCATTATTTCTCTTATCCCCACTTGCATTCATTAGGACCCCTATTGGATTAATCTAAATAATAATTTTTATCTTCATTACAGTCGAATTTATCCAATAATCCCATTTAAATAGACTGATATTTTTATTTAATCTATGGTCTCAATTGGTGGGACTCCCAAAACACTCTTTAAATCTATACACATATTTCCTTTCACTCCCAAAATTGTAATCGTGATCATCAATCAAAACATCCATGTCTGCTTCCATATTGTTTAAATATAACTCATAGTTTTCACATAATTTTTTTCTATAGTTAATTATCTCTTTTGGTTCCACTGAGGATGAGTTTTTTAGATGATCCTAGGTAGTTGGTCTTATAATATAATCATTAGTTTGAGATGAGGCTTTCTGGTAATCTTTTAGTATTGAATTTTATTGTTCCTTTATGCCCTAATAAGAATTTTCAATACTGTTCTATAAGGATTCATCCCATCCATGTAAATAATTTAAATTTTAATAATTTTTCGAAATGAAATTAGATTTATATTTGATTTTTTCCAGTAGCTTGAGAACCCTAGTCTAATACTTCTAGTTCATTTGTTTTAAATTCCATAGTTTCTTATAAATATGGGTTCTCAAGACTGGGTGATTAGGCCCTATCAAAATTTTCATCATTTGACAAATGATCATCAACTTTGGCTCATAATAATCCTATCATTGAAACACAACCTGAGCCAAAATGTCCCAACTAAATAAATGAATAAACATAATGCATTATATCCTACTGTACTGCCACTGAGATAAATTATAGAAAATTTTCTTAATATCTGTGTTTTTTTAAGGTAAAAAATTAATTATTTTCTTTGTATGTTTATATAGATAAAAAATTACCATCCATAAATTATTTACACCCCTAAAAAATATTAATAATCATCATTTTATTACTATTATTGAAGAAAAATGGATTTATGCAGCTTAAATGATTCCATAATAATAGCCTTTTAAGGCTATAATCTCACACTTCCCATGTATTTATTTATTTTGTTAGATATTAATATTACTAAATTAAATAGGATGGATATGAATAAAAAATGGATGGATTCAAATCATATGTCAATAGCTTATAAGGATGTGGTAAAAAGCTCATCAAGTTTGAAAAATATATTACTAATGACCCTTCTGAAATATGTTTTCCGTGTTTATGCAATTGTTTTTCTAGACTAATTAGCCCATAGGAGTTGGAAGAACACATGACCTATCACAAAATAGATCAAATTTATAAATTTTAGACTAAACACAAGGAAAACATGAATTTTTATAGTGACTAGTACAAAACTACATTTTATGAATTATATTATTTGATTACATGTGTGAAGATTTACAGTGATCATATCAAGGATATGATTACAAGTGTGAATGAAGTTGAAGATCATTTTTATAAAATGAAAATGAAAGTTGAAGATGAACTTCATGATTGTAAAAAACAATTTCAGAAGTTAAATTTTGTACAAAAAACCATTATATTCTATTTATTCTAAATATACAACATTCTCAGTCATATTGATGCTATATAATGTAAAATATGGAAACAGATGGAGTGAAACCAGTTTTATTGAACTACTTTCTCCCTTGAATGATATGATACCGAAATATATTGAACTTACCTAATGATTGTAAATAAATACTACATTAAATGAGAATGATCTATGAAAGACTACATGCCTATCCAAAAGAATTTATACTTTTTCACAAGGAACATAAATCACTTAAAAAATTCCCCAAGTGGGCTCCGCCAGGATACCAGAAATACAGATTAAGTCATTCAAAAGTTTTATGGTGCTTTCAAATCATTCTAATGTTTAGGCACCATTTTAGAAGTTAGGAGACGATAAGTGAATTTAAACGAGACAAAGATACAAGAAATCAAGATGGGAAACGTTTTCCCCCCAGTAGACTTCCCTTAGTGGAAGAAAATTAATCATGAGCATCCTAAATTTATAAACGGTCCAAAAAAACATAATATGTGCTATCTATATAGAGAGTGAATCCTTTTGGTTTATAAAGAAGAAATAAAATTAAATGGATGATTATGTTAGTATACTGTAACTTCCCACTATGGTTATGCATAAATAAAAAATACATTATGTTGTCTCTACTTATATCAGGACCAATTGAACTTGATAATGATATTAATGTATATTTTCCCTGATTGATCAAAGTATTGAAATTAATGTGGGATACAAATTTTATGTTCTACGATTATTACATAAATTAAGATTTAATGTTTAGAGGAATATTTCAAATTATGAAAAATTAATTTATTTCTTATGGAAATTGGTCAGAATATTACATTAAAGGAACTCAAGGGTGCCCCATTTGTGAACAAGGTGCATGCTCAGTTAGGTTGAAACATTAATCAAAGACTTTGTTTCTATGAAATCATAGATTTCTACCCTAACAACATAAATACTAATCCTATATGACATCATTTTTTGGGAATATAGAGCAAGGTAAATTACCATCTCCACTAAAATGTGATCTACTATTTGATAAAGTAAAACAAATAGGCATAGATTTTCGTAAACCTTATTCAGAAAAACATTTGAAAACATTTTGAAAAAATAGATCAGTTTTTTGAAGTTACCGTACTAGAATTGTTTTTATGTCCAACATTTTATTGATTTAAAACATGTGAAAAAATTTTATGTGATAGCGTCTCTGGAACATTAATAAATGCACCCAATAAAAAAAGGATGGTGTTAAGGCCAGTTTGGAGTTTATTAACATGGGTATTCACGGAAGAGTTAGTACCAACGAAGGTTGAAAGATGTAATTTTCTTCTTAAAAATTCTTACACTCTTTCTAGGAAAGAGAGATATCATTTTTACAACTTCCAAAGTTATGTGATGGTTCTATAGGGGTATTCATCAAATTTGAAGAATATCATGTCAATGAATGATTTAAAATTATATGGAATGAAATTATATGACTATCATGTTTTGATATAAGGTTCTAGAGAGGTATTCATTAAATTTGAAGAATATCATGTCAATAAAAGATTTAAAATTATATGGAATGAAATTATATGAATATCATGTGTTGATAGAAGTACTAATTCTTATAGAATTATGTTTCACTTTATGTAATAATTTGTTCCATAAATTAACAAATATATTTTTCT
Source organism: Viscum album (assembly GCA_963277665.1). NCBI lineage: Eukaryota > Viridiplantae > Streptophyta > Magnoliopsida > Santalales > Viscaceae > Viscum > Viscum album. Next base: position 286,888,206 of record OY728164.1, read on the forward strand.
TTTTGAAATATATATGCAATAAAGTTATAGATATGGTGAAATTTCAAACAAAGGAAAATGAAATTACTACGATGTTATGTGAATTGGTGATGTTATTCCTACTCTCATTTTTTGATATGATGGTCTGATTGATGGTTCAATTAGCTAGAGATATCTAGCCATTTGGTCCTATACTTTATAGAAGTATGTACCCCTTTAAACAATATACAAATTTTTTGAAAGAGTTTGTCAAAAATAGAAGTCGAATGGAAGTTTTTAGTGTATAGAGATATATTGTTGAGGTAACCCATGAATTATGTAATGACTACCTATATTACGTGTAATTCATTGGTCTACTAAAATATTATTGGATAAGGAATATTATGGGTAAATGAATTTTTGAAATAGATATTCTTGGATGTACTAATATAGTGTGTGAGTAGGGTTACCTTTATATATTTCATGATTGTTTTGAGGTTGTGTTCCATGTTGAAACCTAGAAAGTAATGATTGGGAATTTTAATCCATCAAGGGATGAATTTTGAATATTAGATACAAATAATTAATAGTTTATATGGTGTCTTTGAGACCATATATTAATGGAATCATCTGAAAATTCAAAAGGAATCATAGAATGAACTCGATGGATAGGTATATGTCCAAGTTTGTATTTATTATCTTATAATGGTTATGTAATTAGTGGTTATATGTTCAATATAATGTAATATTATCAATGAAGTACCATTAAAAGTAGTAGAGTTACACTTGTGGTTGAATCAATGCATGTATCTAGTAACAAGGATAAAAAACCATTTTATGTGATTATTTCATACTTTGTAATCATTGAAAAAATATGGGAGTTGGATCATAAAACATCGCTAGTGACAATGTTTCAAAGAAAGTGGATTGATAAAAATTATGGAGTTAAAATAATTGAATCATATACTTTATATCGGGGTCAAATCTTTTCAAAATTTGAAAAAAAAATATTTCAATAATCAATTTTTGTTTTTTATAATATACATTGTGTTAGATCATATTATCATATATTCGCTACTGAATTTACATAATCTAAATAAAATGTTCAACCACTTATGAAAATAATGGTTTCTACACATATTGATTCTCCCAATTTCAAATAACAACATTTTTTTCAACATGAAGATGTTCTCAATGTAGAGGAATTACATGTTTCTCAACACGATGATTCTCCCAATACAGAGTAACAAGATGTTTATCCACATATCGATTCTAACAATCCCGAGGAACAAGATATTGTTGATGTTAAAGATGAGTAAATATTAGAATATTAACAACATATTTACTAGAAAAAATAGAATTATTGCATGATGGTGTTAATAAAAATTGTTAATCTGAAAAGTAGAGAAATAAAATTTGAGGTTAGATGGAATGCACATGACCAACATGTTAATCCAAAAAATCCATTTTCATTAATTGAATTTGACTCACCACTGGAATAAAAATTTCTATTGATGTAGATACGTGGAATAATATTTTTCCCATAGTTATGGAACTAATTTAGGAGGATATTCGGGTAACATTGTGATATAATTTCATTAATTTTATGAAAATAATAATGAAATATTGTTTTAATCTTTATAATCCACTGAAGAGTGCATTTATACTAGATTATTAACAAATGAAATTTGTATTAATGGTCAATTTTAAGGCTCATAAAGATTTTTTAATGATTTGAATGAATCATTATCTCGGGGATGAATAATGGAAAGAAAACCCGAACCCACCACATATGTATGCACAAATGATAAAACAAGAAATATTGAATTCATTTATTGGTCATCATGAGGTGTCATATTTTCATGTATATTGTGATTTCTAATACATTACTAGAAAATAAATGTATTAATCACTTTGATTGTTAATTTTTAAATTATGAAACAACAAAAAGTATTTTAAATAAACAGTGAGTAGAAAAACCAATGTACCCCTAATATAAATCAAGGATGGTTTACTCTTTATTGGAAAATTGGTATGCATTTTATATCTATAGTAATAATTTTATGTGGAATAAAATAAAAACATAATTTTTTCAATTTTTAATATGAATATTGATGAATCAAAATACAAGTCTTATTCTATCCTACATCATGTGTTATAGAGGAGGCTCATGTAAATAAGTATGACTTGAGATGTGTGTTTTTAGTTTAAAATTATAATTTTAGTTAAAAACATGTGCTAATCACTAAAAACCAAGAAATCATGCTTGGTTTTTTGATACATTATTAAAATGATCAAGTAATCATTTATTATGCTTAGGAATCATCCACACATAAATCTGACACATAATGTGACTTTTATTACTAAAATTTCATGTTTTCCATTTAAAAATGGAATTTTAGTTAAATTTTTTTATCACTCACTGAAAACTAAGAAAGAAAACTCATATTGTTTTGATACTTTATGAAAATGATCATTATTCCATTTATGATTTTTAGGAAACAAACACACATTAATCTGACACATGGTGTGACCGATATTACTCAAAG